>LS580209.1:182627-202466 GCA_900490775.1 Pristionchus maxplancki
TGAGCTGAGCACTTTACCAGGGTTGATCAAAACGAGTCGAGCCAGACAATTCTTGGACTCGTAGAACAAAACGAGCTAAATAACTAGTTACGAAAATCTTTCGTAACTAGTTACTTCTTTCGTAACTAGTTACGAGACCGCTTTACTAACGGAAAATGACGAGGAATGAATAACTAGTTACGTTATTTTTCAAGGTCTAGTACGGTAGAGGGAATCGAGAACTGACTTTAATCATGATACGGTAGTTTTTTACCTGAGTAATCGATAATCTCGGCAGGAAATCGTACTCCCGAAAGTACGGGCAGCCGATCAAATTCCCGGACGAGACTAAGTGCGTGCAACTGTGCTATTTGAATTTGCGGAAGTGAAGAGGGGCCGATTCTAGTCCTCTGTGATATAAATAGTAGAGCCATGTACCATGCATTGATTGTGAGCTAGAACTCGAATAATAAATGATTACGCAACTGATTGCATTATTAATGAGTGTGCGAGATGAAGCACAAGATACCACAAGATAAAACACAATTCCGATAAGCTTGTATTGTTCATCGACAGAGACAGAGAGACCCATGCCACTTTTTTCTGTGCTCTGTTTCTATTATTGAATCATTTGCAGAGACCGTTCTGCACATTCAAAGTCTCGAAAGTGATCACAGATTCCGCCAATTCTCACGTTCTCAAAGTTGTTTGCCCCACATTTGACTTCTGCGGTTGGTAGCGTTATAAGCCGTACTGATCCTTTTTTTGCCTGTGTTGTTATTTGTGTTGCTGCAGCAGGTGCTTTTCAATTTTCATTGCTAGCGCCTCTGCTATTATAATAGCCAGTGATCGCACGGGGGCTTGTGGGGTGTGTGTATGTGTTTTCTGCAATGGGAAGGTGAAGCTGTCGAGGAACCGGATTCTGTTTTACTAGGCTACTGCCGTACCTCTTGCTCTTCCCGGGCATTCATTATTCAGATGCTGTATCTATCCTATTGGGTTCTGAATTTATTGATCTTTTTGGGTTATTGATTTTATTCGGCTTCCTGGGTGTTGGTTGTGAATCTCCGGGTACTGTATTTATCCTCCTTTCTGGGAAACTGTACTGATCTTTCGCCTTTATGCGTGTCATTCTAATCGATTGGGGTGCAACGCTTCTTAACTGGATTACTTTCATTATTCGTCCCTCCCGTCTGGATTGTGTTGCTGCGTTCGTGCACTTATCGATATCTCAAGAACGATCAGGAAAAACAAAAGATCATCAGTTGGGCGGGAAGGAGAAGTCACGTGGAATTCGATTCTATTGCCCGTCTCCATAACCTACAACAACTGAGTGAGTCAATTCATGCCATGGATTCAACTGGCCGATTGCCGACTCTTGCATGTAAGATCATAAAAATGGCAAAGAAATAAATTAGATTTATTCCCCTAATGGGCTACAGGGTCTTCTCACATCGTCAGCGTGTTATTTCTGAAAGATTAACTAATGAATGCACTGATGTTGAGAATTGCACAATTCGGATAGAGTACGGCGTTGTACATCGCGCCGTTCTACATTTGTAATGCTATCATAAATAATATGGTTACTCACGAAAGTGTATCTCCCGACACGGTCATGTTTGCATCCCTTAGCGTCCACGACGTAATTATCCTGAATGAGGAAAGGTTGGGCGCGTACAGTATTGGAACAGGCATACTATAATATTCAATCATCACTAATACTTGATTTGAAGAAAGCTAAGTATATTCCCCTTTAACTACTCCAGCACTTCAAATTCAACATTAGGCACTTATTGTGATTTACTTTGTGCATTGATTACCTCTTTCTTCTTGTCGGTCCTATCTCTCTTCTCCTGTCGAAACGACGTGCGGGAACTGTCCGAGTGATTGCATCTCATGCGAGAGGTTCCCTGAATGAGAAGAATCACAAGCATGCTTTAAGAGTCCCATATCTCCCCTTTAACTACTCCAGCACTTCAAATTCAACATTAGGCACTAATTGTGATTTACTTTGTGCATTGATTACCTCTTCCTTCTTGTCGGTCCTATCTCTCTTCTCCTGTCGAACCGACGTGCGGGAATTGTCCGAGTGATTGCATCTCATGCGAGAGGTTCCCTGAATGAGAAGAATCACAAGCATGCTTTAAGAGTCCCATATCTCCCCTTTAACTACTCCAGCACTTCAAATTCAACATTAGGCACTTATTGTGATTTACTTTGTGCATTGATTACCTCTTTCTTCTTGTCGGTCTTATCTCTCTTCTCCTGTCGAACCGACGTGCGGGAATTGTCCGAGTGATTGCATCTCATGCGAGAGGTTCCCTGAATGAGAAGAATCACAAGCATGCACTATCATGATTCATGCTTTTATCCCGAACTCCCCGAACTCACGCGTAGGGAATGACGGGAAGACGCATATGAAGTCACTGGCGACGGGGTCGGTGTCGGATGCCCACGGCCATCCTGCGTAGGCTCCGTTCTCGGCGAAGAAGAGAGGGGCGTCTGAAAAACACGATACTGTCCGGAGTACGATGATACATTGTGGGGAATGATCTCACTCTCTCGCTTTTCCATACACTATTGCCTCTCTTGCTGACGAGAGAGAATTGTTAAATGAGAGAGAGTCAGACGATTGCTCTATAGTGTGGAAACCCGTGCGATACGGGAGGAGGGGTAATGTAGCAACGTTTCACATACAGTACTCTATCGTAAACCAAGGTGTACCGTAACCCTACTCACTCAATTTTTGTATCTAATGACGCTGTTATTATACGCGTTGCTACAGTACCCCTGTAATCTAAGTCACCGTATCCTCCCAAACCAATGTTACCGTAATCCATGGGGCTACCGTACCCGTCCTTACTAACCCCAACCAATGCTATCGGAACCTGAGGAGCTACACTACCCCTCCTCACATGGTTATCGTATCCCTCCAAAACAAAACTATTGTAATCCATGGGGCTACCGTACCCGTCCTCTCTTGTTCCCGTAACCACCAAACAATGTTACAGTAACCTAAGGGGCTACAGTACCCCTCCTCACATTGTTACGGTATCCCTCCAAATCAATGCTATCGTAATCCATGGAGCTACCGTACCCGTCATCATTAGTTACCATAACCCCCAAACAATGTTACAGTAACCCAAGGGGCTACAGTACCCCTCCTCACATTGTGAACGTATCCCTCCAAAACAATGCTATCGTAATCCATCGGGCTATCGTACCCGTCCTCTCTTGTTACCGTAACCACCAAACAATGTAACCGTAACCTAAGGGGCTACAGTGCCCCTCCTAACATTATTACCGTATCCCTCCAAAACAATGCTATCGTAACCCATGGGGCTACCGTACCCGTCCTCTCTTGTTACCGTAACCACCAAACAATGTTACCGTAACCTAAGGGCTACAGTACCCCTCCTCACATTGATACCGTAAGGGTACGGTACTCATCCTCAATTTGTTATCATGACTTTGGTACCGTACCCAGCCCGTGTTGCTACGGTAACTCCTCTCGCTTAATTACGGTCTAAATCTATGGGAAAGGAGCGCACAGACAAACTTACGCGATCGGTGTGGTTCTTGGTCGACTTCGCCTTGCTGGCCGTTCCACGGGTAGATGCCTTGACCATCTGCAATAAGAATATGTAATGTACTGTGGCACCTCTTCCAAGGGTTACTGTAGGGGGCATCCAGGGTATAGGGGTGTCCACTCATACATTGGGATCCCATTATCATTAGGTTGAGAGGATCCTACAGTAACCCAATCTCTGAGGATCCTCACTCATACCTTAGACATCAGCGATGAGACCTCGCGAGGGAGCTTGTCGAGTTCGGAGTGGGACGATCGAGGAAACGAGCGCTTATAAAGGCCAATAAAGCCTAATCCGTTCGTTGCATCTATCTATTCCTCATACTCTCTCACCTCTAATCCTGTTTCCCTCCTCCATTCGTTGCTTTTCTACACGACTCGAACGGTCGTCTCGCCACTCTACCACTGATTGAAGTACGAACCAGGGTATGACCTACCGCACAGTACCACGAGTGTACAGTACTCAGTGTCCAATGATCGACCGCTATCTGAGCCGTAATCATATTTCGGATTTATAACTTATGACGTAATCAGATTTATCGAATGGATCAAGTGAATCTAAAACTCCCTTCAGCGTTCTGGCAGTAGTTGGCGAACCCTTGGTCATCGTGAACATGCGAATGGATAAATTCTAATTTTACATGATCTGGAGCGGCGAGATTGTGTGGGAAATGGAGATATAAATGTGAAAGATCATATCTCGATCAGAATTAGGGATGGCTTGGCAAGAAACGACTCTCTTCATTCTGAACGCTCTATCGCCACTCTGGCCGATGAGAAACTACGCGACATGAAGAGATGATTGGCACATAGTAATGTTAAACTGTTCAAATTTGTTCTCTGCAAGTAAGAAAAAGCAAGAAAAGCCCACTTAATGAAAACACTCCCTTCGCTTCCGCTCTGCCATTGAAGTCGGGACATTTACTCTCGCAGCCGAAGATTTTACCGATCAGTTGGTCCCTGATTTGCATGGCAATATTAGATGGTCGTTCTTCCGATTTCAAGATAGTCATTTCGACTGATCTCGGGTCATCTTTCCTTGTCACGTTCACAATGACTGGAGAGAGAGAGTTATTTTCTTCTGGTTCCCGATTGGACGTTTGATGGTATTGCACACTGATAGATCACACTGTAGGTCGAAAACGAAGCCTTGCGTGTTCTGGATTTTTCAGAGAGTGCGAGTGCTCCAAACCCGAATGATCTATCTTTGAGCGAGAGAATCGAGCCTGGATTTTGAAGGACCAAACATCTGAGGCGGTCACGCGAGCATCACACGGCGAGCAGTCCGGCTTGGATGGGGATTCCGATCTTGTTGAGTCGCAGGCGGAGACGAGGGGAATGAAGAGGAGCGGTCTGATGAAGAGCGGTTTCCCCTAATTTTCCTAATTCCCCTTCGAGCTAGCACTCGAATACTAAACGATTGTACGATTGATTGCATTACTGTTATGTGAGCGAGCCGGACATTAACGAAACAACCCAATAACGAGAACCTTATGGCATTCATTGACAGACGCAGTTTGATCGATTCCACTTATCTTTACAAAATAATTCACTAAATGAACTACAGACCGTTCTGCACATAAAAAAATCGGGAAAAGTGGTGCACACCAAGTCAGATGGGGGAAAAGGGTTCATTTGCGTGGCCCAGACGAATTTCGCCCTCCTCCGTCCCCTCATTCTCACTCTATTCCACCCTTTGTGTTGGTTGGAGGAGAATCTCTCGTTCATTCCTCATTCTCCCTCTTGACCGCGCGGTGTCTCTCAAAATCGCACACTCTTTTCACCCCTCTTTTTTGAAACATATCTGAATTCTCCAAGTACTTTTCTTCTTTGGCTCTTTTGGATTGTGTTTCACCGAAACGTAGTAATGAAAAATCATAAATCGGATACATTTATTAGCGTATTTTGTAGATCAACTTATTTCTGGAATTGAAACGCGCGACTAAGATAAAGAAATATCGGAACAGAAGCTGGACTGATGAATATTTCGGTCACTGAATATTTAGACTTGATGAACATTTTCGATCGTTTTGACCTCCCGTCCCGCATGCCCCCCTCGCGATGTATTGATACTCAGATTTGACCACCCGGAGGCCTACTCCTCTGCGGAGGAAAACGCTATCGACCTGGTTCTTGTGCAGTGTGTTGGGCAAACCCTTTGCGCACCCGGTGACGTTCGCAGAATGTTCAATTTCGATCCCATTCGGTTGCAGCACATGCAAACGTCTCGAAAACCTGAGCAAAATATCAAAAAACGGTCAATTTGACCACCCGGAGGCCTACTCCTCTGCGGAGGAAAAAGCTATCGACCTGGTTCTTGTGCAGTGTGTTGGGCAAACCCTTTGCGCACCCGGTGAAGTTCGCAGAATGTTCAATTTCGATCCCATTCGGTTGCAGCACATGCAAACGTCTCGAAAACCAGGGCAAAACCCTCATTTTACGCCGCTTTTCCCTCTCGCTCGGCGCGGAATGACTCGTCGCGACTGGGCCACGCAAATGAGGTTTTTTCCCCTCTTTGACTTGGTGTGTGGTGGGAAACGAGGAGACAAGTGGCATTTCTCACGTTCTCCGCGTTGTTTGCCCCACATTTGACTACCAATTTGCATGCCGAGACGGTTTGTCACTCACCATTTCGAGTGCGAGCCCCCGTTGGGAGTGGTCGCCCGGTGCCCCTCGCCCGTTTTGCTCCAGTTTTCTGTGGTTAGTAGCGTTTTTGAGTCCTTATGTTCTTTAGCATGCAATCAGAACGGTTCTATGATGTACAAGCCCCTACCAACCTGCGGGCGTGTTGGGCCAGTAGGGTGTTGTTATTGTTGTTGTTGTTGTTTTTGTTTTTCGGAGTGATCCTTGATCTTTCCAGTATTCGATGCTGTCGCGAAGAGTCCGATGCAGCCTGGGCGGTATGGGCGGCAGACGATGTGAGTTGTCATCTTATCATAATCAAGACCTCTTCATAGCGACATTTTATCGCTCATTTATAGCGCAGATAGTAATTTCGTGCAATTTTCGCTTCGAAAAATCAAAGTTCAAAGATCAAAATTCTATTTTTCCATCACCATTTCATAGAGTATTATTGATTAGTCACTTGGCGATTGCCGATTACAATAGCCCTGGCTACGGTAGCACTTTTTAACCAGTCGATATTTCAGTCGCCTCCTTCTCCTCCTCCAGCGACGCTGCTGCCATGAAGCCGCGAGCAGCCGAGGCGAGACTCGAGGACGACGTGGGAAGTGGATACTGTAGGTTGATTATAGATTATTAGGAAAGTCGACAAGTCGAGCAAGGGATATGGTAATGCGATGGGTATACTGTGGGTAGCACTATATTGACTAGTTTTTAAAAGAGGCACTGCGTCAAACGGATCATAGGTTTAGGTTCTTCGACTTCTGATCTTTGAAATCTGTGGGATAATAATGGGAGTGAAAATTCCCGCCGTATTGCAGAAGAAGTAGTGTCCCAATGCGTCTTAACCAAATAATTACCTTGCAGTGTCGTCGGGGAGGGGGGCTTATCTAGGTTATTGCATTGTGGGAAACGGCGCCCTGGCACACCACGGTGGGAAGATGAGAGGGAGGGTGGCGATTAGGAAACGTCGCTCATCTCATTGCAGTCTCCTCCATCCGCTGCCCGACGGCCAGGTATGATTTCGTGCCGGCCGAGGCGAGAGACAAGGGCAGGATCATGGACCTGGCCCTCAACGACTTCATCTACACCGAACCGCATAGTGTGGTGAGTGGGGATGATTGGGAAACGTCGCCCTGGGTGGTACACTTGCTACACCAGTCGTTGTGAGGGTATTAGCCATTGTGGTGTGCATGGGCGACGATTAGAAAACGTCGCCCTCGACGCACCACCAGCCACACCACTGCAGGCGCTCGGGATGACGCGCGAGAACGGGCGGGAGCTGATGGACTGGATCGTGTCCAAGTCGCTGCACTACCCCTACTGCTACACGATCAGACACCGGGAGAGCGGCAACGTGAGTGTGGGGAGTGGGAAAGGGCGTCCGCGGTGCACCACGGTTTTAACTTAAAAGCAGCAAAGAGTAGGCGACGATTAGGAAGCGGTATACCGGGACGCAGCACGCATTGCACCATTTTGTTTGGCACCAATTTTAAATTTAATTTAACGCGAGGCTTGTCAACCATTGACTAGTGCAAAAAATGAAAATTATGAGCAGGCTGTGAAACACATTCAGCAAAACAGATTGAGAGGGAATCATTATGGGAGTTGGAGAGGCGAACAATAAAACATTTCTCTTGCAGACCGTCGGCTTCCGCCTGATGTCCGTCGCGCACAAGGACAGCTCGAAGGTCTGTGATTTTTCCATTTTCGAAATAGGCTCCGCCCACTCGGTGCGAATGAGTTTCAACTGCTCTTTAAAAGTGATTGAAACGCACTCTTTCGATTATGATCACGAGTTTTTCACCAAAAAATCTGATTCACATCCCAAAATTATTTCCAGAACTTTGACCCGTTCGACATCGACATCGGCAAGCTCGACGAGGGCGTGCAGATTCTGGGTATTTTATTATTTTATTATTTAGAAAATTGGTTTTGTAAAACGATCTTTTCACTGAAAAATGCAGAATTTTGCACAAAAATCGTCTTTTTTTAGTTCATAGGAACGTGAATTTGAGCTAAATATTGGAAGTTGATCTTTGATCTTTGACTTCTCTCTTACAGTTGGCATCAACGACAGCATGAAGCAAGAGATCTGGAAGATTCGGCCGGAAGCGCAGAAGGTATTTGATCTTTGATCTATGTGTTGTGACTTTGATCTCTGTTCTTTGATCTTTGATCTCTAAACCTTGATCCTTGATCTCTAATCTTTGATCTCTCACAGATTCTCCGTCGCGAGCTCACCTTCGTGAACTGCGACCACCAGCGGCAGGGCATCGCGCAGCACCTGGTGCATCTTGGGCTAGACTTCGGCAAGCTCAAGGTGATCTTTGATCTTTGATCTTTAATCTCTGGTCTACATTTCGAAAATCCGTCGGATCGGATTGGGGTGTCTTTGTGAATAGATAATTGTGGTATAGAAAAATATCTGTTCATTCTGGGCTGGACTTCGGGAGCGGAAGGTGATCTTTGATCTACATTTCGTAAATACATCGGTTCGGATTGGAGAGTTTCGGTGAACCAGTAGTTGCTTCCAACGGGTGAGATCTTTGATCATTGAAATTTGGTGATAAATCTGGGTGAAAAAAAGGAAGCTTGCGAACCTGTACACGGAAAAATCGAGCCCTGACCGTTGATCTTTGATCCATAATCGATAATCGCAGGCGGAAGGCTTCGACGGCGTGCAGTCGGAAGCGTCGTCAAAGGCGAATCAGCATCTGCTGGCGAAGAACGGCTACAAGCTGCTCGCCGAGTCCACGAGGTACGGTAGGAGAGAATCGAGGACTGACGGGGTACGGTAGAATTATTCAATCGTTGATCGGGAACTGATTCTATTATCGGCTGATTTGTGAGTAACGGGGTTGGGTAGAAGGACAAATCGAGAACTGATTTTAAAAATAGATTCGGCTACCGTAGTCAATCGCCAACTGACTAATCAATAATCGCTGCAGGAAATCGTACACTCGCAAGGACGGGCAGCCGATCAACTTCCCGGACGAGACGAAATGCATGCAACTGTACTATCTGAGCCTGCGCCACTGAGGATTCACTTCCCCCCCCCCTGAATCAGGGAATGTTGCCCCCGACCACTGTGATTGATACATTTGAGCGAGAATTCGTGCAATAAATGATTCTGCTTCCTTGACAAGGGGAATCATTGGGAATGGCAAGCCAACTGGAAAACTTAGTTTATGCGTACTCGAATTGGGTTTAAAGGTGAGACATGTAAGACAGGTTTGATTAGTCATTAAAGATTTTTAAAAAAACAATAACTCATTGGTATTCCTGCGTGCAAGCATAATCTACGATAGTGCTCGCGGGAAAGGGGATGACAAGTATGCCAATGGCCGGATCAATCGAATACCGGCCTCTAGCTTGCGACGAAGAGTTAAGGCGGGTAAAGAGTACGTAACTACTCGTTTGCCGGGTTCTACGAAGGAAGGGAAGCCTCTGTGAGTGATCAAACCAGAATCATAGGCGGCTTTTAATTCCTTGTCTTGTGTAGTTCTGATGACCTGCTGGAAAACAGTGTCACCGAGTTTGGCTGTCTCATCGGGAGTGGCTGCCGCGTCGAGATTGTGAATCGACAGCAAAAACTTGCTCTGAAAACAAGAAAATCAGGGTTTTGGATGCTTTTTGCCGTAAACTGTCAAATCAATACCTTAGCATCCTTGTATGTATTGTGCATTTCATCCAATATGTCGATCCACTGTTTGAGAGCCGCAATCGACACTCCACCGCCACTTGTAGCCATCTGATAAGTGAATAATACTAGAAAAAGCAACAAAATCTTTCTTTGTAAAATACCATCAGATTTAAATTCCCGCTACAGGCATATTTCGTTTTCCTGTAGAACAATAAATTTGAAATTAATTTTTTTACTAGCTAAACTCACCATTGACATATGACTCCTCGAGCAAAAGTGAGAGACGATTTCGTTTCTGCTAACAGATCTCTCACAGCATGACATCACCTGCGATGTCGTGGTTGAACAGCTGTGGATACGTGTATCCTTCCACGGTCGATAAATCTAACCCATGATGATGCGTGAAGACAACTTAAAGAAGGAGTGGCACGACCATCTGGCTAACTGAGTTCTCGATGGGAGATGATGTGGAGTAGTTACCCGAACACACTTTCGAAACTCCCATGTGACCATTTTAAGTTTGAACTGAGCTATAAGCGTTTGGCTACCTGCCAAGCGGGCCTTGAGCGCAGGCACTGATCCGAAATGAGAGAGGGAGAGGGGGAAATGAAGAGACCACGCATGCAAATCGGCGCGCACCGCTCGCTTATTACAATTAAGAGGACGGTCGTGCCTCTACTTCTTTAAAAAGGTGGACCTTCATGGATCAGATTTATTTCCCTCCGAGCATTAAAAGGGCACCTGGCTGTAGGGCACGTGATCCAATAACATCCCAAAATATGCCCCTCGTTTCCGTAGCCAGTATTCCGTATATCTGTTATTCAGGAAAGTTGTCGCAGAGCATACAGAGATGACTGAAATTGTACTTTGTTTCCTTTGTGACCAAATATTAAGTTCCCATCCACCCTCAAATGGTATTTGATTTGAAAAAAAATGTAAATGCGCCATCCAAAACCACTCACACTGTCCTGGAGTCTTGTGAATATTCAAGAGGGCAAAAATATCGTTCTCTTTCTCGGAAACTGTTGCTGAAGAATATGAATTTGGAACAAGAGCAACGAGAAAAAACCTAAAAAAATTCTTACCTAATTTTTCTGTAACTTCCTTGATAGTATTCTTAATGTCATCATTGCTTTGTTCGTCGTTTTCTGTGACTTCCTGAGAACCATATTTGTATAATTCAAGAAAAGTTTGAAACCTCAGTCTGAGTCTTCTGCATCGTTTTCCCTCCCAAATTATTAGAGTTTACGATATTCGCAGCCATTTTCGTTCTTTTCGATTCGGCTTGTGATGGAGATCGGTTATCGATTCTGAAAAATCCAAAATTTTATTAAAAAATTTAAATCATTGTTATTATAATCAATAACGCGTCGATTTCAATAAGCCTCGCTTGGGGTTAACTCTCGTGGTTCAATTCGTTTCTTCTTCCATTCCGTTTCATTCTGAACTCATCAATTCTGAATTTTAGGTTGAATCAGGGAAACGTTATCTTCATTGAGTTATCAACGTTATCTTTATTTCTAAAATGAGAGACGTGCAAAATGAAGTAGATTACTCACAGCTTCTTAGCTGCTTCGGATTTCTTCTTCAGTAGCTCCAATTCCGCCGAAACTTGGTCAAATCTGAACAAAAATACTGAAAAAATGAATGCTAGGCCAATCATCAAGCATGGATTTTCAAAATAACAGGCGATAATAGCGATAGAATGATGATCTAACCTCTTCTGGAGTTCCTCGTTCTCACTCTGCTTAGCTACTGCTTCTTTCACGCCTTCTTTCGAATCTCAAAGATCTCACAATAAATCGAAGCTCGATATTGGTTCTCATTCAGTATTCACTGTCATGGAAAGGCCTTACCAATTAAGCTCTCCGCGTGTTCCGCTCGCAATTCGGCCGTTTTCGCCGCTTTGCAGGCTTTCTGAATTCATAAAATTTGTTTATTTTACTTATTCCAATCGATTCTTTAATGCGTACGGTACAGAAGTTGTTAGTAGTCGCTTTATCTAGAGTTTGTAGAATTGCACAAACCTCGAACAATCGCTTGAATTTCTCCACTTCCTCTTTTAGTGCAGCGACCTCCGAGGAGTTGTTCGGAAGGGGCTGTAAAGTTGTCGATTCCGCCAATACGATAATTAGAAATAACTCACTCCGTTAGTCGATGTGCCAGCAACCTCTTGTTTAACCACAACCTCTTGTTTAATCTGCAAGGGTACATTTTCATTCACAGAGCACACAAAACCGACTAACCGTCGCAGCACTTCCGTTCGTCGTTTGCGCCGCTTTCATACTCGCTGAATGAAAATATGTACAGATGAAGAAAAAAAGCGTGGATAATTCGGTTAAATATTTCGAAAATAGTATCTGAAACTCCCCCACTGAACATACCAATGATTTTCTCCGCGCGATCTGCTCGAATATTTGCGTCACAAGCAGTACGACAGGCTCGCTAAATTAATTAATTAATTACCCTAATTAATTTACGCACGTGTAAAACAGTCAAACCTCATATTTTCGCCTCTCCCTATCCAGATCTTCGCGTAGAGATGCACAGTGTTTGCAGGAGGAAGGCTGAATTCGAAAGAATTTAGAAGTTTACTTACAACAAATGAACTGACTTCAATATTCACTGTGTTTCCACTCTCTGCGAATCGCTTCTGAAATATGATTCAATTTTACCAAAAATGTTTAAAAAAATTGCAAACCTTTGCATTTCCGTCGTCGATCGATTCGTCGGCACACCTCTTCTTCGATTTATTCTTTGCCTGAGTCATCCTCGTTGCGAGTCTGGAAGTATTCCATTGATTGAAGGGGTCAACCTCCGGAATAACTTGTTTTGAACAGAAAATTAGTAATTCTCTAGAACTGCAAAAATACTCACCCTTTGGCGTATTCTTTCGAGCCATATTCACGCGGCATCGATTGGTCGTCAATTCTTACTGAAATGAGACGGATGACAACATTCTCAGGGAAGTAAAACTTGAAACGAGCAATAGTTTCGAAATCACCAACGATATCCAATCGGTTGCGTACCAATCAGGAACTTTTACAAGGATAAAAAAACCATTTTTGATTAATTTATCGAACAATTTATAAACAGAAGTCAAGTCAGAAGTCAAACACAAATTTTCAAACACAATCAATGAACAATTCTGCTTCCTAGCGATTGAAAAAATTCTTTAGAACTCATTTGCGGCTTCGTTTCGGCTTCACTGTTGCAGCTGCTGCACTTCCGCCATCTGAAAAACGGATATTAGAAATCGGAAAACCGGGAAATAGGTTCACCCGAAGTCCGGCCGCGTCTCGTTGATCTAGTTTCCGGCCCGGCTTCGGCGTTCGAAGCAAGGGCCGCTGCACGTGCAGCAGATCTCGTTGAGACTGTAGGCGCTGCAAGTGCTCATAAAAGTACGAATACAACTTAGATATCGAACCTGGAAGAGAGCCGAATCTCGCGGTCCCTGATTTGGGACTGGATGTCCGCCTAGTCCGTGCAGATGTGTTATCCGCACTTGCTGCTGCCGTCTCTCTATCTGGAATGAAAGGTTACTCACACAGTGTTCATTTCAGCAGTCATACCCGGAGTTGCGCTCCTTGCGATTCTTGCTGTGGGACTGGCCGGGTCGTCCCAGTGAAGGAGATCGTCCTCGGCTCCAGATGCCGAGGATGCTGCACCTGCAGCAGCACTAGCTGCGGATGGCTCGCCTGCAGATAATTGTTGACTATTTTGACATTTTTGGATACTTTTGAGCATTCAGCGCAATGTATGACACACTAATTTTCTGCCAAAGGAATTCTCTACCGAAGCTTTGTACAGGTAATAATTCCTTGTGTTCCTTGAGTTGGCAACTCTTATAATAATGGCGAAGCTTGAACTCCTCACCTGCGCTAGATTCCGTCCAATCTCTTGTGTTGATGTCTGTTACGTCAATTGTGCCAGAATCAACCATTCCGTGTAGTAGTCTCAAACATTCTCTGTGATTTTTATCAAGTTCGTGTTTCTTCACCGCCTGAAAATATGCTTTGTTCAATCATCGCTTGTTGTGGTGCATTCATAGTCGATAAAAGCTGTTGGGTCACTCTCTTCGTTTGGCGCACTCACTCGCCGGTCGACCGGCTGAGAGACTGTGTGGTATGAAGAGAGTGATCCATCAGCGTTTGTCGACAATTATGGGGGAATTAGTGAAAATGTACCAGTTGTTTGGCCAGTCTTGCGTGACACTCGTCGAGGGCCTTGATTCTATCGCGGTAGAGCCCCATTTCTTCGTCGATATCGCGAATGAAGTCCGCTCTCTTCTTGTCTCTGAGCGCCAGTCGCTTCTGCCGGAGGAGTCGATCGAAGATTTTGCTGGAAGGTGTCTTTTCAGAAAAGTCAAAAATATAATATATATGAAAAGTAGAATACTCACGTTATTCCGTTCCTGAACTCGCTCAAATATTCAATGTAAGCGTGTACTCGATTTGCTTGCTGCTGCAATGTGCCGCCTTCCTCCTGCAAATAGATTCGTGATTATTATTATTTCTTTTTTTTTGGATTTTTTGACCAAGCATCCGAGTCTCAGTCCAAGGAACATGAGAATTATTGGTACTTGTGGAGTTCCGCGAAGCCAACCGGAACCAAGACAATTTTGAGCAAAATCGACTCCAACGCCACTCCCGGCCACCACTCCCACCATCTCATTTCAAATGTGGAACTCAACCATTCTTCCGAAAACTAAAGAGCGTGCCGTAAAACTGACCGGTTCATAATGCTCGCTCTTGAATTCGTACGTCCCTACAATTTCGTGTCCATCTTCATCGACCAATCGGAATGATGTCGTCTTGCAGAGGCAGCACGAGAAGCGGGCAATGTTGAACGTGTGATCCCTCTGGAAATCAGTGAGTAGCACCATGGGACTGTTTTGGAAGCACATATGAGGCATTGAACTAGGAGCTTCCATGATTTCTTTAACGCACGACATACAAAGTGTTTACCAGTAAAACGACGTCGTGCGCGTTCTCAATCCATCGCATCATGCAAGTCCTGTGGAACTGATGCGCACAGCTGCTCAGCGATACCGTCCGCTGAAATTTTAGGTTAATAATTATTTAATTATGCTTATTTCGACACCTTGGCCGAAAGAGCATCTTGGCAAATAGGGCAGATAGGCGCGTCTTTGTCTTGGTCATTTGAGGTTTCTGCTTCCTCCGGTTCCTCCTCCTCGAGTGGCTCTTCATTACGGTTCTAAAATGTTTAAGAGGTGTTGCGGGTGTCAAAAGGACGCAGCTTACCAATAGAACACTATAATCTTTCTGCAACTCTGCGATGTGACGGATTCGATTGACGAGCTTCGTTCTCTCCTCGAAAATGTCTTCAATGAAGGACACACTTTTGCTGTCCCAGTCGTCCACTTGCAAGTGTTTGGCAACCTGTCGCATGTGCTCCCTGCAAATAATCGAGTTCTGATCTTTGATCTTTGATCTTTCGCAATCGCCTTCAGGTATACATGTGGAGATTGTCGGAAGAATGGTTGAGATTTCACTTATTGAATGGAATGGATGGAGGACACTAGAGTTCAAAATCCAACGCTACCCGAGTCCACGGGTACCCGCGAGTGAAGAATGACAGGGAGAGAAACCCGAGTACGCGCGTCAAAATCGTTCAATTACCCGAGTCCAGAGAGTCAAAAAGTTCTTGAAAAAGTTCGAGTTTTCGCTCGTTTAACATCTCCTAATTGCGTAATTAGCATCGTGAGACAAATAATTACCATCATTTCGACCGAATGACTATCTAGCGAGTGGTCGCTTGTGAAACTCGTTGAAATTTCACCCGTTTTCTTTAGTTTTATGAGGTTTGTCTCTTCTTTCAATATCTATTTGAGTCTAAAAGATGATGCATTTTGCTCTCATTTCTTCTCAGTAGCTCTTACTCAACCTTTCAGATAAAATAAAACGGCAAAACCACAAATGTTCTCAAGAGAAAGAGTGGATTACTCGAGTTTTCCTTGTGGAAAAGCGCAACCACGGCATTTTGAGACTCATGGAGAGGAGAGGATGAGTTATCTTTTCATTCTCTGAACGGTACTAGTGTCAAAGTCGACCAGTTCAGGCCAAAATTCATGCTTGGGAGCTCAGAATCGATCGAGTCGAACGTTGTCAAATCAAGAGACATGTCGGTCCAATCGAGCAGATACTCACAGGGAGTCATGCTTATTGATAACGAAAGCATTTTCAACTTGAATCTCGTCTTTTTTCAACTTTTGACCTACCCGTCTTCAGAAATAAACTTCAATATTTCGCGCTACTTTCTACCTCAATCGAAAGAGCATCAAAAGTTGCACTCGGAAACAAAATTTCATTAACTTTGCTTATCATCTAACTGAGTTATGACAGTGAAAAGTTCCCTGGACTCGGGTAATTGAGCGATTCGATGAAAAGACTCGGGTAATTCCATTTCTCATTTCTTGCTCGCGCGACCCAGCGCGAGTCCGAATTACCCGACCCGTATTTCGAACTCTAGAGGACACACACGGGAATTCCACATGTGTAGAATACTTACGCAGTTCGGACCATTTCACGGTCCATCTTGTGCAGAAAGTCTTGGGGAATCGTAGATATGTCAGCTAAAGCGTATGATGGCTGGAATTGGAGGATTTTGAGGTCGAATAGCCGAATATCTTTACGTAGGCCTTTTGATTCGGCCCCAGAAAATTCAAAATACGAACCTCTCCCGATGGTCCGTATCCGACGATTGGCGGCAGTTTCTCGTTGTCCTCGTCGCGAATGTCATCACCACAGGGCACCTCGCACACAGGGCAGCACCACTCGGGCTTTAAAATAGCAAATTGCCTATGGGATGACCGTTTGGATTTGAGATACCCCGAGCTTCGGTTTACCGGGCAGGAATTCTACCATCAACTCACAGTAGGCGTAGGAGCAGAGGACTCGCACATGTTGATCAGACAAGTACGATGGAATGAGTGGTCGCAGACGAGGGTTACTGTGCGCTGCAACAAAATCGTACCAGAAGGACAGGGGGAATGGTCTGACTCTCCCATTTCGCAATGCTCTCTCGCCGTCTAGAGAAGCGAGAGAGCATGAGAAAGTGAGAGAGTCAGATCATTCCTCGAAGGGCGCCGTTCCGCGCTACGTTTCGTCAATGGAACGATTTCATTATTTTTAGACGGCTTGACTTTTTTACGTGGCCCGGAGGAAGAAAAAAAATTCAGCAATGTCTTACTTTCAGGCTCAGCTCCTTGTAGCAGATGCCACAGTGTGTATGCTCGCGATCGTCGACGACGGCATCAGATGCTGATGTCTGAAATGCACGTGGTGTCCACAAGGAAAGTGAGATCATATCATCCGTTTTCATAGCCAAAAGCGACTTCGCTAGGTGGTGCACATCGATGAGGCCGACTTGGGGCAATACAATACTCTGGCATCCAGTGGATCAGCAAAACTAATGTGGTCAATGTTCGTCAGCAATTGGTCGAATGCATTTATGACAATAGAAATGAGTTACTGATTGTGTGTCCTCTTTATCCTCCGTATCACCAGACGACATCGGCTCTTCGCCTTCATCAGCTTCGATTATTGGAGATTTGTAGAAGTGAAAGACGCTTCGGAGATATTCGATGAGCTGAAAGGCTTCCTTGTTGATGTTTTGCGTCCATTTGTAGGTATTGATATGCGCTTTCTTGTCCCCCTGAGATGTAAATTACTGTACCGATGAACTCACCTGGACTATCATCGTACCGCCAAGCGGTTTTTTGTGCAGCCATGCCACCAGGTGTTCGTTCAGACTGGAAATAATCATGAATCTGACCCAACGAACTAAATCTGACCCACATGAAGCTAAAATTGTCTTCTGACTACTCCCTAGAGACTCACGTCTTCGTGTTCACTGTGTGATCCTCAGAAGTAATGTGAACGATGGGATATCTGTGTTCCGGGTACAGCGCGGGAGTCGACACTCGCAGTTCGACCTCGGAGCCTTCGAGTTTCTGTAGGAATGAAAACTGATTTTATGCTGTGACTCTTCCAAGATAGAATACTAATGGAGCTCTTACTAGTTTGATGGTGTAGTTGCGAGGCGGGGGCACGACGATAGATACATCGTTTCTGGAAACGGTCCATGTATGGTGAGACCACTACCGTATCTCATTTTAATCTGAAGCCATTGAAGAGCTTCGTTACGTGAGTTTTTTCTTCAAACTTACCGCAAAGCTATGGAATTGAGCTCATCGTGCTGCAATCGATTGGCAGCTTCCTGAGGGTCCATCCCGTGAGTGTGTACGGTAGTTGCAAGATACGGTGGATTGAGCGATCGAGACCTGAATAGTTAATGGCCGTTCATTAATTGAAAATCGGAATATTGCGATCAGATAAATTTATGGAATTTTTGATGAAAAAATTGATCTTCTCAGGTGGGTTCACAGAATTAAACGACAATTTGAGGATTGAAAATTTGAGTGAAGAGGATAGACTAAATAAATTGTGATGAGAATGAAGAATGCTTTCCAAAGTTCATCTGGAGCGATGTGATGGCACTGTTTTTAAAAAAAGTTAGTCTGTTTAAGTGCAGCCTTGTGGCAAATGTTTGAAATTTGAACAAACGCTTGCGAGTTTGAATGATGTATCGTGAATTGGTTTCAACTTTGCTTTGAAAAATATTAACAATCACAACAGAGAGCAAAGAGTCATTCTCTACGAGTTAGATGAAAATATTGATGAAAACGGAGTTACAAGTAGCAAAAAAAAACAAAAACAGAAAAAACAAGTCCGCTGTGAAATTTGTGCTGCGCCACCACCCTGTGTTTAGCAGGGACAATCCAACGCGCGACTCGCCGATTCTCTCCGCGATTTCGACTCTCTCATCCACGTCACAGCGCTTCCGTTTCGTTTCTTGGTTTCTAATGTGCGTTAGGAAGTTGTTTTTATCAAATTGTGACACTGTTAACGTCGATAAGCTAGTGTATCCTTGTGTTGTGCTTCCAATTGGCCGAAAACTCGCCAAAGTCTCTCACTTTCTCCCTCTTATCAAGTGCGTTCTCCTCTCCAATCGTTCGCTCTCGTTGTTTTCGCGATCACATACTAACAAGAGACGGGTTACTAACCGATTGGGCTGCTTTGGTTCACGTAAGCGCATTAATTTTTCATGCTACTCTCGCACGCTTTCTCTTTCTTTCATTCGTTCTTGACCGTTTTTACTTCATTTGCGTTGTTTTATAAATGTATTTTTATAAATAATTAATAATTTAGATGGGTTTCTCGTCATGGAGACGGGCGCTGCTCTGGGCTGTCGCCCTCTCCTGCCTCGCGCTGGCAGGTTTCGCCGAGGAGATTCCTCCGCTCGCCAAGAATGCCCAGGTTCGCAAATTATTTGTTTTAATATTTACTTAAATCTCCGCTTCCACGTTCAGAAATTGTTTCAATCGATTCCCGAGTGCGCACGAAAGAGCACTTTCCTTGTAGGCTTCCGTAATCTTGATCGATCAAACGACGAGATAACCTGGATTCCGGGTGCGGCTAAACGTTTTACATAGGCTATAAAAGCGAACGATATTTCGTAGGTAAAACTGTGTGATGATCACAAAAACTAGTCTGATAATATTGTTTTTCGTTTGAATGTCGAAAGGTGAGAGAAAGGACACGTGGAAATAGTAGAAGGAGACGATGATCTTTCGCTTGCTGAGTCACGCGTATGGGTGACTAATTGGCATACAGGAAGATCTAGCTTTTGAACGAGGAAGAACAAATATTTCTCCTATCTGTTCTCAGTTCTCCTATCTGTTCTCAGTTCTCCTATCTGTTCACAGTTCTCCTATCTGTTCACAGTTCTCCTATCTGTTCTCCAGTGGATAGTCGTCTTTCTTTTCTCTCTCTGAGATGAGTCATCACCGTCCTAGTAAAAGATCGATTCCCTCTTCTGACCAAGAAGTCCACTACCACACTTCCCACAACACGACTTCCAACTGGCCCCCTTCCATTCGCCCTCATTCCACCTCTCCCTTCAATGAGTCTTCACTTCA
>LS580209.1:214566-256339 GCA_900490775.1 Pristionchus maxplancki
CATACATAGGTGCTTTAAGAAAATCATGGTGGCTTGTTGGGGAAATCGGTATTGCCAAGGTTACAGCATAATGTCGGCCACCCGACCGCTCCGCACCGGCGCAACGGCCAGGAATGAGTTTCAATATTTCAAAATGTTGCCCGATCTTTCCTCTCTCTAATTCGCTTTTGGAAAAGTTTCTATCATAATTTTGAGCCGAATTATGGCCATTTTGGTATGACGAATTTCGCGAAAAAGTACAGTATCCTCCATCTTTGACCTACCGTAACCCGAAAATGAGACCCGATATCAAAAATCGGGAAGCGTAGTTTGAAAGAGCATCGTTCATAGTACCTTACATAAACTTGGTGGGTGGGTAGGACATATGTTTTGCTACCGCCGCGGGGCCTCTCAAATGGGTGATTCTCTCGCGATTCGTCTCATAAATACACAACTACGGAAAGCAGGACGCAAGACGCAAGTGCCTTGATTAGATTAACGGGGCCACCTTTACACTAACCTTTATGGAAAGAAGAATGCCCTCACTTTCATATTTGTCCTTCCCAGAAATGGACCCACCTCCGTAAGGGGAGTGTCTATACTGGTATGTACACATATTCTAACCAATGAAACAACTATTTCTTATTAAATACATATATTCTAACCAATGAAACAACTATTTCTTTTTAAATACATATATTCTAACAAATGAAACAACTATTTCTTAATAAAAATTACAAACAGGATTATCTTCGAAAGGAAATGTTTTTAGTATTTCCTCCCCATCTCCATCTACTACTTTCGATGTCTTCGTGCGACAAATGCAACAAGCAAAATCATTGAAGTTCTGAAAATTAATGATGATTGATTTGACTCTAATCGTTGAGACATAGCACAAAAAGAACTTACTTCCATCGATTCTAGCCATTTCATGATACAGGTGCGATGAAATTGATGATCACACATTAGAACAGCAGTGCGCTGAAAAAAAGTCATTTAGATACTTTCATATCCGATTTTTCTCAAACAATGAAATCTACCTTGTTCGATAGTTCCGATAAACAAATGCTACAGGTTAGAGTTTCTCCCTCATGAATATTCGAGACTTCAGCAGCGGGAGTCAATTTTTCATTTGTATTCTCAATATCGTCAATATCGTTTTTCCGACGAGAATCATTAAATCGTTCCTGAAGATTATTTTTTTAATAAAAGCCATCTTACTAAAGAACGCTAAAGAACGTCGCGTGTCGAACAATTTTTCATATATTCCGAATGGTCAAGCCTACTAATTCCCCTCATTTCCATCAACGACTCATCTGGATCCGAATTCCCATACAAGCCGGACGGGAGTGTTTACCTGCATAGCTACATAATCCTCTTGCAATTTGATTGTCATTTTAATGCGATCCAGCAATTTGATTCTCTCTTTGATGATATCGTTGATGTAATCGTTACTTTTTATCGATAAACGAGCAACGATTAGTTGTTCTGTGACCTGTAGCAGGTACTCCCTGAAAATATTGTTTTTTAGGATGTTCGAAAAAGCCTTCCAGATGCACTTAAAAGAAGGAAATGACATGGTATTCTTACTATTACAAAGCTTGTAAAAAAAGATAACTGTACACCGACGCTTGCTCTTTTTGAGTGAGTCTCGCAGTACCCGGCCTTATCGGTGTACCCTCAGCAACTTTACCTTTTTACAAACCTTACTCAGAGCATCAGGCAAGTTTAAATGAAAAATTATTTAATTTGGAAATAATTTTGAAAACAATTATGCATAGATATAATAAATTGCATGTGCTCACACTGTGGTACGGTTGTTGCACTCCATGCCTTGGAGAAACGTGTTGTCTCGCCATGAATTAACAAGGAAACATTGGGTGGGCTGTAAAAAATTATGCTATTTACATTAGATGTAATCAGAAGAGGACTCGAGTCTCAAACTCGATCTAGTCAAAAATCTCGAAAAAGAATTTTCGAAAAAATTTCACAAACACGGCTGTGAAGTTTGCTTTGAACTGTCTACCGTAGTCTGCTACCTAAAACATGCTATAATTAGTTACTTGTCCAGAGGGTCCAAATCCAATGATTCTCGGTAGCTTCTTATTCTTCTCGTCGTAGATTTCGTCTTGTTGCAAATGGGACAAAACGAAGTGGTCTGCAAGGTGGTGGTACGGTTTAGAACTTGGAAAACGGAAAAAAATGAAGGACGAATACTCAACGCATCCTTATGCACTTTTTTGGCAAAAAACGGATACTATTGCCTACTGCCGAAATCGAAATAATCAACAACAACAAAAATACTCACTTTTGTTCTTTCTGTATTGAAAGATTCGCACCAATTAAGAAGGCACGTACGATGCAGAGAATGTTTACAGGCGAGTTTTACAGTGCGCTAAAAAATCATTTAAAAAAATGTTCGCAACGGAGGATTGAAGTAGCAGTGTCAGATAACTAGCCGGGTTCGATCCTCGAGTTAATTTTGGACTTCTGACCTTCAATGATAATTCTTCATAACAAATGCCACAATCCGTCTTCTCGCGAATAAAATTTTCAATAGCATTGCTTGATGGAATTGCGCCTTTCTGCATCTGAAAAGATTGGTTTTGAAACAATTGTTGGCTAATTTCCTGACAATCCAATGACTCGCCTCACAACTCACAGCCGCTTCGTTGCCCATTAAACATTTTCTGGAAGATTTATATTGATGTAGCACCGAGCGGATCTCTTCGATTAGCTAAAAAATGAGTTTTTTTACACATTCTGTGTGAACACATCTCGACAAAAGATCGAAGGAGTCCGAAACTCATCTAAACTAAATCATCATGTTCAAAACTAGTGAAACCTCAATATCAAGCCCATTCCCAAGGAACCCCATTTTAGCTTTTAGGATGAGAGGCGTGATATACTTGGGTCGCCGGTAGTTCTTGCGATTCCCCCAGGATCGAGTATACAAATTCAGATCCGAATGTAGGAAAATGAGGTCATTGGAATTGTAATATTCACCTGCGTGATGAGTGGCCTTCCCAGCTTTTGCTTAGAAAGCCATCTATACAGGTGCTCGTTCACCCTGAAGTAATTTTCTTTATAAAAAATGCTAGAAATAGGGTTGGTAAAAACGAGCATGCTCGATACTCGAGGCCTCGTCCTCGAAAACCCTTATTTTGACTCGACCTGACTCGAGACTCGATCGAGCGGCTCGACTGCGAGAGAGAAGGGTCGAGCCGCTCGAAGACTCGAGTAGACTCGAGTCAGACTCGAGTCTGGGAAGGAGAGAGGCATGCAAATGGGGAGAGAGGGAAGGCGACTCTCCTCGCACACAACACTCTCTCGTCACTCTCGCCTCTGGCCTTTCTCTGCCGTCTCTTATCTCTCGCCTTCCAGACTCGAGTCAGACTCGAGTATGACGAGTCTAACTCGAGTCTTCGAGCTGCTCGAGTCTTCTCTCTCGCGGTCGGGCTGACTCGAGCCGAGTTTTCAAATTCGAGCCGCTCGACTTCTTGACTCGTCTCGAGTCTATGAGGCGAGGCCTCGACTGGCTCGACTCGATTTGATCAACTCTGGCTAGAAAGTTATAAAGGAGGAGATCACGAGGATGTCTCATAAAATACATATTTCAAATGAAATGGTTTTATGACAAACGCGTAATTCGTTTTTCCAGAACAATTGAGCTTGGGGCGCGGCTAGGCGACCCATTCAGTTCATGCCCCTAGATGTATTGTGGGTACTCATTTCGTCTATTCGCTAGATAATTATGAATAATTTCAAATTGAAAGACCTTTGAGGTTTCAGAGGAGTTTCTGTGTATATTTGGTAAACTGCTCACTTAGCAACGTCAATACCAACTGCAGAAATAGAGACATCCGGGTAATCTTCAATAGGGTAGAGCGCTGGCAGTGAGACGAACAAATGAACGATGAGTCCCGAAAATTTCTGAAAAAATAATAGGAATGACTGCTCGAAGGTCAGCTGTGGTAATTTCGAATTTGACGTGAAGCAACTTCATAGTTGTGAAGGGTTTCGCATCAAGTTGCGAGATCTCTAATCCTATCTGACTTATTGTGGTCGGGTCAGAATTACCCAACTCGTAGTCACTCTCGAAATACGATCTTTCTCGTAGAAATTTTGTCGCGCTCAAGGGATGACTTCCGAGGGAGGCGCAAACGGGCTTGTAGGCGCGGTGCGTGCTAGTCGCATCGGGTTTCTTAGTGATTGGGCTAATGGTTGCCTAGTGGTTGGCAGAAAGCACAGGCGGAGGGTAAATCATTTCAGTTCGTTGGATTAGTTCTTTGAATCGAAAATAATAGGAACGGAGTGAACTCGATGCCCTCAGAACACAACAGATCCAGAAAGTGCCAAGGCGGGAGAAAAATCAAGTAAAAATAACGTCATACCAGTTTGATAGAATAGTTGCGCGGTGGGGGCACGTCGACTCCATGCCTGACGAAGAAGTTACAAATATTGAAGAAGTTACGTTTAAAAATATACGATGATGCACTTTTTTTAAAAATTTCTTTTAATTTGACAGACTCACAAGTCAGATATGATGACAAGCTCATTGCGCTGTTCTTGAGTGGCCTGTCCATAAGAATCATCCATTCTGAGAAAATAAGAATCGGACATTCAATAGAGAGGATGTAGGAAGAGAACATAGGAAATAATGAGCAGTTTAATCATTTGAAATAATGGACTCTGCGCGAAGAAACTATACGGAGGAAAAGTCAGCAATGCTCCTTATTCGCGTCGAATTTCAAATAGATATAATACACGCCGAAGGTACATTTGGAGCGTTTTAGAGTGGCGTGTCTTCTAATATGAGTCTGGCAAATGATCGACTAGCGTACTCATTTTTATATGAAGCCGTTTGTGAGGGAGTCGAGCAGATTTCAAACAGATCATCAGTACAGATTCCTGAGTAGATTCTATAGTAGATTCACTTTTGTTGTATGCGAATACTGCTTCTCAATGTGAAAAAAACTGTTGCTCGAGATGTACAGTGTATGAAATGAAGAAGGTAAAGTATTAAATATATTGGAACATGTGGAGATCATGTAGCCATAGCAGAGTGGCGGGTAAAAATCGGCAAAAGGAGAAGGTCCCGGGGAGATTTGAACTCCCGTCGCAGGATTCAGAGTCCTGAGTGCTAACCGCTACACCACGGGACCGCACGTCTGTTAGTGCTCTCTCAATGGGTAAAAAGATAAGAGAAGCTTCTCCCTGTTCCTAGCTTAATCCGGTTCTTGAATTTTCTCTGTTTCTTTTGCAATCCACCTATGGAAGATACCCTTCGACTTTATCGTTCATGCATTGTTTATCGTGATTTGATCGAAAAAATTCGAATCAAGTGATTTGTAGTTTGATCTTTGACCTGATCATCTAAACAACATTGAAGTATCGCTCAGCATCGGGGATGTAATTCATGAAGAATGCGTCGGAAAGTTCCCAGTGAGAGGGCACCGTTCGACGAGAGCGAGGCTGGAAGAGATCAAAGATCAGAGGTCGAAGACCAAAGACCAAAGATCAAAGACCAACCTTCTGCACGACGCCGCACACTTCCTTCAGACAGCCCTCGATGGTCTCCTGGGCCTGCGAAGAACAAAGATCAAACTACAAACTGATTAAGATCAAAGATCAAACCACAAACCGATTAAGATCAAAGATCAAATTACAAACTACGAAAAGATCAAAGATCAACCTTGGCCTTGCGCTCGGGCGACAGTCGCGTCATGTACTCGCCCAGCTTGCGTCTGAATGAATACGTTTTATTTGACTCTCTCAATTTCACATGCTCGCTCGTCGGTCAGCGTGGCGAGAGATCACGTAGAATAGAGATAGTGCTTACCTACACAGAGTCCGATCTAGCCCCGCCAGCTCCTTGATGTAGCGGCGCTGCAATTACGGTGGGTTACGGTAGGGTTACGGTAGCCGAAAATCGATACCTCCTCGGCGCTCGTGACGTCATCATACCACGTGTCGCAGCTGGCGATCTTCTCCTTGTCGCCGTCCGTGATGTAGGTCATGAGCCTAAAACAGTTGCACTCTCTCAATTTCGCACTTTCTCTCGTCGCTCTGACTGGTGAGAGAGCATCCAGAATGGAGAGACGGAATACTTACTACAATATAAAATTAAGCAAAAACAATTTGCCGCCAGCAGGGGTCGAACCTGCGACCTTGGGCTTATTAGACCCACGCTCTAACCGACTGAGCTATGGCGGCTGATGGAGGGTGAATCCCCAAAAGCGCACACGTACTTTGCCTTCAACTCGGCGAGTGTGGCGCCGTTCTTCTTCATGTCGCGAATTATCTGAAATCGTATTATTATTTTTAATAATTATTTAAATAATTTATTATTAATACTTGTTTTTGCTCCTCACTGAGCCACTTGAGGTGCTTTTCGATCAGTGCGTCCACGTCTCTTCGAGCGCGGAACCTGAAAGAAAAGTAATAGAAAATCGATAATTCGGTAGATCAATCAGTCGATAAACTGCTCACTCCTCGTTGGCGTTATGGTGGTAGTGGTGCTGCAAAATGTTTATTAGCCGCTAAAACCAGAAAGTCCCGCTCACCGAAGCTGCAGCAATGACGACCATTCCAAATAAGAGGTAGATCAACGGTCGCATTACTGTGGGAATAACAAGGAGTGGAAGAAAGGAACAGAAAGGGTCTTATCAAACTGTCGTTTACTCGGTCGTGTCTCCCTTTTGAATGGTCTCTCGTAGTGTACTCGCAGACAACAATATTATTGACGATTGGAGGGACCATGAGACATTGACTGCGAAAACAGAGAATCGAATTGAAAATTTCCATAAAAATAGAAACGCCTTTGAAAACGAAATCAACGAAGAAATGCAGAAAACGTGTTGTTGTGGTAGAATGTTTATCTTGCTTTCAATTTGCATAACTACATCTATCCTCAACCCTCATCCACTCCTCATTCGCTCCTCTCTCGCTCGCGCTCCACGGTCGCTCGCATGCTGCTCCAAATAGGCGCCTGGCTGAGGTGCGGTTTGTGACCTACCGGACTATAGTATCCCCATCATCAACCAGCTCCCGCATCACTTCTAGATCAGCTACAGTACTATGCATCGAAAAACCTGCACTATCAGTTATCGATCAGCTACCGTACCTATCCCTACCGTATCCCATCAGTTATCGATTGCAGTACGGTGGCGCTGATCGCCGCGACCGCGTGCGCCTTCGCCGTCGGCTGCGGCGACAAGAAGGAGAAGGTAGATTGATCTTTGTAGTTTGTAGTTTGATCTCCGATTTTTGTAGTCTGTAGTTTGATCCTTGATCCCTTGCAGTCCCTCGTCAAGAAGCGACAAGCACTGGACATGGGCGTGTCGGACCTGGACGAGGTGCAGCCGGTCAAGCGAGAGGTCTCCCGCGCCCAGGAGGTGCTGTAGTTTGATCTTTGATCTTTGTAGTTTGTAGTTTGATCCCTGATCCTTTGCAGATAAAGGACGGCGCCCGCGGCAAGAAGGCCGAGTATAAGACGCTCGCGTAAGATCAAACAACAGAGATCAGAGTCCAAAGATCAAAGTTCAGGCAAATGGAGAAGTCGGATTTCGAGAAGTCGATGCACGTGGACGGCCCGCCGAGCAACAAGTAGAGCAAGCCCCGCCCCCTCCGTAGCCATGCCCCTTTCCCCGTAGTCGCATGCTAACCCTCACACTGCCATACACACTTATCATTGTACGAAATAGCGCAGAGATATTCGCCGCAGAGGACTCGCCTTCGATAAAGTGGATTATTCTCGATTGAGGTGTCTGTTCGAAATGCGGAATGCGCCTCTCTTTGATTCCTTGATTGAACCATTCAAAATTGCTGTCACCCGGCCTCGTTATGTATGCAGAATTCCGGATATATATTGACACTGTTGTTATCTTGCCGAATAATGCTTCCTGATAAGATAGCACTGCTATCGTTTGCAACCGAGAGATTAGTCTCAGATTTTTGTAGTTTTACGTTTATCTTTTCTTGGATCTACATTTCATGCACACCATCAGATCGGAATCTCCCTTCGCTCTCCCTCCTCCCCTCTCTCCCGCCTGTTCCTTACCCGGCGTGACTAAGACGCGCTCTCCCTTGAAGATCTCATCTTTGCATTTCTTTGACAGCTTTGCGCAGTGGCGGTAACGTGACCAATGAGGCTTAGCCGAGGTGCGTTTATTGCTGGTTGAAAACTTTTCCCAATTGCCCGCTACGGCCCCTGAAACATGGGTGCTGTATGCAATTTTTGCAAGCCCGAAGGGGCAAAAATAAGTGAAAGGGGAGCAGGAGAGTCTCCTTCCCCGTTCTCTGACCCGTACCTGCCAGAGGGCTCTTGAGATTATGGATGTCATCGCGGGAACACTCTCTTCATATCGCGTACTCTCTCACTCTGTCTGACGGACAAGAGGTCATTCAAGGGCCAGAGGGCTTGTGAGACATGATGAAATCACTCACTGTCAACAATTCGCTGCTCTTACATATTTCCGAGAAGACAAGGGTAGTATACTCCAATTGTCATTATTTATTTATTAACATGTAAGATACATTTTAATCTCCTAACTCGTATTCTACTCGGATGTTAATTTGATTCTCCTGGCAGGGTCTTTCCATGTCGATTGCACGGCAATAGTTGATCATTCGGTCCAATTCAATGCCAGAAAAGCCCTGAAGCATCTATTTTCGCCATATTTGTTTTAGGTCTGGACCATTTCACGGCGTAATAATCTTACCTTATTCATCGCGTATCCTCTGGCGACTGGCTCATTGAATGCCTTCTTTTCCCAGAAATCGGCATCAAAAGTCGCGAGGGTCCTGACATCTCGCATTGCGATGATCTGAAACGTCATAGATTCAAAATTCCATTTTCAATGATCTCCAGGACGGACGGTATCTACGAACCTGCTGTCGCTCTGTCAACGCTTCCATAAACCAGGGCACTACTTCGGTTCGAAAGATGGCCAGAGCCGACTTGTAGCATCTGCAATAGACGGCTCGGTGAGGAATTTCGAAAAGTCACGAACCTTGCCGATAGTTCCGTCTTCATATTAAGGTCCACAAAGACATGAGAGATGGTTGATTCGAGAAAGGAGCAGGCTTTGCGGCGGAGGATCTGCAAAAAATAATCTAATTTAAATTTATTTTATTATTCGGGCGATGATAGCACGGTTTGAAACTCGTGTTTAGGTACCCTTGGGCTCCTAGATACCACAATAAAAAAACAAAACAAAAAGCATCTGAGCGATGGTTCTGTGGCTGACGTTGGAAACAGTCAACACCAACCCTGATCTCCCCCTCCGTTAGCGAGTCTCTCGAAATTGGCTCGGATTCGGAAGACATCGAGTAGAGATTGACGACATGCCAGAGGAAAAGGCATACCTGAACTATTTTATGACCTTATTTTATATATATTTTCGAAATAAATATTACTGACATCTTCCTGTTTCCAACTGCACTTCTCAATAATGCTGAAGAGTTCACTGCGAATGGTAAGAGGATCCATCTGTGAATTGATGGAGTGATCTACCGAAACAGGAAAACAACGAAATAACAATGAAATGCGCATGAGGTAATGCTCGGGACAGACAGTCCCGCGCCACACCAACAGACTAACATGACGTAAGTGTCCGCCTCCCCCTGCCCTCCTCCCTGACCCCGGGAGGAGGATGACAATTCCCCGTTCACTCGGTCCTATGACCGCCTAGAGTGCTCGGGAGAGACAGCCGACCTCGCGTCTGACGGACTGACTCAGTCTCTATGACACCCACTCTCATAATCCGCTAGTTTCGTAATGATCCTGTACATCATCTACTATCTTCGACATCTCCAATGCTCTAAAATATGAAAGGAGCTACACTGTATCTTCATCGATAGTTTCTGTAGCAGTGAAGTAACAGCGTCATCTACGTGTGAGAATCTTCACTCCTTTCCTAATCTCCCTAGTCTTCCTTCTCTGTGACTCTCTCAACACGAAACATATCAGAAATATGAATTTAATTCATGCGACAAACCCTTATACATGGCACCATATTAACTACACAATCAACAACTGGATCTACGAATCGATAACTACAGTATGCACAACCGCTTAGCTGCCCTGGGTTACGGTAAGAAATGGGCGGGGCCTGTAAGGGGGCGGAGCTAAGTAAGTGGGCGTGGCTTAGTCCTCGTGGATCACCAGCTCGGAAGCGTGCGGCAGCGGCGCGAAGTACGTCTCCACGTAGTCGTCCGTGACCTGGAATCGATCGATAATCTACCGTACTCTTGTGCTACCGTACTCTCACCCTGAAAAATCGATAATCCTACCGTTACCCTCCCTACTACCGTAATCTCTCTTACCTCGGCAAGAGTCGCAGGCTTCCACTTCGGGTTGCGGTCCTTGTCGATCAGGACTGCAAAGCGGAACGATTGATGTTTAATTTGTAACAGATAACTCGCCGACCGCATCGAAAACGCTAGTGGCTCAATGGCTTTACCACACCTCTGCAGCACCAAGTGCGCATGCCGAAAAGGCGACGACTTTGATTGCTTTTTCTAGAGAAACAAGAAATTAGATATAAATCGGAAACAAGGATAGCTACAATCTAGAAAGAGTGTTGAGCACATTCTAAAACCAGTCGCCATGGCGCATCTGTGTGCCTACGTCTCCAGGTAATTCCCGCGCGCGCCAATAGTTTTCACGTGTTTAACAAAATTGGCTATGAACAGTGGATGTTACGATCAGGAGGAAACTGATCTTTCCATAACAGAGTCCCGAAAGCGTAACTGATCCACTCAATCACATTTTTAGCGACATCGCTAACATTAATCAACGCTAGTTCGAACCTCCGATTACTCGCGGAACGATTAAATCACTCACTCGATCGGCATCCCTCGTGGAAGTCGAAGCCCTCCATGCAGCGCTGCGTCAGTCGGTACTCCATCGTGAAGCACTGCGAAGGAATTATTTTATTCCGACAGTAATCCAAGAATTCCGACTGATTGCATCGGAATTAATTTATTCCGCCGCTAATAATTCAGAAATTTCGATTGATTGCATTGAATTTATTTATTGGTCAAACTGATTACTTTATTCCACTAGTAATTCAAGAATTTCGATGAAATGCATCGACATTTTCGAATAGTTGCTAACGACCGTAACGCCTCGCTAACCACAGTAACTCTCACCTTGGCGTAGCTCGTGCGGGCGCCCCGCTCGATCTGCTGCATCGTCACCTTCAGCGAGGTGGGACTCTGCAAAAACATTTTTTTAAAATAATAATAATACTATTTCAGATTCCATTATTTATTTATGGATAATGGAGATCAAGAAATCATCCTCGGCGAAGGCTAACTAGAGCTTTATCACACAGTTGCAGCATCAAAAACGCACGACAAAACTCCTGCCTACAAGCAATTCTGAATCCTACGAGGACAGTCAGCAGAGCCAAACTTGCATGCGCGTGCGAGAATTATTGGTTCGGATGAAATCAGAGAGAGAATTAGTTAACCAGGGCCAATGAGCGTTTACACACACTGCGTTTACACACACAACACAAATCCCTCATGACAAGTACTCCACTTCTATTCATTCATCTCAATGATTGAATATGCAATCCTACTACTCGTGGAAAAGAGATCAACGAATAAGCGCATCTCCTCACATGTATACATCAACGTCGTATCATGAATCACGCACGGTGAATAACTACTACCATTCATCTCTCGTAATTATTGAATATTTACAAAACATCACGAAGATCGTATCAACAAGCAAGCACATCCTCGCACCTATACTCACACCCCGTAGCACGAAACACGCAGGCCATCTCCATAAGGAGTTTCATCGGTAAATGAACCAATCAGGAACCATAATCTACCGTACTTCTACACTACCGTACCCCAACCCTACCGTAATCTCACCATCTTATTGAGCGTCGCCACCGTCTTCTTGGCCCACTCGTCGCCGTGCTTCTCCAGATTCGCCACGATCTCCTCGATCGTCCTGTACAGATTGCTGGTTACGGTAGGGTATGGTAGTATGACACATTATTGACACATATTCGATGATTTACTGATTGCTAACTTTGAATGTTCATCGTTCATAAGCACGCCAATTATCAGAACTGCAAATTTGCTACAGTACATGTGCGCAGGAAGACACGTGAATTCTCCGTCACCACAATTCGTTCTATCCTGTTCTTCAAATTGTTAGCTCTTTTACCTATCTCAATTTACCATATCTTTCTGCTCTACCGTATCCGACCGTACCTCGCATGGAACAGCTCTCTGATGGTGGGCAGCTTCTCCTCCAGCGAGAACGGCGCGATCTCCTTCGGCTGAATGAAGGGGGTTATTTCAGTCCAGCAAGATCGGAGCAACACTGGTTCAACTAGTTACGATGGAATGCCTTGTATCAATCCACCTTCACCTTGTGAGTGCGTATAATTAGACTAACAGCAAGATCGGAGTGTCAACCGATACTTGAATGAAGAGAATAGCTTGAACCAATAAAACTTCGGGTCACAGGATATTTGCCAAAAAAAAGATCTGCTAATGATGAGATTAGTTTGCCAGCAAGATTCGAGTATCAATCTATCAACTAGAAGCATTGAAATCGAAAGGGTGAATGTGCCTTCCCCCTATGTGCAATGAATCACGAGAAATTTTCTTGTACAGGAGTCATTCGATTACCAGCATGATCCGTGTACCATCCGATTTATGAGAAAACAGAAAAACGCATGAACTAATTGGCTGAAGGCATCTCTCAAAAAAATATTCACAATAAGTAAAGGCTCTTAAATCAGTCAACAATTGCTAAACGAAATAAATTCATGCTTTCGTCTTGCACACTTTGAGATTCAAAGATCCTACTAAGCAGGAGTGATTCTCCTAAACCAATCGTTGGCTCGAGTCCGGCTCAACATAGAACTTACCCAGCTGCATGTATCGAAACATCTGTTCTCGCCCTCTCGCCGACGAGAGATCACATCAAATTGAGAACTACTCCACTAACTCATTCGCTCCTTACATTTAATTATTTCCCAAAGCGCAAGCTCACTATCACAACTGCCAAACCGCTCCCTACATGCACACCTTCTGACACCGGAATTCACCTTTTGGGCCAATCACATCCGCCCCCATAATCTCCATCCCCTCACCTGGAACTTCCTAATGGTCACGTCGACGAGGGCGTCCGTCGGGTGCTCCAGCTCGAGCAGCGCCTTCTCCAGGGCCGGGATGTCGGCCGAGTTCACCTAGGGATACGGTACATGATCGAGAAAAAATCGATAATCGCTCATTCGCAAACTTTACGTGGAAAAAATTGCTCTGAGCATTCTACCGTAATCCTACCGCACTCACAAAGTGCGTGGCGAGACCCGAGTGGTAGGCGTCCGCGCCCAGCAGGCGGTAGCCGGTGAGCGCGAGGTACAGACCTGGAAAATAGCGATCTAACCCGCAATTTGCAGTTTCAACCGCATCTTATCATCAAGGTCTCCATTAGTCTTCAATATCTCGTCTCCCTGTAGCTATTAATAACGAATGCCCGTCTCTGATCTAATAAATCCCGTGACCCACCGAACTACCATACTCACCCAGGTTGTTCTTGAGTCTGGACAGGAAGTAGGATCCTCCGACGTCGGGGAACAGGCCGAGCGCCGTCTCGGGCATCGACAGCATCGTTCGTTCAGTGGCCACGCGGAATCGACCGTTTACGGAGAGACCGCAGCCCTGCAGAAATAGTAGATCTGACTCACCTACTAGTAGATCTGACACACCTACTAGTACTTGGGCTGAAACCTAGAAGCTTCGAGTGACTTTTCTGAATGTATTTCTTCCTAGTGTTTTCGCCCTACCGTCCGGAACTACCGTAACCTCAACCTACCGTACTCAAAATCGATACCGTACCCCTCCCATCGTGATTCCGTCGATGAGCGCGACGTACGGCTTGCTCAGCGTGCCGATCAAGTGGTTCAGCTGGTACTCCTGCGAGGAAGAGAGGATTACGGTATGTGCACAAAATAAAATCGATTATCGATAATTACAAAGATTTTGAGCTGAAAGTGGGATTTCAATTGAAACAGCGCAGAGATAAAGCAATATGATTATTTCTGGCAACTCCTATTCACCATGATCTCAAATTACTTTAATTTATTTCCTTTCCTCACATCTATTGTTCACAGCCTACAGCGCTCTCAGTATCAGAAAATCAATATTCGAAAACTCTCTACCGTATCTCTACCGTACCTCTTTGAAGAAGTCCTTGTGCAGGGTGGATTCGCCGCCGGCCTTCGCGTCCTGCGCCGACTTCGTCACCGCTGAGAGAATACGGTAATTATCGATTTTTAAATCTACGCTTGCGTCCTGTGATCGCACTACATCCTCCAATCACACACATCCTTGAACTAGTGCTGAAGCACAGTTGCGCCTACATTCACAGAAGCAGTTAAATGGCACTAATAAATAAACTATTGATCGATCTCGAAGTAAGTCCAACCAGAGTCGAATGGTTTTGCCCCTACTTGAAACAATGTTGAAGCCCAAATCCTTCATTCAAAGTATGGCAATTCACAGCAAAGAGGTAAAGGATTTTTCGATTCAAAGCTACGAAGTAATCAACTTCGAATGTCATCAAATTACACCATCATCAAACACTGTTGAAGCCAAGAAGTTCCGGTTAATCGATAATCGATAACTACCGTACCCAGGACGTCGCCTCCCGCACAGAATGCCTTGCCGCCCGCTCCCTTCACGATCACCATCGACACGTGCCCGCCGTCGTCCCATTTCTGGAGCGATTATCGATTGAATACGGTAGTCAGGTTATCGATTGATTGATTTTTTTACTCGAAAGGCTGACTAGAATTGTCCTCGTCCGTCCCGCTTACTTTATAGCGAGACAGTGAAACCCACTCGCTCCTGCTTTGAAAAAATCGTGACACTACATTAATCTTACGATATTTGTCAAGAAGTAAGATGTTTCTTCTGGTAATTCCAGCATACCGTACCTTCATCAGCGGGTACAGCTCCCTGACCATGTTGAGGTTGAGCGCGTTGAGCGCCTTTGGCCTATGAAAGATCGATTACTTTTCAAAATCTTCGAATATTTTCCAACCATAGAACTCGTGTTTAATCAATCAGACTAGACAAATCAACTCCGGATTTTTGCGATCTCATTACGTTTCCTGCGCAAACGAAACACTTCATTGAATGGACTCCAACTATCGTAGGTACAACAAATCAAACTACAGACTACAAAGATCAAAGATCAAACTACATACCTGTTGAGGGTGACGACGCGCTTCGAGCCGACGCTCTCCGCCAGCACCTCCTCCTTGCAGGCGGCCGACTGCATCGTTCGGAGCGTCTGAAGGATCAAAGGTCAAAGATCAAAGATCAAACTACAACCAACAAACTACAGAAAACGATTGTATCTTAACTAGCAGTCTCTAGTAGTGCATTGTTTGTAAATAATAAACAGAGAGGGATCGAAATCAACCTAGTAGCTCCATTTTCTCAACAATTCAATCGACAGCGCAACGCCAAAGCGACTGCCGACTGAGTCGTCTCTGGCGACGGAATTTATATTTGGAATGCTCCCCGATTTCACCTAATTTACAGGCGTTGAGTCTATTTTCATGACGAAAAGGAGCCTAATCGATGGAATTCCAAATCGCAGCAACTTACCAGCTATTTTCCCGTATCCATAACTCAACGGCGTTGTTGGCCGGGGTTGGGAAACCGTGAAACATGCAAAATCACTTACGAGTGTGGTGGGCGAGGGCGCGAAGAGGCGTAGCCAGTGGGTTTGACGGGAGAGCATCGGGGAGGAGGGGAGAGAGGGACTGGGAAGATAAGGATTGAAGACCTCTCTCAAGCCTTCGAATCCAGATCAAGATTACACACAGAAGAAGGATACAGTGTAAACGCGAAATGTGTTCAGCACTGATTCTAATGAGTTTAATCAGATGTAAGACAACTGATTACTTATATTATGGGAAAACTATCAAAGGATAATGGAATTTATTGTTAGAACAGAGCAGATGAAGGAACACTATGAATTGCCTGGTATCGGGAGAATAAGGAGAAGTGGAAAACACAAATCACCTGGGCGCAATGGTGAAAATACGTTGTAAAACTCTAATGGCATTGTCAAAGCAGTCAAAATACGTTTTGGTTCATTCAATCGATCAGGAGGAAGAGTGGGGATAGATGAGGCAAGGATTGCAAAGGCTGATGGAACTAACTGACAACACAAAGAGCAACCAGAGAACAACCCTTGCCCGAATACACTGGCTGTGTGTTCTGTGCTCAAAGCGTAGTGTGCTAGTGCGAGATATAGAAAATGCACAGCGCCTGGTCGCACTCTCTGCCACACGATTGATATTTTCAATGGACCACAACCAAACATCAAACTCGGCTCGATTAGACGTAAACACTTTATTATTAGGAGAGACGAATTTACAATGGACTAGCTATATTCGGCAGACATAACGGGACCAACAGCAAAACTTCGAAACAATTAGCAAAATTATGAAAAAGGATGCGAAAACATGCGAAAAGAGCCACTAGCAAGATCATAAAACTAAATCGAGCAAATTATGATCGGATAAAACGGCACAACTATGGCAGATTGGATGGAGAATGAACTCGGATAAAACGTACGAATCGATAACAGTGTAATAATCTACAGTAACCTATCTACAAGTGAAACTCAAACGTGAGAGATTCGTAAAGGACAGTACTAACGCTAGAACCAGGATCTAATCGATAATTCTACAGTAATCCGGCTACCGTACTCCTCACTTCCTCACTCCGTAGTCGATGTGCACACGCAGGTTCATGCGGTTGATGAGCACCTGAAATCGATCGATTAACAGGATACAGTAATCATTTAGGGTTACCGTATCCCTACAATAGTATTACCTATTGTACTCGTTGCAATAACTTTAAATGCAATGCCACTACAGTATCCCAGACCGTAACCAGAAGTATCGTAACTATACAGTAACCCAATCTACCGTATACCTCGAGGACGACGGAGGGCATGGAGGAGAAGTAGACGCGCGTGTAGGGCGCCATCTCGGCCGGCAGCGAGAGGCGAGAGGGGTCGATCAGCGGAGAGACGGGCAGAGTGACGATGACCTGAGAGGGAAAGGGTACAGTAGGATGGATTGGTCACGGTAGGACAATGAAAAGATTAAGAAGGAGAGGTAACAGTAGATCTTACATGTAAGCACTGTAAGATGGATAATTGTTTCCCACGGTTGCACAGTCGGCATCAACACTCGTACAAGACTAGGAACTATAGGCTCATCGTGAAACCGAAACGCCGATAGTTATTTTGGAATGTGAAATATATTTACAAATAATCAGTATTTTCACAAGACCTAGTGAGATCATGAAACACTGCAGCCTAGAAAGTGCTGGGGGTAGCAACCAATTTTTGTTATTGCATAAATATGAATTAGATACATACACGGGCATACAAGACGAATCAGAACTGGCGCAAGTTTACTGAGATCAGTAAACGTTGAAACAGAGAAGCCACAAGACAGCGTGTTTTACGAATATTTGTATCCTTGAAGATAAATGCAGAAATAATCAAGGCAGGCACCTGCCCTACTAACAATCAGCCTAGAAGATGATGGCTAGATTAAAAAATCGATAAATACCTCCCAGAGCGGCGAGTCGACGGGAAACTCGTCGAGCAGCTGCAGTGCGCGCGATTGGAACGCCTGAGAGGGAGGGTATCGATTAGTGGGCGGAGCCAATTATTAATTTGTGGGCGGAGCCTATTATCGATTAATGCGCAGATACACCAGCATCCCTCGGATAGTATAGATACACAAGGAAGTAGACTGCAAACACGCGCCAATTTGGAAACCTAGTCGGTTCAGCGCTGCAACAATGTTACATAGTCGGTGGATGACTACACCTAGTAATTTGTTGATCGTTACATCCTTGTCCAAAAAGATTTCAATATTAGTGAGGAGAACACTACAAGAACCTTGCCGTTGCATTAACAATCAATCAATAATCCCCTCCTCTGATTACCGTGCTCAACAATCCCCTAAATTACCGTACCCGGGCGGCCTCAACGATGCCTGAATGCGTAATCCGCGACAGTGGCAGTCGGATGCTCCTGCAGAGAATACCGTAATTAAATAGATACAATCAACCACTACAGTAGCCCTGTCCTCTGACGCTACCGTAAATTTTGGGGTAGAAGATGAACCCAATCAACATCAAAAGTATCACAAAAATTGTTGATATCAAATCAAGTCAAAGCTCACAAGGTCAGAAGAGCCTGGCCTACAACAAGCTTGCCATTCTCCAAACCTACAATAAAATTACCGACATCCTACCGTACACCCCAACCGTACACTTCGTCTACAGTAACTCTCTACCGTACCTCCTCACGAGCTTGTCGTGCACGACGATCTGCAGCAGCGCCGCGTCGTCGAAGGCGGGGTGGATCTGAAGAGATGACGTCATCAATGGGCAATCACGTGCTCAATAAAACTGTAGAGAGAGGGGGTGACGTCATCACTAGGTAATCAGTATCATTGCGAACTATGCCCACACTGAGCAAGAAAGGAAGAGGCTTGGAATTAAATTCGAAGGCGACTTCATTTGCCGAAAGACACATTTTGTTTCAGTGCCTGCCAAAAGTGCTGGATGGTCATTGCCCAGCGATTCATTCTCCCATCTTTAGTTGATATAATCCCAATGACATTTTTCAGCGAATATCCAGTAATAGGAGTACTAATACATAGGATGGTAAAAAATCTGTGTTTCAGCGCCTGCTCAAACAGTCATGTGTTTACTGCAAAACAATTCACCTTTCGCTCTGAACAAACAAAATAAAAATAAAGATCAAGAAGAATCAAACGGACTAAAACTACGGTATCCCTTCGTACTCACGTAGGTGCATCCGATGGCCGCCTCGATCGCGAACTCGGTCGTCCCACTGCCCAGGATGAGGGCGGGCGTCAGCGAGGCAGTGGAGGCGCGCGACGAGTGGTTGAACATGTAGATGCACTGGGAGGGGCACACCTGCAAAATGTTTAATATTTGATCGATGAGAGATCGGTTTTGTGAATAATAACCCCTTACATTGGCAGACGTTTGATGCAAACCGATGCGGTACAACCCTGCTTGGTAGTCACCTATCACCAATTCCGGCTTTTTATATCGGTCACTATACACCCACTCCTACCGTACCCACCCTCACCCTCCCCGCTACCGTACCTTGGTCACCAGCTTGAGCATGTTCTCCTGGCTGACGGTGGAGACGCGGTCGACCACCAGGTCTCTGCAATTCGAGTATCGTTTTTATTGATTATTGATTTATTTTATTCAGAACTATAATGCTGTGGATCACGCTCAAGAGTGGATACTAGCTTTTTGAAACTATTGCAGCTCCAGATCAACAACTAACAATGACACCAAGAATAGGATTTGAACACAAGGAAACAATATTGCTGCTACTGAATTCAACACATTTTGACTGATACAAGATTTTAAAAAACACTAAAGTGCCTAATATATTTTAAACTTTATTTCGAATACAAACCAGCGTCGTTCTGACCTCCGCAACATACGCCTTCCATAACAGAAGAATCACGACCCAAAAATGGTAAGTTGCAACTTCGCTGTCCCATACCCATATTCCTGGCTACCGTAATCGTCTACCGTAATCCCCCTACCGTACCTGACCGCCCTGTAGTCCGCCAGCAGCAGTCGCGTCGCCAGCGAGTCGTCCATGGGCACGCCGCGAATGTGCAGCGAGTGGCACACGCACAGACGTCTGGAGAGAGGGAGGAGGGTTACGGTAGATTACGGTAATCGCTTTTTTCTCAGTTTGTTGCCAATTCGTTACTCTAGTATTCAAGGCACCACACATATCAAAATCATTTTAATGGGAGATGCAAGCAACATGGAATCAACCCAGCCGCTATCTTTCAAGCTATCATCCATCTCTGCGACGCCAATCGCACATGTTACGATAAGGTGGAGTTGCCAGCAATTCCATAGAGAAATCAATGACCACCGCAGTCCAACCAGATATCATCTACCTTTACGGCACCAAACTCGCATGTTACGGTAGAGTGTATAATTTTTCGATCGATAAATCCATCTCTACCGTAATCCGCACCTCATCATGAACTTGAGTCGCTCCATGGTGAGCACGATCTGGCCGTGTCGCTTGCTCAAGCGACGCAGCAGGATGTGCTGCGGCTGCTGCACTGGCTGCAGCTGCTGCAGAGAGGAGTGGTCGTCCGGCAGCGAGGAGGCGGCCGCAGACAGGCTGCAAGGGCAAATAATTAGTTTAAGATAAAAGAGAACAAGAAATCATCGAACTCGAGATTGCTGAACCTATACAACAAGCCTGCAGCGAGAGACTCGCAAGTTGGAATTATTGGGCAGAGGAAATGCGACCACCATCAGCTTCCTAGGCCTTCAAGGAATTATAATCCGAGTATGAACCGCGAATATGATTGGTCGAAAAATGATTAAATTTTTAAAAAAATGAACCGTCGCAAGCAAACAAAAATGTCAGAATCAATACGACCTACACATCAATGCCATTGGATCCAATGGAATACGAGTCATAAGCCCATGCTGCAGCACCACACTCGCACGTTGACAAACACGTAACATTATTATTGATTCAAATCGCAGTCGGAATTACATCAAAATATTCAGGCACAACATAATCTAGATCTGCGGCACCAAACTCGCTTGACCAGATTGAGATTCTTTTTTTCATCCCAGACCGTTCCGTACATCAAGCCCGTAATACCGTTCGACAGGATGACCAGCCAATGAAGCGCCAAACTACCATTATTTAGGACTAATTAAATTATTTATAAATTTTACTAAAATAAATCCTTACTTGTTGCTCGAGGCGGAGAGCGGGAGGAGGCGCTGCTGGTGGCGCATCCGCACCTGCTGCTCGGGCTGCAGCTGCTGCTGCAGGGGCGCCGACGCGCTGAAAGCATGGTTCAGTTGAGTTTCAAGAGCTCATCAATGCACAATCACTGTCACGCGACATCCCCGTTTCACACCACCTTCATCCCTTACCTCTCCTCTTCCCCTTGAGGCTCCTGTCCGAGTGAGGGCAGCTCGACCGCAGAAGCGGACGCCAGCGAGAACGTCCCGATCTCGACTCCGCCCACCACCTTAATTAGGCTAATTAGTCTTAATTCATTAAACAATTAATCCACTTCTGCTTTCTTTACCTACCTGTCGTCTCGCCAGGTCCGAGTGCTCCACGAGCGAGTGCATGCGGCGGGAGGTCTGCAAAAATCGATAATCTTCCAATTACGGTAGGTCATTCAAATCAATCGATAACTGCAACCACCGTACCGCTCGGAGGTGCATCTGCGAGTTGAAGTCGCACAGGCCGATCACTTTCATCAGGATTTCGGGCGGGAGGTCGTCGAATCTGAACAGTCAAAAAGATTGCCCCATGCTGGAATCGAACCAGCGACCTTCTGTTTACAAGACAGACGCTCTGCCACTAAGCCAATGGGGCGGATGGGTGGCCACGGCGGGAGGGGAGAGATAGAATAGGCGCGAGAGCGAGGAGGGGAGGAGTTATGATTGAACAATAGTTGGGTGGGAAAGGAAAGCAAGAGGAAGACGTGCATGACTCGCTCACTTCCCTAAACAAGATTGAAACATCATTCGTTGCTCTTCGCTCATTCTCTACTGGTTGCATCGCGTGGAAGAGGGAATGACAGGGCGATTTTCGCAATGAAGACGCACATTCCAAATTGTGATTCAGATTCGATAAATTCTGCTAGAGGTACCGTAACCCACTTGCAGCCGCATTAGAAAAAGAGGTCCTGAATCAGGGCAACCCCAGTGCGGCAATAGACTAGACATCGTCGAGATCAATAAAGTCAGTTCGCGATAGCCTCACTCGGTGTCGTAGATGATCTCGGCGGGCAGCTCCTCCTCGGCTACGGTAGCTTCAGCGTGCAGCTGGTCGGGCGACGAGTAGCACGCGCACACCGCGGCGATCGCGCGCGTGAAGAAGCGAATCGCCTGGAATGAATGGAAGTCACTGGACGAATATGAAACTCAGTCTGATGCAAGGAATTCGGCCAAACGCGCGGATTGTAGAGATTCACACGATATGTGAGGAAGAGCCATTTGAGCAAGGTGTACGCATTAGAACAGTGAAACAGGAGACTGACATGACTCGGGCATGTTATCAGGTAAAAGGAAGACCAGGAAAGAAGAGACGAGAAGAATGAATCTTGATAAATCGGGCGGGCTCGCTCACCTTCTTTGCTTGCGATCCGACATTGAGCGAGACGATGGGTTTCTTCGTGGGGCTGTGCGGCTTCTGCGGCGATTGGTGCTGCTTGGCGGTGCCGTCCGGCAGGAGGACAGCCATCTAAAGAAATGAATGATAAAATTTTTGAGAAACGTGAGCAAAGCGAAAAAAAAGATGCCAATAACGCAAATTCAATGGCTAAATCGATGTACTCCCTAGTGATTGATCACCGAGGCATCTCGAGTGAATAGGGGTGATCAGACAGCTGTCATTGCCAAAAAAAGTGCGGACAACGAATGACACAGCACGTGTTCAGCTAGGGTATAGATGAAAGAAGCAGGCAAAGAGAGGATTCAGTAGAAGTAAACGAGCGGAAACGGCGCGGAAGAACACGGACATCTGGCATAGCCAAAAGGGGAGGGGGAGGGTAATGAGCGGGATCAGACGAGGTAAACAAATGAAAGCAGCAAGCGCGGAACGCGAAGGCGCGAGTGCAGTTTGAGTCGGGGAAGCGCGCGTGATTTGCACGCTCCATCGGAGATCAGTGAAAGCGCGCCAAATTACCTGAGTTGTTTACGTTTTTTTAGGATTTGAAGGATCACTTGATGCGCGCGGAAGGTTTCGGGGACTAACAGAAGCTTCAATTAATTGGACAACCTGAAAACAGGGCTCAAACTGCAGAACAATAGATGAAAAAGCTTGAACAAAGAAAATTTCGAAATAAATACGGTAGCTATTTGAGACTCTCGCAACGAAATATCTGAAAAATTACTGTATTTCGGAGTTAATCAATCGATATCGCACATTTCCCGCGGTTCATCTCGTAAACAACATCGTGGCTTGCAGTTCTCGTTTCCTTCATAGTTTTCCTCCGCCTTTGCTCGCAATTGTTGTTTTATATCAAGTTCATCTCTGCTCAATCCCTCTTTTAACCCAATTTAATACTTCTCCCGCGTTCGCGTGTGATAATCTTGAGATTTCCCTCATTATTCGTGTCAGCTCTTTAGTTCCACCATAACTCTACTGTTTGTTGTTTTCCCATATCGGCTTTTTAGCTCTTTTATAAAATATATTATTTGGAAAGTCACTTCACGATTGCTCCGCTAGCATGTTCCTTACCGTACTTTCTTCATGCCGCTGATCACGTTACTTGGCAAATCTCTGCTTTCCCGAGGGAATTTCCTCCCCATTCATCCTTTGTTTCCCCTCATTCTCTTCTTTATTGCATCCCTATTTTCTTATCCAATCATTTTCGTATCTTACAGAATGGCTGATCAGTCGCAAGCCGCTGTCGAGGAACAGTACAACGAACTCGTCCTCATGTCGGCCATGTACGTCGCTGTTTTGCTTGTTTTTTTTTGTATTTTGTTCTTGTTCATCATACACGTGCTCCATTGTTGTTGCAATCATATTCTTCTCTATTTCTACTAGAACCGCGGCTGAAAAGGTGGTAATGAAATCCAAATCCGCCTGTTCTCTAGTCCGAGATATTTATATTTGATTTTTTATAGCTTATAAATAAATAAATTAGGTAATTTCAGGTATGAGCGGGATTACGAGCTCTTCTTTGTCGGCGAACTCGATGTGGACCTGCCGCCGCCCCGCAACTACTCGGTCAAGCTTGTAAGTCCTCCTCCTTTCACTTATTCTTACTGTTCTTATCTTATTCGCTGGCTTTCCCGCTTTACTAAATTCCATTGAGCAATAGTCTTGTAGCCCGGATTAATGCTCGTGTTTTGTGAAAGGAATGCTCTTTTTGATGATGCCCCTGAATGTGCAAAGATCAGCCACGTTAGCTAATTCATCTCTCCCTCGAGGATGTTTTGCACCCTGAAAAGCCGCGTGATGCTTTCGCAATACGTCACGCCGACAAAAACACGAGGGCAAGGTGTCCTCGAATCACTTGCTGAATTTTCCCTGGGGAGCATTCTGGTAGCGATTCGAATCGCAAACTTACTGAATTATTAGCGCAATGTGTCTATGTCAGCAGAGAGTTTCACTCATAGGTGTAAAGAATGGACTAGGAAACAGCAAACTGTCGACCAAAAATCGCGAACGTTTTCTTACGAGATCTTGTTATACTTATTTGAGCTTGGCAAACGTTTTGCATGAGCACATTGTAGAATCGATTACTGACTTTTCCTATCATAAACTGATTTTTTTGCAGGAAATCGCCGGCAGTATCGTCGAGCTGTTCGTCTCGGTGCCCGCTCTCTACCCCATCGTCGAGTATCCGGAGATTCGCCTCTCTGCGGACGCCGACGAGTTCGACGTCACCGAGTGAGTTGATTGGCTAATTAATTAGTTAATTTTCAAATCTGAAATGTCTTGACCACGTAATTTCGTAATCGGTTCCACTTGTGTACGCGTTGCGTCAGTATTCGCTATAGTTGACAATGAGAGGCGGCGCACAAACTAGACAGGATGACTTGGAGAAAAATAATTGTGAGTGGAGAACGTTTCGCGATGGTTATAGTAGTGTTGCAATCTTGTTCGGCCGGGTAGATTGGCTTTGGGATCATTTGTTCGTGAACCACTAGAACGTGTCGCGATGGCTGTTGTTTATTCTAGAGTTGCAACCTTGTTCCACCGAGTAGATTGACTTTATTAATATTCGTCCGCGATGCATTGAATTCTTCCTCAATGGCTTCTGGTTATAGTAGTGTTGCAGCCTTATTCAACCAGGGAGACTAATAACGCCTCGTGTTTTGTTTTTTCTATTATTAAATTAAAATGGTTATTTGCAGGCTGAACGCGCACCTTCGCTCGTGGCTGCTCGACCAGGAGCTCGGCTGCCCGCTCATCTCACAGGTGAGGAATCGTGTTTGGTTCCGAACCAGGTTGGGTACTGGCACCGGACCGGTTGAGTACTGGCGCCGAATCAGGTTGGGTACTGGCACCGAACCAGGTTGGGGACTTGGTACCGTACCAGGTTGGGGATTTGGCACCGAACCAGATGTGGTTCTGGCTCCGTAACAAGTTTGGATACTTGGCTCCGAACCGGGTTGCATTCTTGGCACCAAGCCGGTTGGATACTTGCACCAGGCTTACCTAATTGCTAATAAATGACTAATTAATTACAGTTGATCGAGCAGATCCGCGAGGTGCTGGAGACGTTCCCGGCGCGTCGTCGAAGGTGAGGGAGGGGGTTACGGTAGAGTACGGTAGGATGGGGATACTGTAGACGATACGGTAGATCAATCGATATCGATTGATTGCAGCTCCGACGGCGGCAGCTGCGGATCGGCGAGCAGCGGAGAGACGGCCAAGAACCAGTACGAGGTACGGTAGAAGTGGGTTACGGTAGTGGATACTGTAGGAAGGAAGAGGTTTTGATCGCAGACTGATTCAGAAGCCGTTACGCTGTCCCAAAAGGATCCCAAACTCATGGAAGAAGGCTAAAAGGGTAGAAACTAAAGCCCTAAACATGCTTTCCAAGCAAAATAAATATTGCTAACTCGTCATTCTCGTTGCTATTCTCTATTCTTACTTAGTACGTGAAACAGAAATGCGCCTTGACGCCGTACATTAAATGAATGAGTATCGATCCGGATTACTGTAGCGTTATCGGTTTCTGCCCCATCCCCTTCCCTACCCATTTCTCACGCCTTCTCTTCTATTCATTCCTAGTATTCACCTGATTCCCTCTCGGTGGAGGGCTAAGGTGGGGCCAGAAATCGAGCAAGTTCCGAGTAATCAATATCGATTGCGCAGGGCATGCTGGCGCGCTTCTGGATCCTCAGCCACCACATGTACTCGCAGGTGAGCAATCAGTTATCGATTGATTACGGTAGTCGTAAGATTAGTCAGTTGGCGATTACTGGAGATTACGGTAATCGATTGTTCGCGCAGGCGAAGCGCCACGAGGTGGTGAAGCGCGCGAAGGCGGCCGGTCTCGGCGGCTTCTCCACGCCCGGCAAGCCCGCCGTCATCGTCATCGAGGTACGGTAGCCGATCGATAACTGGGGGGAGTACGGTAGAATCGGGATTATGGTTTTTGATGTTATCACGACAAGCAATGCAAGATTGAGAAAATAACAAGGTTATCATTGGAGTAGAGCAGATGAAACCGAAATAGCATAGGTGTGTACAACCCTCAATGGTGACAAACCGTCGTCACTGGCTTTAGTGAGTTAGTCTCGGAGGGATGTGTTTAGCAGAGGTTTATCGTTCTATAATTGTGTGCGTCGTAGCTTTGAAGTTACAATAGGGGATGTGAAACTCAAATCACATAAGGTAGACTGTCGATTTGAGATTTGGGTTTCATGGTATTTATGTAACCATCGAGTTCTGTGTTTCATCAATACTTGATCATCCAACGTGCTCCCTTGTCAGGGTGACGCCCAGCTCGTTCAAGAGTACTGGGCGTACATCCGGACGATGACCTGGATGAGGATCACGCTGATGGAAGAGGTACGTGGGAGGGGGGGGGGGTACGGTAGATTTGGGCAAGGCTTGGTTATTGCTATGTTTGATCATCGAAAATCATCCTGTGATCGAAGTTACCAAGTCTGCCAAGGTGTTAAGAGATTGGTGAAACCTGGGCATTCCTGGCTTGTTAGGGTTTCTTCTGAATAATTAGTTTTGTCTAGGGTTTTGTACTAGGCATCACCGGTAATGTAGTGTGTGTCAGGTGGTCTGCTAATCAATGGATTAATTAATTAATTGGTGCTAATTGCAGGAAGTGGCGCCAGCGACGACTCGCGAATTTTTGAAGTTTGCCGGATTCAAGGAAATGTGCTTCGACGCGGGGAGCGACCACAAGAAAGTAAGTAAGGGACAATTAGTAATAGTCACCAGAGGGATACGGTAGATGGTGCATTGTGTAGTGAGATTACGGTAGTGGTGCAGTTTACCAATTCGCTGCCCACTTCCAGGTAGACGTTTCGGAAGTACGGAAGCTTCTAGAAGCTCACGATTTAGGGGATCACTTCAAAAATTTATATAGTTTTTGATCTTTGTTGCCCCTCCTGTAAATAAATTTTCCTGTAAATGAAACTTGTTCTTTCCTTGTCCCGTAGTAATCATGTTAATATTGTTCTTGTTCTATATATTTTTTGTGTGTTTTATTTCTAGCCTGGTTCTAGTGAAGTTTTCCCCCATTGCCCGTGTATTTCACTTTTTTTTTGCCTTAATTCCCTCATAATATCCTGTGCAATATCACCCCTATAGCAAACAGGTTCCCCCGATTCATTACTTGCTGTTCTTTTGTTCACTTGCCTTTGCGAATTCGGGAATATATCAAACCATCATAGACAAATCGATCGTAACTTAGGCAGTAGTTTCCTCTAGTGCTTACCATATCAATGTAATGTTTACCATCCCTGTATCAAATTTACCACTTATAATTTAAAGGAAGATTATTATTATTCGTTTATCTCAATATTATATCAGAACAACATTTCCTGTATTTAAAGAAGATTACTCGTGTATCGCATTACTGTAATATTTATCGTGTACGAATAAAGATAGAAGTGAAGTGAAGTGGTTAATGAATTATGGCTGGTTCGAGTCCAGTTCGATATCGATCTTCCTGAATTTCACTCCCGTGAGACTTGGATCACCGTCAAAATCTTTCCTTGTGTGCATTTCGATCCATGAGCAGCCAGGAATGTTGGTGCTTCACGGATTGTACTTCTGATTCTACTCTTACCACTTCCTTGATCTTGCTACTCTTCCCATTATACATAATTCCCAATAATTACCGTGGACGAGCGGTATTTTGGACGGTGGTTTGAAGTTTCAGCAATAAGTGTTCTAGAATGTCCGACATCGCGAGGTTCACCGTCGCCGCCGACGAGCAGCAGCTGGAGAAGACGCTGCAGGTGAGGGGGGAGGGAGGGTGATGAAGGAGACGTGAAACAGGAGTGGTTGACAATGATGGCTATTTGATTTAGTGAAACGGTTATATTGAATGAAGTTAAGTTAAGAAAGTTGTATAGTGATTGTGTAGCTTTGTTCTCGCTAGTAGTTACTTTTGGCATTAGAGGGTGAGGTGAGCACCTGGAGAAGACGCTGCAGGTGAGAATGGCGCTATGATACCCATTAGGATTTCAAGAACCGAACTTTCAATAGCATAGATTATGTTGGAGTCGAAGCCTGTGTTATTGATAATGCTGGATTGGTAGTTGACGGTGTAGTGATGGTGTGACGGGCAACTTGCTAGTGGTAATTGTTGATATTAAAAAGAGCAGCAACTGGAGAAGACGCGGCAGGTGAGCGTGATGATGGCATAGCGAGAAATCATTAGTGCAATAATAGTGATTCAGCTATGGTCATGTAGTGATAGTGCAACTTAAATCTCGCTAGAGGTTACTTTTCGACTGTGGTAGTTGACGTGTGCGGCAGCTGGAGAAGACGCTGCTGGTGAGGGGGGGGGGGTGATGAAGGCGGAGTGAAACGCCGATATGATAGGAGGGATTGACAATGATCGAGCACGAGCATCGCTAGGAGAGTTAATGATATTGAGCGAATTATGGGCAAAGGAAATTATGTAGTGGTAGTGCAACGAGGAACTCGGTAGTAGTTGCGGATGAGACAAACCATGATTAGCTGGTAGGTAATTTTAAACAATTGAAGACGGAGCTACATTGAGGGGAATGGTGTATCGCAATTTTCATACTGATGGTGCAGCCAGGAATTCACTGGTTGCGAACTCATACCAGACTTATGGACTAGCAGGAATGATTGGAATAGCTGCTGCGAAAGACGCAACATGAGAGCATGAAGCAGCGATGAGAATGGTTATTGAGAGATCTAGATTGTATGATTTGCGCTGACGGATGGTCGAAAAATTAGCAATAGCGGCGGTTTTGAGTATATGAGGCTGGTTGCGTAAGAGTCAGTAAATGGTTGGCACAGTGATTTTTGAAGAATTCGTGAAAACGTGGGAAAAGAGGTTTTCGAGTGTGGTGATCATCGCTGTCAACTTCATTTTGCACCAACCTGATCGGTGGAGCCATGCTGCAACCATGCATTATGCCACCATTTTTCTGCCTCTCGGTACTCCGTCGGTGAAATGAAACGAAAATTTCAGAGCATATGTAATCGATCATGGCGAGTCGAATCATGCCATTCCCGTTCCATGCAAATACAGCGTTCGGTTTATACAAAATCGTTTTCGAATATGCGGAGGCAGTGGAAGCCGAATTTTATATGGGCAGACGCGCAATATTGAGACGATCATTTTTCTTATATTGTGTATGGGGATAAATATTGAGGTTTTTAAAATATTTTTATCTGAATCTACCAATTCTCTCTCTTTTCCCTGATTTCCTCCCCAGATGAAAGGGAATTCCTCTCATTCCTCTCTCACACCGCGCAGTGAGAGCGGTTCGGGAGGGAGGAAATGAGGGAAAAGAGGGAGAATTGATAGATTCAAATAAAAATATCAAAAAAACCTCAATTTTTAACCCTATACACAATATAAGAAAAATGATCGTCTCAATATTGCGCGTCTGCCCGTATAAAATTTGGCTTCCACTGCCTCCGCATATTCGAAAACGATTTTGTATAAACCGAACGCTGTATTTGCATGGAACGAGAATGTCATGGTTCGACTCGCCATGATCGATTACATATGCTCTGAAATTTTCGTATCATTTCACCGACGGAGTACCGAGAGGCAGAAAAATGGTGGCATAATGCATGGTTGCAGCATGGCTCCACCGATCAAGTTGGTGCAAAATGAAGTTGACAGCGATGATCACCACCCTCGAAAACCTCTTTTCCCACGTTTTCACGAATTCTTCAAAAATGACTGTGCCAGCCAACACAGCCACTTGCTCGATTCTTAGGCAACCGGCCTCATATGTAATGATGGTGAAACGAGCAGTTCACTTGGTGTATAGAAGCAGATGTGAACTGGAATCGCTGCAGGTCAGGGCTGAGTTGTGCTGGCCAAGAGTAGACTAATTCCACTGTGCCAATCGTCATACGCTCGATGCATGTTTTTGGTATTTTTAGAACTGCTTCCTGAGCTCGAATTAGCAATTTTGTGCTGTCAGTAGACTGTGTAGCAGACTTGAAGCACTGAACTCGCTCGTCGACCATGTTTAAATTTCTTGCAGATGATTTTGGTTTTTGTTTTGGCCAATGAGCTGAGATAATGGGACAAACCAGTGATTAATTGACTGAGCAATGCCGCGAGAATCGGAATTATTAAATTAAAATTGTATTGATTACATAATTAATTTCAGGACGCTGCAGCAGCCACGAAGCCCGGCGGATCCGTGGAGATCAGAGTGGCGGCAGGTGAGATTCATTTATTTTTTATTTGAAATACGGTTTTTTTTATTTCTAATCAATGAAAGACGTATTCATCGTGACAGTATTCAAGCGGATGAGTATAGCTTCTCTTTGAAGCAAAAATTTAGTTGGCGTAAACGAAATCGAACCATCGGTATAATTGCTCGAATCAATCAATAGTAGCTACCGTACTATCAGGTCTCTCGGCGGCGGTGGTGGCGCGCAAGCTGCGCCTCAACGGCTTCGTCGAGGAGGCCGTGAAGGAGGACGGAGGTACGGTAGGGGAGGGTTTATTGATTTGCTGACAACGAAAATGACGAGGAATCGGCTCGGGTGCAAATTTCATTGAGTCTTAGAAGTGACGAAGCGCGAAATTCCGTGGTGGTGGGGAGGAACGAGTTATTTATTAGCGAATTATAATGATTCGAGGAGGAACGGATCAGTTTACTCGGAAATTCTCACTCTGGCAAAATCGGATAGTCTGCGAATGCGTAAGCTATGAAGTAGTGTTGAAGCACGAAGCGACGAGGAAGAATCGATTCGGATTTTGTGGGATTGTGTTGAGCTTAGATAGTAATTTACAAATATACGACCAAGAATAGTCACACTCGAATATTTCGGCATATGAAGAAGTGCTGAAGCGGGAAACGCTGACCTCAATTACTTGTTGGTTTTATTGATCCATTTGGCACACATTATTCCGGTTTACTGGTTTAGTTGCTCATAGAAAGGTTCATGAAAACGTACTGAAGCATTGAGCTTGCATGCGATTTGGAATATCGTGCAGGTAAAATATGAAAAGTGTGAGAACAAACAACCCATCGTTATCCGCAACGATGTGCCATCAGATGTTTGAGGGTTTGGTTAAACCTGTAAAACGTAGGTGGCAAAATAACAAAGTAGCGTGCAGGTAATTCTTGTTGAAATGAGATACATTGGGGTGTGTTAGCTAACACCCTATGAATTTCTGGGTATTTAAAAGATTGTCGAATAACTCAATTGCAGACGGTCTGCTCGCGACGGCTGTCCGCCCGTCGTTCTCGGCCGCCGCGCAGCCGCTCAAGCTGGCTGCAGCTGCAGGTGAGTATTGTGTACTTTAAACTGTTTCTAGATGTTTCTGGACACTTTGGGCTTAATATGTGATTAGGAGCTTCTTCTATCTGGTTTTTAAAAATTGACAGAAACTCTCTTATCGATGCTACCGCAAGTACTTGTGATTTAGAATTAGCGCTGAAACTTGTGATTGGTAATCGAAATTTGAGCGGGAGATCGCGTTTTTGAGCATATTATTTTACTAGCATATGGCGTTCATTATTTCTGCCGAATTTGTTTGATAGCTAGTAGCAACGCAGAAACATGTGTTTGCTAGTTGAAAATTTATTTTATAATACTTTTTGAATAATAAGATCAGAGGGCACGCGAAAGCGAGAGAGTCGTTCTAAAATCGATAATCTTCCTATTGAATATACCAAGCAGGCGAGAGAGCACGCGAAAACGAGAGAGTCACCCCCAAATCGTAACATTTTCTATTTGTCAGATGACGATCTGGTGGACGAGGACGGCCTGCTGGAGGAGGAGGATCTGAAGAAGCCCGAGAAGAAGGACCTGCAGGGTGAGATATTTATGATTGGAGTGAAACTGAGAATGTGCTAGGGAGCAAGTACGCTTGTAATTAGCGCTGCAAGGGCATAGAAAACAGGAAGGATTGAAACACGAATGTATGATTGTGATATTTTGTTGCCATGGTTGAGAGGATCTGAAGAAGCCCGAGAAAGACTTGCATTGGGGGAGGGGGGGTGAACAGCAATACTACGGATGGAATAAAGACTGAATGCGGATATATCACATAGGTAGAAGGGCTGAAACCTAAAACCCTAGAAGGTTCACGATGAAGATGATGGTTGTGAAAAAAGTTTTTTTTACCTGTAAACGCCACCTGGATCAGTTCTAGGGGAACGAGGCCAATATCTGATTGCATTGAAACCACGAAGGACCAAGTGTAGTTGTTACATATTGACAGATAACAGCGAATTGTAGACTGACATTGAGGTAAGTTTTTATTTGTGATTCTGCCAATTCCGAGTGTTTAATATTGATAACTCTCTTATCGAGTCGTGTATGAAGTGCTGTTGAAACCGGGAAGAATGTGGGTGACTGGCAGATACTTTCATCATTACTATTAATTAATTAATTAATTAACTAATTAATTAATTAAGCGTGCGGCGACGCGTCTGACGGCGCGGCGAAGAAGAAGAAGGCGTGCAAGAACTGCACGTGCGGACTGGCTGAGGAGGAGGAAGCGGAGAAGGCCGCCGCACCCAAGGCGAAGAGCGGATGCGGAAGTGTGAGTGATTACGGTAGATTTGGGCAACGGTAGGATACGGTAGTGTAGGGGTACTGTAGGTGGATGTTTTTGGTTAGGAGAAGCTTGAGCGACAAGGCTAAGACCAGATGCGGAAGTGTGAGTACTGTAGAATACGGTAGATCTGGATTACGGTTAAATGTAGTACTCTCTGTAGGTGAGGTTGGTTATGGACAATTTTTTCTCGGCCATCCGGGCATTGAGGGATATTTTATGTATTGCCGAGATGTAGTTTATTGTAGCAGACAAACTGGAGTAATTGTCGTACCCGTATGCTATGATGGTATGACCAGGCACTGAAACTCGAATGTTCCCATCACTTTTTTTTATTGCGACACCTTATCTACTAGTTTTGTTCTTCTTATGGCATTATAAAAATATAGCAATACTTACTTAATATTATCTACTAAACTACAGTATGCTTACCATAATCAATCGATAAATTGCAGTGCGCGCTCGGGGACGCGTTCCGCTGCGCGGCGTGTCCCTACCTCGGACAGCCACCCTTCAAGCCCGGAGAGACGGTCAAGCTTGCCATGGTCGACGATCTCTGAACTCTGTAGTTTGATCTTTGAACTCCGAGCTCTGTAGTCTGACCCCTCATCTGTGATCGGTTGTGCCCTCTAATGTTACCACTTTCCTTCCAAACCATGTTTTTGTAGACCCGAATTCTGGCCTCGAGAGAGATTGATTGATGTTTTGCGAGTTGTTATGATAAAGTTAATGACAAACGTTAGTATACAGTGAAAAGGAAAGTCGTATGAAGCGATGAGGGATATCTGAAGTTCTGGCGATCCGTGATTTGTGGCTATTGAATTCATGACTATCTACTCTATTTTTCCTCCTTCTTTTGGGGGCTTTCCCTTTATTGGTGACCTCCATGGATTGGAGGGAGGAAATGAAGTTTGAGGGCTAGAGAAAGAGAGGGGGAACCGGCTCACTCCATGTGAGAGATGGATGGAAACAATCCATCCCTGCCCATTGTATTCTCTGGCACGCATTCGACTCGACCCCCCTTGGCACGGGTTTCAATGAGTGAATCCACGCTGGCATTTCGAAAATTCTTGCGCCAAAAATCTATCGTTCTTGTTGTATAAGTGTCATTGTTATTGCAATAATTCCTTTCCCATCGAGCATTCTTGATTGCATGTATCGATAACGATTGACTATTAGAAATCGATCGCTGTAGTACTTATCGTCTTTGACAATCGTTGGTCACCCTATCAGCCCTATCAGTTCGTTCAGCCGACAACGGGGGCAATAATAATACTCGGATGTTATGCGCGCGCGACGATGACATTCCCGAATTGTCACGCTGTCGGCGCTGGTGCTGTCTGTGCACTCCCCGAATTGCCTGATGTCTAACTGATTCGCCCTTGTATTGCCGCGCCGGGTTTGTAGTCGAGGAAGTGTCACGTGGTTGGTCGATTAGGCGGAATTGGTGAAGAGTGAAGTTGATCAATTGATGAAATAGGCGGCGGCCAGTCTCCACGTTTAGTGTGAGCTCTAGCAGGTTAGAGCAAGAGAGACAGTGTGTAGATTGGAGAGAGTAGTGATGGAAAAAGAGAGGGGATAGCCCCGCGTCACTGTTGATCCCTTTTCTCCCCCTGTCGACGCTACGGTTTTGCGCGATAAAAGTAGGAATTAGCACGCGTGCCCACAGTGAACGATCACAGGGGGATGTTTTTGTCGATTAGGAGGGAATGATTGGGTAGGGATGATGTAAGAGTGAGTGATTAGTGGTTTGTAAGTATGCGAAGTCGAAGAAAATCGGTTATCGCTAAGCCCTTCTTCCTATTAGAGCGATGCGCATCCGTAATGATCCTTGACTCAGAATATTTCTTATATTCTATTACTGTTGTCAGCAATTACAAGTGGGTTGTGCTGAATGATGAATGAATGATTGAGCTCCACGTTGTCTTATTGCTGATTCGGCTTTGCCTAGCAATGACGTAATGACGATGAAAACTTTGATCCGCATCCGCTATCTCCCGCGTTGATCTACCGGACTTTGAACCGAAGATAAGAGGATATGATGGGGATAGGGGATATCACGGCGAGAGCGCTATGCTCACTTCTGTCATCAGGTCGGGTCAGACCCTTGCTTACATTTAGCCAGGACGGTCTGACTGATGACTGTCTGGTGACGAGACCATGCCCGAAACCCAAACCCGCTGGGCAGGATCTCTGGTCAGAAGGAGGGATGAGGGGGAGCAGAGAGCCTCCCCCTCTCTTTGACTCTTTAAGGCGGTGATTGCACGTTTCGCGTCTTCTTTCTAGCTTCCTTTCCCGGTTTTCGCTCATCTATTGGTTCTTTTCTCCGTGAAAATTCGTGTTTCATTGACATGTTAGGAGCCGAGTTTTCAAGATATCAGTGATTATTACGCCGATGCCTTTGAACTACCTTTCTTGGCTCAGGTTTGAGCCCATTTGGCATGGTTTTGTCTCCCGGAAATGCGTTCTTGGAATGGATATCCTCGGGTTTCGCATGCGACATTCGCTGAGACAGTAGGATCGAATTTCCATGCTAAATGTGGTCCAATTTCGTCGGTTTTCTGCCATTCTAGGGCACGTTTTTGAGGTTTGGAGTGATTATCGATTTTCTTGATCGTTCGAAACTGATCTATTACTCGACCTCGAGAGGGGAAAAGTGGTCAGAGAGATAATCCTTCGTGTCGTCTCTATCACACTCGTTTTCGACCCTTATCAAGAGTAGGGGAGAGTGAAAAAGTGGAGAGAAAGAGAGATGGGTAGGCACAATTTTCTTTCCTCCTTTTAATCTTCGTTTAATCTTCGTGATTGCACGCGAGTTTGAGAGTTCCTAGTTAGTTTCTGCCGTTTGGTCCCGTTTTGGATCCGTTTTTGTAACTCACGAAATTCGTGCTTCGAGATCTTGTTATCAATAAGGGTTTGGCGATACAAGTGATACTCGAGAGATTATGTGCTTTTCGTTCATCCAATTATTTTTCTTCGTGATAGCACTCAAGTTTCGGGATTTCTTCGGTGCTATAGGCCAGCTTTATCTAATTTGGATTTGTTATTCAGTCTTCCTGTTGCATACGTGTTCCAATCTCTGATTATTAGCTAGAGCATATTGTTTCTAACGATGAAGTTTAGACTACCTCTAATTCCAAACCAATTCGTGTTTCAATCTGTCGATATCATTACGTTGCTGTCGATTCTTCGTTTTCTGATGGTTCTCTGCTCTAATAAAACCCATGTTTGTTATGAATCTTAGAAGGGACTACTTTGGTGATTTGGAGCAAATTCATCTCGCTTGAAGTTTCGTAATTTCCCCGTTCTCAATCACCTTTCTCACTTGTCTATTCAGTGCTTCAATGCGTTCTCATAGTTACTGTTTCGTGTGAACGTAGTTCTTCGAAGATCCGTGTCGATTATAAAAATAATTGGCTATGAATTCCCTCCTCTCGATTCGCTCTAGCTGACCCTCACTCAGGTTGTAACGTCTTCTCCCCTCATTCAATGTCTAATCTCTGTCTACCCACTCTCTCTTCTCCCCCTCTGCCCTCTCTCATGAGCCGCTTCCGCTATTCAGTCTTTCTTTCTCTGCCGCTCTCTCCATTCCGCACACTCCCTCGCCCCTCTCGATGGAAGTTCCTCCCCTGTCAGTATCAACAACTGATCAGCCGCTTTCCAAGTGGCTGGATGACCTACCTATCGATTTATTGTGAGTGAAGCGCGTGAGATGATGCGACAAATGACGCGGCTTTTAGCGTATTCTCAGTGCCTTTTCCCGTCTTTTTCTCTCTTTTTCATCCCATGAATGGGGCGTATTTTCTACTCCCAGAATGCGTCCCCCTTCCCAGAGAAGAACGTTGTCGCCCCCTGCTCCCCACTTTTTATCCGCTTATTGCTGGAGAGCGAGTTCCGAGCAGTCATTGTCACTGTAGAGAGTCACGAGGTTGAAGTTGCCCTTTTCCGCTTGCATAGTTCGATTCGGAGAGGGGCGTATAGTGGAGAGTGGCCATTTTGGTGGAGATTGAAGTTTGGTATAGCGATCCACGCCATTATCAGTAATGCCGTGACTAGCGTGTCGTATCTAGAATGTGTTAAGCAGTGATTTTGTGGGTCGTTTGTTTTCTTTTTTTTTAAAATATTAATTTGCATCTCATCTCTTCATCAATCCAGATTTGCGTTCCCTGTAGAGTCACGAGGTTGAAGTTGCCCTTTTCCGCTTACATTTTTCGATTCGGAGAGGGGAGTATAGTGGAGAGCGACCGTTTTGGTGGAGATTGAAATTTGTTATCGAGGATATTCACGGCAATATTAGTACTTTTGTGGATAGCTTGGCTCATCTTGAATGTGTGAGACAGAGAAGTCGTTTGTTGTTTTCGATATTCTATTATTCTATTATAGACAAGTCTGTCTGTCACTTTGTATAGTCATGAAACCGTTGATAATTTTCGAGGTGATTTCTCGAAAGAATTAGCGCTCTTGTGATCGCTCGTCGTAGCCTAAACAGTGTGAAACTAGGAATTCCTGGGATCCGTGATTTCGTAGCCTTGGTTTAATTTTTGCTATTGCTGAGAGACCAAAATTGTCCCCACTACCAATCGAATGTTCTCATGTAACTCCGAAGCGCTTATCTGCCGGGTCGGATTGATTTCCTCACACGAATAGCAAGCAAGGAATCGAGTTGGGCGAGCTGAGTTGACTGGGTGAAGTAACTTGTAGTCGACTGTTTACGAACGTTCCTTCTTCTTCTTCTTGGGTTAGCACACAATCTGGGCGTGAATGGGGGTTGGCAGTGAACTGGCGTGTCTATTGAATTTGTTTTGCTACTTGGAATCGATGTATGTGCGCTTAGTGTTACCTAATCTTTCATTTCCAAGGTGCATTGCTCCAATCGTGAAGTCTCTGTTATCTCGAATTTGCGGAACATAAATTATGCGGGAGACATTCCACTGATGGGCACATGATGTACCCACTGTTTTCGAACGTTTCCCTACTTCCGTACAATGGCTGCTGTGAGTAGTGGTTATTGGGCAATAGAAGGTTCTAACGACGTGGTGGATCAGCTATTTTATATTTGAAACACTGTTGAACCTCGAATTAGCTCATTTTCGAATTGTTATTTGTATCATGAATTCGTGAAACGTGGATGTTGCGATGTGAATAGGTTCGGTATTAGTGAACTCTCCTTATTCTCAGACCATTCATTTACTTTCAATTGCTGTTTATCCACCCTCATTGATTAGAATTACACTTTATATTCTATGCATTGAGTTCGTGAAACGCCGATGTGACGAATTTGAATTTCCTTAGATTCCCCCTTCCCGGCTGCTAAGCCACATCTCTGACCTACTAGCTCATTTCCAATCAGTTGTCGATCAACAGTCTACTGTCTCTCCTCTATTCCCACAGTCTCTCGCTCTCCGTCTGACTGTTCTCTGCGCTCTCATTAGTGTTGATAACAGCACACACCTTCGAAGGGTTGTGTCACATACACACACACTCGCTCGACCGTATCGATTGATAGGGGAGAGATTATGGTAGAAGAGGGTTATTGATTTGTGGTTCACTTGCCTAGGATCGATTCATTATGGCCGTTGTGCGTTCTCCCCCTTTGTGTATTTTGTGAAGCACAGACTGATCGGGTGCGATTCCTATTTTTCCATAAATCGAACTAATATTTTGTTCTCAAGCCATACCATACCGCATTGCTCTCGTTGCGACTCGCCGTCCCTATCTGGGAATGATGAAGCACTGATTAATTAGGGACAATTTGGTAACATGATCATTTCTCAAAAAAATTGTTATTATTTTGAGACTATTTTGAGAGAGAGTTTTTTTCCTTGCATTATTTTATCTGGACTATTGTTTCTTCCTTGAACCTGCGAAGTACAGACTGATCGGGTGATTTTTGGGTACTTGACAATCTCCCAAAAATCACTGCGAAAGGACACGATTCATCATCGTGTCCTTTCAATTATCTCCCCTTCCAATCGTCTTTCTTTCCTCTGTTTTCCTTTCACGCGCCCCGTGTTTATGTGCGTGTTTTACGATTGGCGAGCGTGATACCGATTGATTGCCGTTTATTTATTGATTGAATATTTATTATTGTTCGATTGATCGTCAGTTATCGATTGTTTATAATAGGGGTTAATGTTGTATTGCTCTGAACCGCATAGAGAGTGGAATTACTTACATAGCGAAACCTATCTCCATATTGACGGTGTGAAACACAAATTCTAATTTTCATCCCTCATGCTCTTGGTCAATCGATATCATTTATTTGTTGACCGTATTCCTCATCTTATCGATCGATTGCAGATTTCCGACCGTACTCCCTCTGGCAGTGCGCGACGACCGCCCCGCGAGTCTCCGAGTTCAAAGATCAAAGGGGAAACGCCGCCGAGTGCAGCAGCAGCAGCGATGCCGCACGAGACGATTCACTCGGGCCATTTCATGACCTCCAACCCGCACACGGAGACGCCTATCGATGACGAGGACGAGGATGTGGAGGTACGGTAGGCAGGGGGTACGGTAGAAAAGTAGGTTATCGATTGAGGGATGAGGTACGGTAGGGTGCTTAGTACCGTAGGATGTTGATTGATTGAGAGGCGATGAACGATCGATTATATTGCCAGCGTCTTCCGGAACTAGTAGGAATGTTGAAACGGAGAAAAGTCAATTCGGAGAAGGGGCTATTAATTTACTAATTGTAATAATCCGAGGAATTTTCCGATGATTTTAGTGAAATCCACATTGGGTAAATAATGCAATGTTGAACCGTAGATGACTTTGTTGAGAAAAGTCACGAGAAAATAGTGTGAATAAAAAATTGCGAATCATTGGAATGGAACTCTTGCTTGAGAGGATGTATTCATGTTGAAACTCGGAAGAGGGGGATGGTTAAATTAATGAGAAATAAGTATATTTATCACCAACGATAGTATTTGCCACTGAAATCGAGTCCATACTAGAGCTGATGTGATCATGCCGAAACTCGTAAGAATCAGGTCTTTAAAATTAAGAAATCGAAAAATAGGAAATTGCAGGTGGACGTGGTGGAGGACGAGGAGAAGCCGGGTCTCAAGCGGAAGGAGAGCGTCGCCACGGTGAGGAGTACGGTATGAGAGGGGCTGGGGTACGGTAGAAAGGTACTGTAGCAGATTGGGGATGTTGTAAGGGTTTGGTCAGATGTTATTTGAGGAAATGTATGCCGACTCACAATTCCATGACAATCAGAAGCCTGATTATGTGGTAGTGCTGAAACTCGGTTTAACCAGCTGGATTTTCTTAGTGATTCCCGGTGATAGTTCATGGTGAGATCTGTAGATAGCTGTGTTGTGAATTCGGGTTACGGTAGCCGATCGACGATTGACTTTATTTAATCGATAGGATCGCCAACTGACTTTCTTCTCAGGACGAGAAGCCGGTGACGTTCTACAAGTTCGGCAAGGAGAAGACGCAGTCGTTCGCGATCGACGCTAGTTTAAACAAACTGAACAAGTGCATCAAAGTGGCCTACAAGTGAGTACGGTACGGTTACGGTAGGGTAAATCGATAAGTGACTTTATATGGTAGTCAAGGTGGAGTACAAGTGAGTACAGTGGGAGTACGGCAGGATCAGATAATTGATGGGATTAGGATAGTCAGTTTAGTCACTGACATCTGAAACTGTAGATGGGCTGGCTGAAACTCACTGATATTTCATCTTTTGCTGTGTAAAATGACAACGATGACGCCTTTGCAGTAAGATGACGACTCCCAAGTGGAAGGACTTCAAGGGCCTTCGACTGCACTGGAAGCAGCGGATCAGACTGAACAATGTGATCTGGAGGGCGTACCACATGGAATGTGGGTGAATTGGATTATTTTGGGAAGGTGTATGTACCACCGATTGAACTTTGGAGTATTAGAAAGTCGATATGTACTGGGTGAAACCAGAATAAGACTGAACAATGTGAGTGTGGTTGAACTTGTATTTATTGTTTGAAGGGGTACCAATTGGCTATTGAACTTGGAGTGTTAGTAAATTGATATGTAGTGAATGAAACAGCGGATCCGATTCAGCAATGTGATCCGACAATGAGGATGTACACATAGCGCGAATTTAAAGTACGCACTGGTGTGTGATTCTAGAAATATGGCGAGTAGAAATATCGCATAGAGTACGCGTAGTTGTTTTAATAGTCTAGAGCCAGCCCCAGAGACATTGAAACAAACACATCGTCAAGTTGATCATCTGTTAGTGAAGCTTGGAATTAGCAAGTTGGAGCGAAGAATTATTGAAAACGTGAGCGTTGAAACTATGATGAATTGTTCGTGCAATCTAAAATCATGGGGGTAACAAGGGAACCGCAAAAGTAGGTCTCGTTCTCGGTGAAATTCATTTACACACGTCTATTCACACCCCTTAGGCGGTCCCAAAAACGTTTTGAAAGGGACCGATAATTGATTCCTAAGTACCGAAAATCGATAATGAAAAATTACATGTTTTACACGCTAAAATTTGATTGCGCCTCTCGCTAGCTCATCTCTCATCTCTGAGGGACAGCGTCTGTGTGCTCTCGTAGTGTAGTGGATAGCACGTTTGTCTATGTTTTTGGAGGTCTTGGGTTCGAGTCCCCACTTTTGCAAAACTTTTTGCCGCTTTTTTGCATGTGTTTCCATTACAGTATTATGACCCATGGTTACGTATTCACTTAATGCTGCATGTTTAAAGTGAAATTTTCATGGTAACTCATTATGATTAAATTTGACTTTGAAGTTCAAGATAAAGTTGCAAAATGCAAGTTGTGCTTTAAAATTATGCATAATAGTAGATGAAAACAAGGTGAAAGTGGAATAGAAACGCGGCAAAAAGTTTTGCAAAAGTGGGGACTCGAACCCACGACCTCCAAAAACATAGACAAACGTGCTATCCACTACACTACGAGAGCACACAGACGCTG
>LS580209.1:268257-290459 GCA_900490775.1 Pristionchus maxplancki
CTGGAATTTGATCGTGGTTTCAGTCGGAAATTGTCTTGGACATGCAATTGCGATTGGTTCGTTACGTAGAAGACAAGAATTATTTTCAATTCGCGATAATCGCCAGTGACACCTGCTAGCGCTGTTGGCAATTTACGGTTTCTGTATCACTAGACATGCCGTTCTAATCGCGAGGGTTCAATTCCAGACTGGGGTGTGTGAGTCAAAAGCAATAAATATCTCTGGAAAAAATCGCCTCTGACACCGATCTACTCTCGCACTGTTTGCACAAAGTGATGTGATGGGCAGAGCTAACTACTTGCTTTCTCTATCCTCATCTTTCTGTTTTGTGAACTGTCTCTCTCATTTCCCAATGCTCTCTCGTCGGTCATATAAGAGCTACTCTCATTCTGTTGCTAGTCTGGATTGCGCCCTCCCGCCCCTCCCCCCTTCGCGAGCCCCTGGGAGAAGTTGAATATAGAGTTTAGTTCGGAGCGTAGAGAACTGTCTCTAGTTTTGCAGTTCGAAAGATTGAGTGGGGTTAAATTCATCCGCGCTAATGCCGAGGCGCATCGTTGTTTCGCTGGTTTGTAATGTATCTGGGAACGCTGCTCGAATAGTTGAATTCGGATTTCACAATCACAAATTCTTATGCATTTTTAAAGAATTGCATTAGAGCACTCTTTCAGGGTAGCTTGAATCGATTGCTTTGTCGTCTCGCAGCTTTCTGGCTTCACTAATTCTATATCCCATCATGAGGGCCGATCGATTAATTGACGACCGATTGTCATTCCAATAATTAATATTATTTGTACAATGTTCATACTCAGCATTCCACACCATATTTTGGCCAAATTGAGCGAGATATTGTGGAAAACAAGGAAAGTGGGACTAATAATAGTCTCATTGCAGCCAATTCAACGTGCCTCGGTCGCTGTCGCCTCTTCGTGGGTCGTCCTCATCTTCGTCCTCGTCGCATCGTGCTGCACCGGTCGCAGCGAAGAGCGTGCAGCAGCAGCAGCAGCAGCAGCAGGTATGACGTCATCGGAGTCTCATCGTTTTGTGTGCTCTCTCGAGCTGTCTGACCAGCGAGAGATGATGTGAAATGGATTTTTTTCCGAGATCGGTGATGATCATTAGCCAATCGGAAACTTGTAATCTTACATGAAAGTAGTGGGGCGTAAAACAGCCGGCAGGCGGGAAATGAAACTGCTGTGACTTTTTACGCCTTTGCCTGTGATACACTATCCGATGCTGGGTTCTGCAACTAATGCACTGACGTTGTAGCAGGAAACAACGAGGATAACCTTGTATTTCGTTTGTTTTATTATTGTTATTTCTTGCAGCAGCAGCCTACGATCCGCCGCGCGCCACTACCGCCGGCTAAGCGCATCGCTGCAGCCTACGACCAGCAGCAGCAGCTGCTGCAGCAACAGCAGCAACAGGTATGACGTCGTTTCGAAATGTTATGTTTTTAATACTGTTAAACCTCACAGACTGCCAAATCCAGGTTGCTCTGTGCTCTGTAGGTATTTGGAAAAGAATTAACTGAGCGATTAACAGCGATTGTAAGACTTGTTTTTCTCTGCTTAGTTGACTAAAATTCGAAACTGACCGGAAGTTAGAGGCACCAAATCCAGGTTGCACTGTCCTTTGATATTCAGACGAGAATAGGCTGTACATTAGATTGAGCTCTTCTTGGTATTTACTAGTCAGAAGTTGATGACATTATGAACCTTGAATGACGCAATACTTTGCAGCAACAAGCCGCAGCTGCGGCGGTCGCGCAGCAGCAACATCAGCTGCAGCACCATCAACAGCAACAACAGCAGCAGCGACAGCAGTACTCGAACAAGGAGTATCTGGCAGCGGCGATGCTCGTGGATTACAGGTGAATTTTAGGTTTAATGAGATGCGGGCTGTGCATTAGTTAACCGGTGTGTAGTAGTCAATGTGTAGGAACGGTGAAACATAAAGTTGATTTTTTAATAACATGGATAAAATCGAATGTTCATTGCCTGTTCCTTTACATTCTCGAATATGGTGAACTAGTGAAACTTGGAGTAGCAGGGTTGTGCGATTGTCGGGGTAGTCAGGAGGTTTATTTTTAGTAGCCGCAACAAAGCATTAGTAATATTCCGAGAATCTTTTAGATGCCTATGGAGATTGCGACCTAATCCTGCCAAGTCGTGGTTTCATGAAAATACGAGCTATTTTTGCAGCAATCAATCGCCAGTGCGCCCTGCCACCGCCTCCTCTAGTCTGCAGCAGCAACAGCAGAGGCAGCAGGCTGCAGCAGCCGCCAGCGTCCCGCTCCAGCCTACGAGGTACAGTAGATCCCATGATAGGCAAAGTGAATAGGGTTTTCGCAAAGTCGTAAGTAATTGTTGCGAGCCGTATTATTCTTGATATAACTCTTAGCCGCAGCGCAAAATTGCATGGAGGAATAGACGGCGGGCTTGGCAAGTTGGCTGCCGTAGTTTGGAATGTAGTGCTTTCGATCCCTATCGTGCTTTTCTCGAAATAGACTGCGAGAGCCGGTGTCAAGTCAGTTGTGCGCCGCTATCCACGATGCCGCTATCATTATGACTCGAGAAATATTGGCACTCTCCGATTTTGCACCCTCTCTCGTCTAGTCTGCCCGATGAGAGAGCGTGACGAAGTGAGAGAGTACTATCTTGCGGGTCAGAGAAAGGCCCTTATCAGGAGAAAAGCTCGTGAGAGAGAAATGGGGTTGTTTGCAACGCTTTCTTGAACTCTTCGATCGTTGCAGAGAGAGACGAGAAATGTGCATGGGGTGTTGATGTTTCGGTAGTTCGATATTGCCATTTGTTCTAGCGTTGTTGGATCAATATCCGCAGCTTGTTTAGTGATTGTGAATTCTTCTCTCTTTTCGCCACTGTTAAGACATACCTGCATCATTCATGTTCCAAGGATTGACCATCTTCATTTGTCCTAGCTCCATTGGATTTGCGAGCAGCCGCAGCCTCTTGTGCAATAACGATATAATTTATACAAAAGCTTTGGCGTGATTTCAATGTCCATTGTTAAGAAACGCCTGAAGTGTTCGTGTTCCAGGGATCGTCCATCTTTCTTTGTCCTAGTTCTATTGGATCTTCGAACCGCCATGTATCGAACAGCAATAACTATATTTCATGCATATGCCGTGCCGTGATTTTGGTCGCTGCACCTTAGAGGCCAGTGGTGTTGATAATCCATCATCTTCCTTTGTGCTAGCTCTGTTGGATGCAGCATCGCTCTTTATTCGAACAACAATTATTTCTTATCACACTCGTGGTTGATCGTTCGCTATCAAAGCAGATCAGGGTTCGAAGTACGCGCTTTTTCGTCTCGCATCCTCCCTTCTCTGCGTCTTTGATCATTGATAATGGAACTAGTGATAGAGAGCATACGAGAGCTGAGCTGTGTGTTTCGCTCTTGTGCGCATTAATCGCTGTAAAATCTCTATTATGTGGTCCGATTCGAAGTTTGTGAAGCTTCAGTACCTCAAATATGTGTCGAAACTGCGTTTATTCGACTTCTCCAGATGAATGTGTTAGACATTCCCTGCGTTAGGTATGCACAAGAATCCTATCCTGCGATGAATTAAATGAAAAGTGCCTAAAGTTCTCGCCAGAAATGGAGATGGAAAGCACACTTTGTAGCCAGAGAGTAGAGATTCCGCACTATGCTCGTTCATTGCCATGCGCCCGCTCTTCTTATCACATTTATCACCACAAGTTGTTTATCACTACAGATCGACTGATCACTCGCTCTTTCTCTTCTATTGCTACAAAATTCCTTCAATTTAGCACGTAAGCAAGCGGAATTGCACTCTTTTGTGAGAGAGATCTCTCCGTGTGCCGTGCTCTCTGGCATCAGATTTGATAGAGAGCATGCTGAATGGAGAGAGTGGGGTGATTAGGGCGTCCTCGTTGTGGGAAAAGGCAGAAAAGAGAGCACGAGGGGGAGATGGAGCGGTGAAATGTGTAGTGAGATAGTTCCTGGTGCACCAGCTTAATTTGTGCTGCGCTAGGTTGGTAAGAGGTTAATAATGTAGAGTTTTCAATGGTATCTCGTCAAACGATACAAATGTAATACAACTATAAATGTGATGCTATACGTAACTTGCTTTGATCATTCACTATGAATTTGCGCTTTTGGGCTGCACAACTTGAACAAGATGCGGTGATTTCGATGTTTGCAATAGAAGTTCGTTGAACATCGAATACAACAACCACGACTGTTTAAAATTAACGTTCTCAATACATGATGATATATCCGCCGTGCTTTCGTGCTGCGCTAGTTTTGCAAACGAAGTTGAGCGTGTATTTTCAGCGATCGTTCCTGAACTTCGGATGACAATACTAATTATACAACAATAATTTAGTGTAGTCGTAAATAGCGCAGTCAATCGATAATCATTGCATACTGATGATGTAATCAATCGATAATGATCTACCGTACTCTTCAGGCAATCGTCAATCGGGTCGCCGATGATGCTCTCGCAGCCGCAGTACACGTCGGCGACGCAGTACGGCGGCGGAGGTACGGCCGCCCAGGACTACTACAGTGAGAGGGGAAGGGGGAGGAGGGGTACGGTAGGGGTTTACGGTAGCACGACCACTACAGTGAGAGGGATGGGGGAGGGTGATACGGTAGGGGTGCGGGATTACAGTAGCTAATAGGTTCTGCGGTACTGATCTACTACAGTGAGAGGGGAATGGGGAGGGGTATGGTAGCTACCATGGGTCACGGCTGGGGTACGGTAAGGGGATGCTATGGTGGTATATTTGTGGTAGTATAGCACGAAAGATAAACGGAATGGAAGGGATTGGTGAGCGATTAAATTATTACTATGACTCCCTAGAATATTTGTGGCAATAGTGTAGCGAGAACTCACCACGTCTTACAAGACGAATGGCAGGACAACGGAAGAGTGATGGTTGAAGTATTGATGTGTTTGAGTACGGTAGAGTAAAGATAACAGATGGAAGTACGATGTAGTGAAGATCACGGAATCCATAAATCAATCTCAGGAGTCCTGATCGGCGCGCCGCTCTCCGTGCCCGACTGGAAGGCGTCGCCGATGGCGGCCTCGCCCCTGATGGGCAGCGCCGGGGGCGCCAGCGGCCTGCTATCCGGCGCGCACCTGGCCGCCGGATTGGGCGGACTGGGAGGAGGAGGAGGAGGAGGAGGAGGACAAGGGGGAGGCGCGAATAGCTTCTTGGTGAGTGATTATTTCTTAATTGGGAACGTATTTGTCATCGATGGAACAAATGAAAGTGGTTGTTGGAGATGCGGTGAAACTGGGAATTCACTGTGACTAGGGGTGTATTGATGAAATACGAAACTGAGATAGTTGGTAATGATTGTAAGGAGAGTATGCACAGAGAATTAGTTCACGGATGCGCTAAGGGTTTATGGAAAGATGTTGAATCGGCAAAATTACTGGTGATTGCTAGACATCTTTGTAAGGGAATATTGGAAGGCAAAAAAAAGAGAAGTGATATTGGCTGGTACATGTGCACCGGGATTTTGGCGAGATGTCGAAGCAGGAAACTTACTGGTTAGAAATTCGAATGGATCGACATGCACAATGCTTCTTTTGCACATGAATTTTTTGTGTGAAGATGCTGAACTTAGAGGAAGCAACTTTGCAACTGGACAGGTTTTCGACAAAGTCATAGGGAGCACAGTGAAGGACTGAGATTGCAACATACTCAATATTTATTTTGTGCAGAGGAACAAGTGGATTTTTTTTTTGGAAAGATGTTGAACTTACAGGAAGACTGGTTTTCAAATAGATTGCGTAGAGCACAGTGAGAGACCGAGATCTGATGACGCGGCGCGCCATTTTTCTACTGGTGTTGGCATGGGTTGAGTGGCAGGTGGCAAGATAAATGAGGCGAAGTTGGTGATGATGGGGAGAAGAAATGGGATAGGCGTGTTTGAGGAGACGCAGATATATTATATTTCACCTTGGATGATTGATGGTGAGGGAATGGTGTTGGAACGAGATTTTGATTTTTTGTATTTTTGTATGATCATATGTATTTTTGTATTTTTGTATGATTGTATGAGCAGGAGAAATCGAATCGATGGAATAGATTCTGGCAGGGAGATAAGCGGGTGATGAAACGGGGATTTAGTTGGTCAATTAGTAAAATTACGGTTTTCAAAAATTGGTGTATTCTTCGATTTTTCTTTATCAAAATAGCATTGAAACATAGAATGAGCAGGATTTACTAGTGTGTAAAGGAAAGATCGTAGAGCAAGATTACTGGGCTTTCCTAGCCACTTGTTTACGAAGCAATGATGAAACGGCAGTTTCATTGGTCCCTTTTCTTCATAGATTTCTCTGCTCTCTCACCGTAAACCTATCCGAAATCAGTCAAACAACGATGATATCAAATCGTAAAATTGTGTGGAATGTGAAAACAAAATCGAATTGGGAGAGAAGGGAAACAGAAGAAAATACTTAATTCAACAACCTCGCTGGTCGCGCGCGAGAGAACATTCGTCAATCCTTTCCAATCCCGTATTCTTTTAATTTTTAATTACTATAATTTATTAAATTAAATCCACTAAGGTGACGGGCGGCGACGTAATCCCTGCCAACATGGACTACATGCCGCAGTTCCTGTCGGCTGCAGCGGCTGCAGGCTCGCCCTCGCCCTCAGCGTTGATGATGCAGGCTGCAAGCTATGCGAGGTACGGTAGGGTTACGGTAGAAGAGTTTTGCCTGCGTTTCAGCCCCCATGCTCTGCTCAATAGGTACTCTTTTTGCATTTTTTTTCACACTTAGGCGGAGGTCTATTGTTTTGTTTGAAAAATTTTGATGATAAGAAAAGCGCGAAACGAAAAACCAGGGATGTAGTTAGCCCTTCAATGATTCAAGTGCATTGAAGAGTTCCGGCGCGCAGACTTGTATGATTTTGATGAAACGCGAATGGGCATTTCACATTCTATGGTTTTTAAATTTGCGTGTTCTAAATTAGACTTCTAATCAAGAAGGAGAAATTACTGAGAAAGCAAACGTATGCGGACTGTTATGTCCTCAATGAAGCACAAGTGCACGCGCTAATTCAATCCCTTTTGCAGAGGCCTGCACGGCATCCCGGGCATCTCGTCGGCCGCCTCCTCCACGTCGATTGGATCGCCCGCAGCGACGTCGGCCTTCTCGAATCCGACGACCAGGTACGGTAGGGATACGGTAGACGGGTACAGTGGGTGGGGAACGATAGATGGGTACGATAGGGATATCGTAGGTTGTATCCAGTCCCAGTAGATACAGTGCCCGGACTTGTACTATTGAAAGAGGGTGGCATAAGGTATGAAAGAATGGCGAGAAATGCTAGGCGATAAACTGATGGTGGGAAATTATTTTTATTCTGTTGTGCGATATCTTACTTTCCTTCCCATTGCGCTACGCGTAGCTGTTCGGGGGATGAAAGAACTGTGAAACGTGAACTTAGTATGACCATTCGCGATAGCTGAATCTGAGTATTGGCTAACCCCTTCCTTGCAGATGGTGGGACCAGCTGCAGCAGCAGCAGCCGTCGACCTCGACGGCGGCGTCGCCTGCAGCCGCGTCGCCGCTGACGGCGGCCAGCGCCGCAGCAAGCCCGGCTGCAGCGGCTGCGGCAGCCGCCGCGCTGCTCACGCGCAGCCACTCTCACCTCGGGCACGGCCACGTCCAGTCGCCGTCGTCGTCGACGGCTGCCGCGGCCTTCGGCGGCGGCAACTTCGTCGACCCGCACGGCCTCGTGCCGTCGCCTGGAAGCGGACGGCTGCAGCGCAGCGCTGCAGCTGCTGCATCGGCAGCCTCGCTGCCGAGAGACACGCTGAGTGAGCGATTGGGTGAGTTGTGATTGTTTGTTGTTTTATAGCAAATCTTTAATCGTTCATTGAATATGCAAAACCCAATAAGTAGATATGAGCACGGTGAAACGATAATATCTCGCTCCCCGAATGTTGGCGAGAATTGGTAGTTGTTAAACCTGCTATTGAGGACGAATCGGTCTATCAAGTTTAGTTCGGTACATGGGAAATGGGTGAAACGCACATGGAACTAGTGGAAAAAATGAAAAAGTAGATCAAGAAAAAAGGCTAATCGAGGTTCATTTGGCTAATCTGTTTCTGTTTCATTCCTGTTTCACTAGGGTGATACACACGGATTTCGGTGCGAGGTTTCGATAGGATCTTCCTGCATTTGGGTTTCACAAGCAATTCTGAGTCCTTGCAAGCACCGTAACCCTCCCTCCTCTTCCAGGCTCGCGCAGTGTGCTCGTGGACGCGACGGCGGCGCGCCGACTTGGCGCCACTGGCGCGAACCTGGCGCCCAGCGCGCCCCTATCCGCGCCCGCCGAAACCACCGAGAACCCCTGGGACAGAGACGACCCCTGCTCGAGCAGAAGGATGCTGTTCCCGAAGGAGGAACGGGACGAGCGACAGGTACGGTAGGGGTACGGTGGAGTATCGATTGATTGAGTGCGCTATCGAGAACTGGCCAGTAGATGTGGGGTGTAGATCGGCTAAACACCAGACGAGCATTGAACATGAGAGACTTCACTGGCTCTTGTGTTAGAAGTGAAGCGTGAAGCGCATTGTCTCGACAAATTATTAGAGTTTTCGAAACCATTGAGATGCTTAAATTTGTTTCAGAGCACCTCCCAGGAAATGATGAAGGAGGAGGAGGAGGACATGGATGCGGCTGCAGGCGGAAGTGTGGGTGCAGCGCAGCCCGTGCGACCCGTCCGACCGACCGCCGTGGGAGGCAAGAGGGGAACGAAACAGGTATGCGGTGATTGTGATAACTGGGTTTGCTAGCGGACTGTAGTTATGACGCTCTACATAGGAGGACTTACTGTTCTTGGTCAAGAGGGTAGTCAAGGATGATTGGGGCTGCTGCAAGTGATTATGCTGACTGAGGTGGCTACACGATTGATTTGTCGGACATTGTGAGGATAGTAATAGTTTGATGAGCGAGAGGGTTGAAACAGGATTGGGGAGGGCATGACAAGTGTGATTAGGGATGCAGCAGGTAGTTAGACAAATTTAGACTGCGACCGGAAACAAGGGAGGGTGACATTACGGCAACGACATTACGGCAACGGGCCATAACTCTTCTTAAACTTGAGATAACCACTCAAAAAAATTTCCGCTAGGTGTGTCAAATGTTAGCAACGCAACCGACCCGGTTGCAGGTCGATAACTTCATTTTGAAATTTCTTCATAAACCCCTTTAAACTCTATTTTTCAACTTTTGAACTAGCCCATTCGATTCCTCTTGAGATTTGGGTTCGAACGAGTTATATCCCAATTTTGAGAAGCAACGCAGTCTCGAGTTATTTTCATTTGCGCAACGCCGTTGCCGTAATGTCGTTGCCGTAATGTCACCCTCCCGGAAACAATATGTCATCCATTTGAGTGAAAAAATATTATGATTGGTATCGAGCGGATCAGAAGAGAGAATTGACGGAGATGTAGTGTGCATTATCAATTATTAGATTTCGGTATGTTATCGATCCCCTCCCTCTCAGGTCCCTGCCGACTCGACCCTCCATCCGACGGAGCGCAAGCGCATCCTGCACCTGCACGCCGAGCAGAGCAGGAGGATGGCACTCAAGGACGGATTCGACCAGCTGATGGATATTGTGAGTTACGATAGAAGGCTACGGTAGCCTTAGAATATTATGGCCTGGATTGCAGTAGGTGGCTTGATCTAATAAGTAGTGAGGGAGGTAGATAATCGAGATAAGATAGAATTGGCGAATCCGCTGATTTCCAGCTGCAGTTGTTTCATATGTTATGTGAACTGTCTGGGACACCAATGTTGAGTTGGTTGCGATTTCAAAAAAAAGTTTCTCGCGCTGCTGCTGTACTCCTCACACCTATCCGCAGGTTCCGGACGTGCACTCGGGCGGCATCAAGCCGACGAATGCCGTCGTGCTCGCCAAGGCCGCCGACCACATCAAGGCGATGCTGGCGCAGAAGGAGGCGAAGGTACGGTAGGCGCACGATGGGGAGCGATCGAGAACTGGCTTTTTTTGTTTTTGAGCGAGTAGGTTGATTCCGGCTGCAAGTGACTCTTAGAACGTAAGGGTTAGTGAGCATTGGATGTACGGAGGAAGACTCTTGTGAAAAAAAAGATTGTTGAAGGGCAGTTGAATACGTGTTGCAGTAATAGTGCTTTAGCAAGCGGTTGGGGCTGCAGTCAATCGCTCTTGTGTGGACAATAAGTATAATGTTAATTTGTGCGCCAGGGGAAAATCGTGTGGCATTGTGCAAGTGGATTCGCGGCTGCACTAGGTCACCATTACACCTTGGAATGGACGATGGCCGATTCCAGGCTCTTGACCAGTACAGTAAAGTATAATAATATGATGTCTAGGCGCAGCGCATCGCCGACATGAAGGAGACGATCCGCGCGCTCAACGAGCGGATAAGGTGCGGAGTTTGATCTTTGTAGTCTGTAGTTTTAACTGAGTATTTTGTAGTCTGACCTCTGGCATTGCAGTTCCCTCCAATCGTCGCTTCCCTCGTCCTCTCGCCGTGACCAGGCGTCGTCCTCGCTGGATCAGCGATCGGCGATTGAGCAGTTCTTTGAGAGGTGAGTGATTAGTGATTAGTTAATTGGCTAATTAGTTAATTAATTAATGGAATAGTTTCTGATCGGAAGTGCATGGATAACGGTAGGGGTGCGGTATTGAGTATTGACTTTATTGATTGCAGGTACACGAAGGAGCGCACGAAGGAGGACTGGCGCTTCTGGCTGGTGAGTGGTGTGGGGTTACGGTATATATAAGATACGGTAGGGGTAAGGTAGAGCAGAATCATGAATTAGCAAGGAAGTGGATTGACGGTTATGCTTCTTGATAGTTTTGCTAAGGGAAAACAGCGCAGAGTATCATTTAAAAAATCATAGAATCTGGTGTTGAGGAATTCGTGAAACAGAAACCAGAGAGGGATTTGGGAGAAACAAATTGGTGTTTCTGGGTTGCAGCACTAGCATTACTCGCGGTTATCAGCGGAAACTGTCCGGACTGAGTATTCGAAAAATTATATTAATGTATGAATCGAGGTTGCAGTGGTAATACTAAGACGGGTGGTTCACAAAGAAGTTAATTGTTTGGAGGCTGGCGGTCAAAAACGATAATCTATATTTCGCTTGTTGATCTAATTGTAAATGCAAGTACGCTTATAGGGATTATGGTAGATCAGCATCGATTACTGTAACATCATATTCAGATGGCTCGTCTCTTCAAGCCGATCGTTGCCAACTACGCCGCAGCCGTGCACGATGATCCCGCGGATAAGGAGGAAGTCGCCCAGGTACGGTAGTAATCAGTTATCGATTGGATGGGGTACGGTAATACTGTAATGAATCGATCGATATTGCAGAGCGCGGCGAACTGGATGCAGGACGAGTGGCGCGTGGCCAAGCTCCGCCCCCTCTCCTCGGAGGTGCTCGTTTACCTCGCCACGAACACGCGAGTACTCGCCGATCCCGCCTCCCTACAGGCACACATTGAGCAGCAAGTCAATGGAAAGTAGGAGTACGGTAGCCCCGCCCTCTTGGTACGGTAGTTTTCCCGAAGGCTCTTGTTGTAGCCACCAATCATGTAGTGTATAGAGTGTAGATTGTTTTTTGCGCAAGTTAGCCATGTCTCAAGTTGTTGATCTCATTTCACACGTCACAGCATATATATTGTAAAATAATAGAGAAGCAGAGAGCCTACTATGTTGATCTACGTCAATCCCACCTGTTTCGTGCCACAATTATTGATTAAATCAGAGATTGTTACGTTTTGCCCCCGGCTCCTCAACCCGATTCAGGATTCTGCTCGCCCCCATCACATATATTTACGATTCAACGAATTCCTGCCATTTTATTGATCATGCCACACTAAAGTTTATACTCCAGTCGTTAATCAGTCTGCCAGTTTCGCATTGTTTTCATCGTGCCTTGCAATTATCAAAGATAAAGAAAACTTCAAGTTGATCGAATGCGTGAACATGTTATAAATGCAGGATGTGTATCGGTTACACTGGAGAATATTGCGAGAAATTAAGATTAGCAGATAGATTGTGGAAAGAGATTCATGCATAATTGAAATTGAAATTACGTTTCGTGATTTTTGATTCCTCATTATATTCCTCCTTATATTTGAAATAAAAATAGCAATAAATATTATTTCTGAGAAACAAATCAAATAGAATCTGATGTAAATCATAAACGCGCTCCACGTGACCTACCGTAGTCAGGAGTCAAACCGAGCACGCGACTTTCTTCTGTTCTTCACAGTGGCCGTTTAATCTCGTTTTCCTCGTTTTCAGCCGGCCGCTAAACCGGTTTTCGCGTCCGCAGGGCTGTCTGGCCATGTTCGTGCGGCAGCTCGAATGCCCGATCGTGCCGCAGCTCTGTGTCGAGGTAATTATCAGTTAATTAGCGCTAATTAGTAAAGTTTTGCAAAAACAATGATGATAATCGCTTGAAGTTATCACTCGTTCGTGCGTAGTAAGCTTGTTTTTGATTGATAAAGCGAAATCTAAAGCCAAAAGCTGGGAAATTGATCCTGATCGGAAAAATAAGGGCGTAATTTCAGGGCGACGACTATGATTCGTCACTGGATGAGCCAAGCGTTTCCTTCACATTTGCCAAGACCTCGCGGATGAAGAATCTCACTAGCTTCATCAGAAAGCGCGAGGTAGAAGCTTTTTTATACTGCTTATCATTAAAAACATGCAACGAGAAAAGGAAGGGTTGATCAGCGATCTTCCAGCCTTGATCAACCTTGTTTCATTTGTTGTTTAACCTCGTTCACATTCACATTCTTGCCAATCACTCATTTTGAGAGGAACTGATCATAGTTGATTCACGCCCACATCAAATTTGCCGAATGACGGATCTATTTAAAATCCATGCAATCAAAGTTTCTAACATACCAGTGATTAGTGTAGTGATGCATTACAGATTATTTGATGCTTTTTAAAAATTGTATTGTTATGTATTTAAGTTACACGGGGATCGACCATGCCGTCGGCCACGCGTGACTTTCGACGTGAACAACATGGACACATTCACACGAGGATTCAGGAAGGAGGAATCGGATGCGTGTACGTCTATTAAAAAAAAAGAAAAAGAAAATGCTGATATTCTAGATAAGATTAGGTTCTGCTGTTATGTAAATTATTTATGTCCAAGTGAAACACAAAACAATACAACGGAAACGTTATATTACCAGTATTATTTATTTTCTAATATTATTCAATTCAGATGACAAGCCGACCTGGGCGCCCGTCTACCACGCACTGCAGTCGACGTGAGAAATTGTTTTATTTAGTGATTTAGAACTTTATCGATTTATGGCCCGGATTTTTGTCATAACTGTGATAATTTGTGAAGAGAAATGAAGTTGAAAGTATCGATGATTCACCCATTACTGAGAACAAACAATTGTGAAACCAATTTGAATAATTTCGGAGTCATCCTGCTATTAACCTTGTTGTAACATTTTATGATGCTCAGTACCACCGAGAGCCTGCGTTGCTTCAACGATAGCAACATCGTGGCGGTGTGTCCCGACGGGAACACGCTGGTGCGGAGCCGGATCGATGATGAGGGTACGGTAGTGCGCTCACTAGAATAAGACATGGTAGCTATTTATCTGTGGTTTATATATCAATAGGTACAAGCAGGTGAGATTCTACAGTAATTCTTAGAAGTACAGTATCCCCATTGCAGACGATCGAGTGTACGACGGCCGAGGCAGAGGCGCGAAGCTACTGTACATCTGCGCCCTCTTTCCCAAGTACCTCGTCTGGGTGAGTACTGTACTCTGTATTGATTTTTACTTGCTTGGTTTTTAAAGTTGCTGCAATTACTCTATGAATCATCTAGAATCCAATGGTCAATATTTGATATACTTATGAAACCCGGAACTGCCTGGGCCATGACCATTTTCGATTTCTCACATCGTTCAATTCCAGCCGCTCTCGATGGTTCTAGAGGACATTCCCCTGTCGGAGTCGCTGTCCCTCCTGTTCTCGAGGAAGAATGGACTGATAGCGAGTGTGCTGATGGACACGTGGGTTTCGGGCTTCTTAGTTATCACTAGGCTTGGAAAATCCATCATCATAGATGTTTTCTCAAAAAGACCAGTATTCTGAAATGTCATGATTGCATTTTTTTTTATTAATACAATTACTTGCTAAGATCCGTTGATCAAACATGTTTGTACCTTGCTTCATGTGGTTTACTAGATGTGGAAAATTACATCGGGTCAGTGTTGTTGATCCATGGTATGAAGCTATTCAAAGATTGAATTCTAAAATACTTCAAATTCACTATCATCATTCTTTCCAGATTCGTGGAGGAGCGAGAGGCGCGCGGGCCGCGGCAAGTGAGTTGCTTACTCCATTTAAACGTTATTTGTATAATCATCCTGCTCGTAATGTTTGTGTTTGATATTTTTCAAGATTTGTAATGCTTTGTGGTCTTGCGAATTTCGGGATGTAAAGATATCGGAATGAAACCAATTTTGGTATATAGCTGCTAGTTAGGGGATTTTCAGTATTCAGCAAAACTTTTCCGGCATCAATTTGTTGAAGTCTGGAATGAACGATTCCACTGTGTATGTCATTGCAGGGCACGATACGCGTGGACCTGCTGGTGCCGTGGGCGGCCACACAGCTGTGCTCCATCAACACGGCCTGCATCGCGCAGAGGGAGGACAGGGGTAGGAGGACGATCGAGAAGTGAGTGGGTTTACGGTGGGGTAGAGTTACGGTAGTATTGACTGATCGGCATTGCTGAACAGAATTTTAGTGGAGGAGAAGAGTGGCTTCTTGTCTGAAAGAGATGAGCGTTGTCGATTCACTGTTTCATAGTGTAGCTATATCGCGATGTAATGTGAACGATGTCAATGGGACGTTCTCGCACTAGTTGAAAAGTGACCAAATTCATTAATAATTAAATTGTTACTCTTTTTTCTCTTTGCAGACGCTGCGTCCGAGTGCACGACCGCGGCGTGGTGATCAATTGCGGATTCCAGGTTGGATTATTAATTAATTGTGTGTATTTTTTAAATATATTTTATTACTAATTTTCTTAATTTTGCTGGTGTCTTGATGAGGAGAGATGATGTTAGGTTCATGAGTGTAAATGCCGGAGATTTTGTGCTGCACGCTTTTGGTAAAAATACTGCATTGAGAAAGTGATTGATGTGTGTATTCCCCACTTTTCAGTCAATCAATAGATCTTCACTTTCCCGTTTCAATTATTGACTTTTAGTTGTTCAGCGAGATTAGAATTGATGTACCGGCAATAAGAATTGAAATAGATATTATTATTACAGAGACGCTGCGTAGGATGCATCTCTAGCAGTGAACTATCGCTCTCTAACTATGTTCTTGGAAGACAATAATTAATAATTCAGATCGTGTTCATCACCGTCACTCCGAAGATCCTCTGCCCGCTGGCGATCGCCGGCGAGGCGAGGAAGGTAGGAGTCAGTGATGAGTGTCCTTCCCCAACTTTAGGATTTCCGCGGGTTCAACTGTTTGAATCCACTCTGGTAAAACCACTTTTCGCGGGTTTGGGTGTACAAAAATGGATCCTGCTCGCGCGGGTACATCCCAACATTGGGGAGGTCGCTCATCACTGGTACGGATATTCGGAAACAATTGCCCAATTCGCTTTATTATGAATGCTCTTGTGAGTGCGCTGTTTCATCAGCACCTTGCATAGACAAAACTTTTTAAGCACTATTAAGATGGAAGAATGTGTATAATTAAAGCGGACACTGAATTCTTATTCGACGAGAGTGGCAATATGGTGTTTCTAGTTCCTAATGCACCTTGATTTACCTCGGAACAATCACATTTCGACTGCCGGGAATTTTACAATTTACCTTTTATTGCAGACGTACTACTTCGCGCCGAAGTCGTACCTGGGCGTGGAGAGCAACCCGGGCGACGCCATCGAGCAGAGACACGATGTCGATGTGGGAGAAACACTGTCGGTACGGTAGTTGAGTGGATTACGGCAGTTGTTGGGATACGGTAGAGCATGAAGCTGATCAGGGTAGGGTACTGTAGTTTGGGGAGCCAGAGAGGCGATAGAGTAGAGACACGATGTCGACGTGGGAGAGACACTGTCGGTGAGCATGGGTTAGTAGTTTTAGTAGAATAGATTGTAGGTAGGGGTACGGTGTGGGGTAGAGTAGGGTTGGCTGCGGTAGTCGAACCAGAGGCACAATGTCGACGTGGGAGAAACACTATCGGAACGGTAGTCTCAGGATTATGGTAGTTTTGTCGGCATGGGCGCGGTTATGGGGAAGATTTGGGTTGGTTGCGCTATTATAACTACACTACAAGCCAGCGCTAATATATAAGTCGCGTAGGTTTTTTTGGAGGCAATCGAAGGTAAATTGGTGGAGAACGTGAGAACACAATTGTGAATACTGCATGAAACGCGAACCTGTAATGAATTCTAATGTAACTGTATTACTCTTGTGATGCGAAGTCTCGTATTAATTTAGACATGCACACTGGTGTTCCACAATTCTTTGAAGACCACTGCGGTCTGGTTGAAATGATACCAGAGCGTAAGACATTTCAAAATCAACAATATTTTTATTTCTCAATTTGCAGTGTCGATTCGCGATCGCGTTTCCCTCGCGCGGCCACGGGCACGCGATGGTCACGCGGCTGGAGATGCTGCAGCTGCCCGGCAGACCCGCGCTGCAGCGGCTGCAGAAACGTGAGTGGGGGTGGTTATTGAGGATGCCCCTTGTGAGCGAATTCGCCTCAGAGTGTTCGAGTTTCACGAAGTGATGTTGTTCTATGTGCGTTTCGTGAAATGATAGATAAGTTAGACATAGATGCGCGGCACACAAATAATTGAATCAGGTATCTTGGGAATACTCATACGTGGCCAGGGGCCCATCGAAAATAATTTTGCAGGCAAGAGGAAGGCAAAAATTGCAGCCACGTGTCCACCCGAAAAAATTTTGCCAGCAGGGCCAAAAAATTTTTTCCCCCCCCCCCCCCCCCCCCGGTCGCCGTGACGTCAGCAGCAGCCTAGCGGGCAAATCCCAGACTGTTGAAGCAGTAACCTGTCAAAACCCGTGACGTCACGCCCTATTTTCGCAATCCTGCAGCCTCATGCCACCTGGTTTGGGAAAATGCAGGCACATGCCGTTGGACCGCGCCCATCTATGGGAATACTAATCTCTAGTTCTCCCAAGCCTCGGACAGAGACTGTGCGGAATGGCGGTGTCTCTTTGTAAACGTGTCTGTCATCCAGAATAATTCGACCACTGCAGATCCGGACGTGGGCGAGCCGCGCTACGGCAGCAAGCTGTACATGGCGAGACAGGTGAGAGGAATGGGAATGAATGAGGAAGTTTCCTGTCAAAGCGCGGTTTCGTGCTTGAATGATAAGCTCAATGGAATGCTATGATACTGATATTAACAAGCCATCATCTCATTCCAAATTGTTTGCCCTAAATAGTCTCCTTTCTCGAGCTCATTCCCCTTTATCACTGTCAAGTAAGCCTATGGTCAAATAATATTAAATCCTAGATTGCCTTTTACTTTTCCCCCTGATCTTTGATCTTTGATCTTTAAGGTGCTGTCAATCGAGTCACTCATCGCGAAGTTCCTCTCCCGCTGGTACGCCGTGCAGCCCGTGCCCGCCAAGTACGTGGGCACGATGGACTACGAGGTGGGGCCAGGGTTCGAATAGTGTGTCAAAAATGACACAAGCATACCACTTTTTGAAGGATGAGATGAGAAAATGTCAAAAAGCAGACCACTTTTGAATGGAGAGGAGAGGATTTTTTTCGAAAAGCACACCACTTATAGGGTGGCGACTTACAAATTTGAAAAGCAGACCACTTATCCTTTGATGACATAGGTATTCGACCTATGGGTGGGGCATGGTTATTACTTTCTAACGGACGAAATCGAGATGTCATTGGAGCCGCTCCTGCGAACGGTTCTTACCAATCATGAAACAGGAATTCAATTGTTGAAGAAGAAAACGTTAATGTTAAAGCAATGAAACACAATTCACATTGTTTTGCATTATTTTGTTATTGTATGCATCTCTAGTTTGCATTATTCATGGCTGACAAATCCAAAATCAATCGATAATCCCTGCAGAGCGACGTGCTATCGATCGACGACGCGTCGTGCTCCGCCACCATTGGCGTCTTCGTGAAGGCGGAGGTGCGGTACGCGCTGCCAGGAACCGGAGTGGAAGGTACGGTAGTTGTGGGCCTAGGATCGGTGATTTGGGGACCTAAGTATGTGGTCTTATCGACTGAAAAAAGCACGGGATGTAATTTGTAATGATCACCAGTGATCTCGCGGTTTCGCGATTGAGTGATCTGCGTGGTGCAGAGAGGAGCTCTGATTTTATAGAAGAATTGAGTTCAAAAACACAACTTGCTTGATTTAGAACAGAGCGGTGCAAAAATTTACGACTCTCCTCATTTGCCACGCTCTCTCGTCTTCTCTGGCAGGCGAGAGGGCATGCGAGTGAAGCGTGTAGTAAAATTGTCCGCATTCCTGATTGAGACCATCCGCGTTGCAGAGCGCGAGGACGCGGAGAGCGGCGAGCGGCGACGCGTCAAGATGCCACGGGAGAAGACGCAGTTCGACGTCGTCTATGTGGAGTTTGACTGGTGCTGTTTTGATGGTGTTGTTGTTGTTGTTGTTTTGAATCTATGGCGGACCAGATAAGGTCGATAGAGAGAAATTACAACTAGTGATGTAGCGGTTTCGCGCGTGGGTGATGCGATTGATGTGAGGGGATGGCATTGATCATCGAAGATTTTCTTATTCACTCCCAATATTTTCAGGTCGGACCTTGAGGCATCCAGGTTTCGTGCGCAAATGATCTCAATTGTGTAGACGGGTAGCGCTGATCGTGATGTGAAAACAGACGCAAATAATGCTTATATTATAAATGCACACATCTTTTGTTAATATTTCGCGCACTAGTGACGCAAGCGTTGGCGCAAGCGGGATAACGGTGATAGGAAGTAGACTTCTTTTAAAAATATATTTTGTTAAACTATCCATCCGGTTTACATTTAAAGGTTCCGTTTTTTCTGCTGTAAAATGGTGACTGCGATCCAATGAATTCCTGAAATCACACCCCGCACCGTTGGGGTTGCGTGCTGGAATGAAGTGTTGGCGGTGGAGGTAGACCGAAGCACTGAATAGCACTGCCTGACCTAAATAGTAGCATTCCGGATGGAAACGAAAATGAAGGTATGGCTCAAGAAACGGTTCTGATGTGGATGTACATAGGAAGTATTCGAAAAACGAATTGCAGGCTGATCATCGAGGGCGGGCCGCGCAATCCGCGCGTGTGCATGCGCAAGGCCGGCATCGGCAACAGCGAGGTACGGTGGTGGTGTGGTGCAGTAGTAAACGTCGCCCTGTCACTTTTTCGACTAGCGAGCACGAAGGGAGGGTGTGTGGTGCGTGGTGCGATTTCCGAAAGCTCGCTTGTCAGATATTCGACAAGAACCGGTGGTACACGGGCAATGCGCGCGAGCGCTACGAGCCGCACGAGGTGCTGCAGCGGGAGTCGAGCAAGGGTGAGTGAGGGGAATCAGGGAGGGGAGGGGTACGGTAGGAGAGGGATCGCAAAGTGATTGAGTACGGTAGTGCAATGGAGAGCGTGTTCATATGGATGTAGATTCAATCGGACAGGAGCTAGTTATTTGAAATTGTTTAACTGCGCTTCCTTTGTTGTTACTTTGAAGGACGAAACTCGTCAAAGCTCGATTCTGATCAGCGATGAGTGCCCTTCCCCAACCATATTATTTGCGCGGGTTCCACTATTTGCATCCACTTTGGTAAAATCACTTTTCGCGGGTTCGGTTCTTCAGAAATGGTTCCAGTTCGCGCGGGTACAGCCCAACATTGGGGAGGTCGCTCATCAATGATTCTGATTGAATCACAGTCGCAAGGTTTGCGCTTCGAGGAGGGGATGTAGGCTGGAGTGTTTCACCGGCATTGATATTATCTTTATACGTACGTAAAAATTCATTAATACATTTATTGCAGGAGTGATCGAGCTGCAGCCGCACTTCCAGCCGGAGATGCTGCTGCAGCAGCGGGTGAGCCGGTTTGCAAATTTATGAATATAATAATAATAATTATGATGGTAAAATGCAGATCCCTTTGAATTCATTATGAAATTTTCACATTGTGAAGATAGGTTTCATTTAGGATACATGCTTAGTGAGCGGCGAATAACTGTAATAACTCCGTCGTATGCTCAGTCGTATCAAACAAATAGTAGAAAATCTCTCTATTAGTTCTACTTGATACTAAATCTTTCCATCTCTCTAATCTCTGCCAGAGATCAATATTCTTTTTGGTAATGTTGAGTGTGGAGGATATTTTTGATTTTGATATTTTTTTGAAATAATCACCATTTACAGTCGACTCGCAATCGCCTCAACAACTCGCAGTCCGATCTCTCGTTCGACGAATCAGAAGATCAAGACGAGGAGGATAGCCAGGAGGAGTAGAGGGAACCTGGCACCGTGCCAAGCCACCCTCTGGCCCCGCCCACTCTGGTACCCGGTCCCCCTGGCATCGCTCTAGTCTGGATCCGTCCCAAGCCACGCCCACCCACTGTAATTTGTTGCCATAGTAGACCGTTGCTCATTCATTATCTTCCGATTCGTGACTAATGTAGGCTAAATAAATTACGCTAATACTTGTACCATATCTCTCTTGCTTCCGTGCTTTAGATTCCATTGTCGATATCATTCCGAACACATTTCATTGACATCGTGCTGAGTTTCTTGATCTCGACTAGGTATTTATTGATCCGCGCGTGTTACAGTAACCCCAACTCTGGTAGAAAACTCACAACCAGCATCTCATGTGCATTACTTGATTCTCTGTGAATAAATCACTTTCGTTAAATCCTCTCGATGACTGTCCCAATGAGTTCGCTACTCACAAGTATATCTGAGTATCATAATAATGTATTTTGCTGTAAGACTATCGTAACGGTACTGTCGATGCCTCTGTACAGGTTTATTACTGATTTGTGTTCTTTTTTTTACTGTTTTTTTCGATTTTCCATGATCTAACTCTGCCTAACATGCGAGAGAGCACATAGAGTGGAGAGAGTCAACGATAACTTTTAGAATGCCCGACTCGGATCGGATGGTGGTCGATGGCGTGGAGGAGCAGCGAGGAGAGGAGGAGAGTGGAAGATGGATAGCCAGGATCAAGCGTGAGTTGTTGTTGTTATTGGAGGGCGGGGTTGTTGCTGTTTGCATACAAGTTCGAAGGAACATTAGATCTTTTGAAAGGAGTAGAATTTGTAGGAGTGGGGTAACCGAGAATGACCTGGTGCGAAAGTGAACTTGTCTCTTATTTTGAGTATTGCAACAGATGTTATAGATGAAATCACTAATGATCGTGTGGAAAAGGAGAAGTTAAAGTAACGGGGCTACAGCAATTAACCTAGTAATTTTGTTTAAGTTCGTAGGAAATATGGACAGCGTGAAGGAAGTAACGCTAACCACATACTCCAAATGAGCATGTTGCCTAGCTGAAACGCTCTCTTGCCTAGTGGGTTGTACTTGAACCTTGAGTCTGATTTGGTTTGATCAAGTACACGTTGAGTTCGAGTATGGATTATTTTTAAATAATAATAATAACAACAATAACGCGTTTGCAGACCCGAAGACGGTGCTGGTGTCCGTGCTGCTGACGGTGAATCTGCTCAACTACATGGACAGATTCACCATTGCGGGAGTGCTCACCCAACTGCAGGTACGGTGGGATTGGGCGATCATGGGATTACGGTAGCCTGGTGGATATGGTAGGATTGAGCAAAGGACCAATTTGTGGGAGTAAGGCAGCGTTGAAAAATCAAGTCATGAAAAGTGGGTGATCTTGGGTAGCATGGATTGTATAGACACTGCAGGGTATTAGAGGTTTCGATAGAATGGCGTGATCGCCATTAGAGTATAAGAGACACTATCTGACTCGATCGAACAAGTCTTGGCATTCATGAAAATGCAACCTATGCCCAAACTGGCATGATAGGTAGTGCTTGATGAGTGTATGCGACAGGTGGGTTAGCTAAGCTCTCCGGCCTCTCCGCGCTTAGGGGGGACATAATAATGGTGTGATGACGTCATAGGTCAAAACTCGTAGGACGAATG
>LS580209.1:293075-303153 GCA_900490775.1 Pristionchus maxplancki
CTACGAGTTTTGACCTATGACGTCATCACACCATTATTATGTCCCCCCTAAGCGCGGAGAGGCCGGAGAGCTTAGCTAACCCACCTGTCGCATACACTCATCAAGCACTACCTATCATGCCAGTTTGGGCATAAGTTGCATTTTCATGAATGCCAAGACTCTTCACAAATATGTCGATCCTCTCAGAAAGTGTCTCATAAACTATGCAGTGAATTCCCAAGGCCGAGTAAATCGATTGCAGGAGTACTTCCACATGGACGACAAGCAGGCGGGCGTGCTGCAGGTTTGAATTTTGAATTTCCCGCCACGAATTGATTTATCGATTTTCCTCGCAGACGATGTTCATCGTCTTCTACATGCTGTGCGCGCCGATCTGCGGCATCCTCGGCGATCGATACAATCGGTGAGCATGGGGGTACGGTTGGTATGGATTACTGTATGAGAATGCTGACCGTTGGTACACCGTCGTGCAATTTTGCTGCAGCATCAATTGCAAATGGCGCATTATGCTAAGAGAGTAGGTGATCGCACGTCGCACGGGTAGGTTAGATTCTGCCGAAGTACAGAATTAACAATCAATATCCGTTGTCGGCTAATAAATTGAGCGAACTGTTCTCGCTTTGATCATACGTGATCATCCCTTGTAATGGAATAATTTGATGATGCTAGGCATCTCGGAGCTCGCTATTTCTTCAATAGGCTTGAAAAATGGGCTTTGAAATCCGTAATTTTCTAATCGGAGAACTGGGTGCTTGCGCGTCTCATAGATAGATTAGGTACGACTGGAACGCTGAACAGGCAATATTTTGCTTCTTTTCTGGTCTATAAAAGTGTTTCAAAATCTTCATGTACCAAGTTAATGAATGTCCCTCTGCAGCAAGCTGATCATGTCGGTCGGGCTGGCCATCTGGATCGTCGCCGTGATGCTGTCCTCGTTCGTCGGCAGAGAGGTACGATTGATTAATTAATTAATTAGTTGGTTAATTAGTTTGAAATAATCCGGGAGGAATGAGAAAGCTGACCTGTAGCTTTTGAGATTCGTGAATGTTCGAATAGACGGCGTGTGTATTGTTGAAGATTGGTAGATACATAAATGCTTTTAAAATAAACTAATGCTCATTATTGTTCGATGTTCGAAGTACAGTGGCCTTCCGACCCTAACGGAGAACCCTTGTTTACAGTACTTCTCCCTATTCCTCTTCCTCCGCGGGATGGTGGGAGTGGGCGAGGCCTCCTATTCCACGGTGGCGCCCACGATCATCGCCGACTCGTTCACGGGCGCGGAGAGGAGCGCAGTGCTGATGATCTTCTACTTTGCGATCCCCGTCGGGAGGTTAGTGAGGGGAACTTGAGAAGAGCGTGCGAGCTAGGAGCGCCGGGTTTGAAAGTTAGAGGCGTGTGCGATGATGGTATTTAATATTACCGATTGCGGTTTCGATAAGTCTTATTGATTGTACCACGTCCACGCAATCTATCATTGTTTGCCACATGTTAGGTGCGCGGAAGTAGATTAGGAGGAACAGTGTATCACCAGTGCGAAAAATATTTATGTTCTAAATAGAGCTGCTATTGTATCGAGGTGAAATAAAAAGGGAATAAGGCCTTGTGAAACACGAAAGCGAAAGATTGGAAGATCGAAAATCGATAAATCAATAATTATGTTATTAATTGCGTCTTGCAGCGGTCTCGGGTACATCGGCGGCGCGTACGTGTCGCTGTGGACGGGAGCCTGGCAGTGGGGAGTGCGGTTCACGCCCATGCTCGGAATCGTGAGTTAATTACGGTAGTCCAGGGGTACGGTAATGAGGGGGTGGGTTACGGTAGACGAACTGTAGAGAGTGCGATTAATGCCCATGCTTGGAATCGTGTTTGACGGGGTTACGGTGGTGGGAATGTTCGGTAGCAATCAGGAAGATTGAGGGGTCGGTTGCGAGGAATTAGGATGATTTTTTTTGGTAGACATGGCGAGCAACCGGTGTTACATTGTCTAGCATTAGATAGCCAAATCCTGAAACAGACAATTTGCAGGGTGGATAGTGAAACTAGTTCTTTTCGATTTTCCTTCCGAGTTCAGTCGTAATGCTAGTACATTACTGTAGTCCCTCGATTAATCGATAATCAATCAATAATCTCTCTCCGCAGATCTGTCTCCTGCTGCTGATCTTCGTGCTGGAGGAGCCGGCGAGAGGCGAGGCGGAGCATGCGGAGGGCATGGAGAGGACCACCGTGAAGGAGGACCTGATCTACCTGACCACCATGTGAGTCATACGGTATCTGTGACTATCGCAAAGTGACTGGATATGGTGGCTGTTGGATGCTGTGGTTCCTATAAATATAGAGAATAGAATGAAGAAATTGGGAGTGGATGTGGTAGCAACAAATCGATAGCTGTGACGGCAGTCTTGATTTGGTTTGGGGACAATTATTGTTATTTTCAGAGCTTGCCAAATTGGTACTAAATATGAGACATCCACAAAGCATTTGATTATTTTGTGAACCCAGAATCCGGCTGGTACTGCCTGACGCTTTCACTAATTTGTGGATTTATTTCTTCATTTATTTAATCAATCGGTATTGCAGTCCGACGTACCGGTGGACGACCGCCGGCTTCACCGCCGTCGTCTTCGCTGCGGGATCCCTCGCGTGGTACGGTAGCTATGGTTATTGATTGATTACGGAAATATTGTTTCATTCGACAAATTTGTTGTTGCGACCTGGTGAGTGCGTGTCATGCCATCGGTAGATGAGACGATAGGTGAAGTGGTTTGTGTTTCTGATTCATCACTTCATCACAGACATGTACCTTTCATAATATCATCGTCTTACTGTTATCGATTTGTCGATTACGGTATCAATCAATCGATTGTCAGGTGGACGCCGTCGCTGGTGGAGCACGCGTATGCGGTGCAGCACGGGACGAGCGTCGTGCCGGAGAGCGAGAAGGCCAGGTACGGTAGGGGGCAGGGGAGGTACAGTAGGACGGGGCGATCGAGGAATGATTGTTTTACAAGATTTTTTGTTTTTTACAAGGGGGCTGCCTACGGATTTTCGAAGTTTAGCCAGCAGAAAAATATTTAGGATGATGGTGAAACGTGAGTTATTTTAGGTGGATAATGTGATGTTTCCAATGTTCGGAAGGGGAATTTGATGCGTCAATTATTAATGATGGCTCATTTTTGCAGTGTGGCGCTGAGGTTCGGGCTGATCACGGCGTGCGCGGGGCTGACGGGCGTGACGATCGGCTCGACCGTGGCGGGCGCGTGGCGCGAGGGCCGCTGGGGACTGCGGGTGAGTGGGTGATACGGTAGCCAGATTGCGGTGATCGGGGACTGATTGTTTTCGCGGTGTAATACAGTAATCCTCAGGCGACGCACCGTGCGGACGCGGTCGTGTGTGGACTTGGCGCGCTGGCGGCTGTGCCCGCGCTCTTCGCTTGCCTCATCACGGCGAGCCACTACATCAATGTGGCCTGGGTGAGTCATAGATATTGTTCGAATTATTAGTTTGGTAGGTTGTAAGAGAGTTTAATGATTGAGTGAAGCACAAAAGTAATCAGTGCGCGTGGGTTCGTTTTGCGCGATTATTATGATTGTAATTCTTAAGATGCCGATCTGTGATTGAGTTCGATCCTAGCGAGGATTCATAGGCTACTGCTGAAACATCATAGTTTCAGATGACATCTGGGGATAAATCTAGATTTTGCATTTCGAAAATAATAAAATATGTATTTTTGCAGTGCTTCGTGTTCCTCGCGGTGACGCTCATGTGCCTCAACTGGGCCATCAACATGGACATACTCATGGTGAGTAGATTTATGTAGCAGAGTAGCAGAATACGGTTATGAATTAAATTATAGAAAGCTACTGTTTAAATATTTGTGAATAATTGACCCTGCGACTTCACTGTTTTGAGACTTCGCTATGTATCTACCCTTGATAAATTCAACAATGATTGAGTGTTCATCCTTGTAATAGATAATGATTGTCGGGAAGTACATTATGTTTTCCTGCCATCGGTGCACATGCGATTGTGAAACAGATTTAGGTAGATAGATAATTTAGTGCTGAAAGAACGAAAAAGTGGGTTGGCGTTGTTGCCCTATGTGTGAATGTAGCGTCGATTTTTGTTGTTGTAATAATTGGCATTGCAGTACGTGATCGTGGCGAATCGTCGCGCGACGGCGACGGCCATCCAGACGATGATCTCGCACCTCTTCGGCGATGCGACGTCGCCCTACATTGTGGGCGTGGTCTCCGACTGGGTCAGAGGTACGGTAATTGAGGGGAATACTGTAAAGTTTGGGATGTATTATAAATATGGTGACCCAGGAGAGTATGTGAAAGGGGTGGGAAAATACATGGTAAATCTTTTCATGAATCGGATTGATTATTGTTGTGGACGGGGAAGATACGACTTATCAAATACAATGTATGTCCTAGTTGAAGAGCGCAAGGTGGAACGGGAAAGTGTCTTGGAGATATTTTAAAGAATCGATTGATTATTGTTGGTTGGGAGGGGGGAGAGACTACGAATCGTATCGCTCGCATATGCTAGTTCAAGAGGTCGAGGCGGAACGAGAGTGCGCCTGCAAATATTTTCACGTTCTGTTTCATTATCATTCTCAGATCAAAGAGTCAACCACATCAAAAGGCTCGCAAGGTTAAACGATCAGAGCGCAACGGGGAAATGCCTGTTTTACTTTTTCAAAGAAAAATGTTGTCTACAATTCCTTTCTTCTCTCAGGCGACGACGTCTCGCAGGCGGGCAACTTCTTCTCGCTGCAGACCGCCCTCTTCATCCCCAATGCCGTGCTGGTGAGTGTTAATTGATGAGTTGATTGATTGAATGGTGAGTGAATCAGGCTCATACTGTCATGCCGTGGGCGTAATTGATCGAAGCATCTGCCTATTGTAGCCTATTGTTTGTAATTAATTCAACCGCTTATGAATTTTACCGTAACTCCATTCTAACCGTGCCCTACCACTGATCGTCAACTGACTTTCCTCCTTGCAGATCTTCGGCGGTGCGGCGTACCTGTACGCGACGTTCTACGTCGTCGACGACCAGAGGATCGCCGCGCATCGGATGCACGGTGGGAGTACGGTAGCAGGGTTATGAATCGATAATTACGTAGTGAATCAGAAAAATTTGGCAAAGGGGATATGATGTTCTTGATTGATGGCCTTTTGGTGGAAGATTTGACAGACCTGGCGATTGTGGGCTGCGACCTTGGGATATTATCAATTGGGCCGATGTGGAACAATGCATATGACGCCAATCTTAATAGCTATAAATCTTATTACCGATCGCTTTGCAGTGGTTTCCGCGTGGGATCACGACGATGACGCGGAGAGCGGACACGCGGCGCTCCTCGCTCCGCCTCCCGCGCGTAGCCCGTCCGCGTCCGAGGCGGAAGAGGAAGAGGAGGACGGAGGAGATGACGTGCAGGTGAGGAGGATCAAATTTTTTTCTCACATAGAAGTTGTTGTTGTTTTGTGTTTTTTTGAAAAATGCAATTCATATTTTTCTGTCGCAGGTGCTCGTCCGCAATTGACGGGGCGGGGCCGAGGAGGAGGAGGAGGGAGCGTATGGCGCGCCGCTCGCGCCAGCTGACGCGCATGCCGCGCTAGCGCGTCTGCCGCCGCGCATCGACTGGCGCATCAGCTACGACGAGCGCACGGGCACGCCCGATCTGGCGCGGATGGCGTCGCCGCGGTGACGCGTGAGCCATCCGCGACCACGCGCTTCCCTCCCCAGACTTAGTAGTAGGTAACAAACAATGTACCCCCGGTTTAGCGTTCGTTCTCCTGATGAAAATTTCTTGTTTGCACAACTACCGTAACCTCTACTAATTACTGCGCGCACCTACCGTATCCCCCATACACTATCCACATACGGTAGCTCCCCCCTCCCCGGCCGAGTATTGTAAATACTTTTTTTCTGCATTTTTGCTGTTTGTATATTGTGCAAGTTGATGATTGTCCCCATTCCTAGCTCCAATTTCCTAGTTTGCAAATTTTGCTATACTAATAACTGGTATTCAATGTAGTCGTTCTTTCTGATCAAATCTGTAAAGCTGCATATCACGCCTGTCACGAGAGATTCGAGCGGTGGATGGCAATGGGGCCAAAATCGTGAAACCTGTTTTCATCAGTTTTGGTCCCCTCTAGGCATGCCCTAGCAGCCCCCGAAGTCTCATTTAGCTGAGATCATTTTGGGGCTCCTGGCACCGGGTCGGTCATCTGGATCCCCAACTTTGAGCGCATTTATCTCGGTTCAGGGACATTTCTGAGGAAAAATGTGCTAGGAGTGGCCCCTGCTACTTTTTCGAGCACTATCGATCTGCGCCGGTTAGAAGTCAAGAAAGTGCTTTTGAACGGTGCTATACTCCAATGCGAATAACTCAAAAGTATAGGTGAAATACCTCCCAATTTTTGGATATGTGGTAGATCTCGTTGAGCTCTTTAAAATGAGTATTTTACGGAAAATATAGCGTAATCCCACGATGTGTTAACCCCTCAGAAGTCGCAGGGATTATTTGAAATTATTTTTCAACTGAAAAACCGATCATTCCTCGCGCCTTTCTATGAAGTGAGCGGTATTGAAGGGGAATGAGCCCTTGAAAAATAATTTCAAATATTCTATGCGACTTCTGAGGGGTTAAAACATCGTGGGATTAAGCTATATTTTCCGTAAAATAGTCATTTTAAAGAGCTCAACGAGATCTACCACATATCCAAAAATTGGGAGGTATTTTACCTATACTTTTGAGTTATTCGCATTGGAGTATAGCACCGTTCAAAAGCACTTTCTTGACTTCTAACCGGCGTAGATCGATAGTGCTCGAAAAAGTAGCGGGGGCCACTCCTAGCACATTTTTCCTCAGAAATGCCTCTGAGCCGAGATAAATGCGCTCAAAGTTGGGGATCCAGGTGACCGACCCGGTGCCAGGAGCCCCAAAATGATCTCAGCCAAATGATACTTCGGGGGCTGCTAGGGCATGCCTAGAGGTGACCAAAACTTATGAAAACAGGTTTCACGATTTTGGCCCAATTCCCAAAAAAAATCATTCTAGCTCGAATCTCTCGTGACAGGCGTGATATTTTTCAATCAATAATTTGCATTATCCCGTAGAGATTGCCCCCCACTGCTCGTGCCTTATTCGCCCCCATTGAGATGTAATCCACCGCCAATCAATTGAATATCGGCTATTATCCAATACGCTCAAAGTACCTTGACTTCCCCCTCTTTCGCTGTGAACCCTAATGAATATCAAAAACCCCCGCACCTAACCCGTTGTAGAACGTTCTCAGTTGTACTAAATGGCAACAGGATTTTAATTGACTCGGTTCCAGTTGTTCATATTGCCTTTTGCAATTAATAAATGTATTAAATCAGTACGGTGATTACGTCGATACAGATAAATTGGGTGACTTGTGATTCTAATAGCTTTCTATGTGTGTGGTGGCATTGTACCTTTACTTTACCTAACAGTGGTCTTTGATCTTGGGTGATTGGGTGATCTTTGATCTTTAAAGATAATGGGCCTGTCCAGGAGAAAATGGAACGAAAAGAGAAAGATGGTAGTGCGGAGGAGGTACGAATTCCAGAATCTTCCAATTTTAGTATTCTATAGGAAAATCGATAATCTGATAATCGATAAGATACTGATAATATAGGAAGGAGGCGCGTAGGCTGAAGCTATCGAAGTGGGCACTCGAGGAGATGAGAGATCTCCAGATCTCCCTCCCGTTCTACCGTATCCGCGGCTACCGTATCCCCTGGCGGCTGGGCAAAGGTATGATTCTGTCTTTATCGATCGGTCGCATTTGTCGATCTTCAGACACCCGTTCGCTCTTCCGCTCGTCGGCAATTGCGAAGCGACTGCCCCCTCCCGCCTCGTTCCCTCTCCACTGGCCACGCCACCGTACCCAGCGCCCGACCCGTACCCCGGCCTACCGTACCCCCATCTACCGTGAGCCTGGCTACCGTACCCCAGCCTACCGTACTCCGCGCCCGACCTACCGTACCCCTCGTATGCCTCCTCCCCGCTTGCCTCGCTCTCCTTCTCCTCTGTACTCGCCCCTGTACAGTGACCCCTTCCGCCCTTCCTCCTCATCTAATAGATCTCCCTCTCCCGAACCCCATTACAGTCCTCCCACCACTCCTCCCCGCTCACCTCCTCCCTCTTTCCCTCCTCTCACCACCCCGCTTTATAGCCCACTTCCCTTCCCCTACTCGTCTTAGATCGTCCACCCCTCCTCCACCTCTTCCTCCTCCTCCTCCTCCTCCTCCTCCTCCTCCTCCTCCTCCTCCTCCAGTAGAGACCCAAGTAGAGCCTGAGCCTACCCCGCCACCTCCTCCTCCCCTTCCCCTGTACACTGTAGATACATGCATGCCCCCTCCACCTCTTCCTCCTCCTCTTCTTGTTGATACCTCCGTTCCTCCTCCACCCTTCACTTCTTCCATCCTTGTAGATACCTCCGTCCCACCACCACCTCTCATATCTTTTCATGTTGTAGATACTTCCCTCCCACCTCCCCCTTCTCCATTCCCTACAGTAGATTACTCCATGTTGCCTCCCCCGATTCCATTCCTCTCTCCATTCTCCCCTCCTCCTCCATTCACGGGCCCATCGCAGATGATGTGGGGTCAGGAGTGGGCCGGACCATGGGGAATGGGTCTTCCCTCTCCCTTCCCTCCGCCCCACTTCGGTCCCTTCCCTGGCGCCGCCGGACCACCGCCGCCAGCTGGACCAGTCCCAAGGTGCAAGGCCAGGCCAGGAAAATGCCCCAGGTGAGAACTTTCTGCTTTTTTTAGAAATGATCTATCCCTCTCGCGTCCCCGTGCACTCTCGCTTCTCTGGCCGAAGAGAGAGCACGGCGAAATGAGAGAGGCAAGGTTTGTAAAAGTAACCGATTATCTTCAGAGGCACGGCCTGCCCATTCAGACACCTGGCACGGAACAAGTAGAGGATTGGAGGTTTACGGTAGTGAAGGAGGAGTACGGTAGTCTATTCATGCCTTATAATATCTATTCAGAAGATTCTTTTAGGTTCCTTTGTGCACTTACTTCTGTTAATATTGAAAAATCTTGCATTACTTTGTGCTAAACTTGATCTACTTTTGCTAATTTTCTCTATCTTGATTAGGTTGTGATATGACGTTACTGTAGATAGATCGATTATCTTTCTGTGCTTGAATATCGTTATTTATCCGTTGTTCGGTCCAGGAGAAGATTTATTGAATAGAATTTGTTATTGATTTTTCTCATGAACTCTTTAAAATTTGTTGCTTTACTTGTTGTTTTAGATGCGATCGACTCGCTTGTAAATAAAATTGTTGATGCCTTAAATTTTGTTTTAATGTGGCTCATTATGATTGGTTATCTTCTCCAATTAATACGTCTACATCTTTTTAAAGAAGAGAATACTTTTAATTATTTAATTTTCAGAATTAATAATTTTGAAAAGTCATTTCTTAATAGGTCAATTTCTTGTCCACTACAGTAAGTTTTTGGTCGGAACTGAGAGCGTTCAAACTCCATTGCTGTGCATTTTTCTCCCTGCTTGTTCTTTGTTTGTTATTCTAATCTTGGCTCCCCCTTTACTAGTAAATTTCTGAAGAATAAGTGCCAGAACTGTCGCGAAACTCAGTAACTCGTTATTGTTTTTGCATCCATCTTTTTCGCGTTGATCTGTCGCTTGTGATTTGTTGTAGTCGGTGCTAGTATCTTTTCCCTGTAAGGGGAAACACGGAAAACATTGTTGGCGCTAGACAGATGAATGACGAATGTGCCGTATGGCGCAAGGCGTTTAGGACTCGAGACAATTTCGGTGACCTGGATATTACCTCAGGCAACTCGATTTGGATCTAATTGTACATTTTTTGAATCTAATTTGAACAATTTTAGGACCTAGTGTGGCAGAATTAGATTCCAATAACGTCTAATTGGATTCCAAAACATCTATTTCGATTCCAATTTTAACTAAGTAGATTCAAAAACTTCTAATTCGATTCAATTATTTTCTAATCAGATTCAACTCAGATCTAATTAGATTCACTGAGTTCGTAGTGTT
>LS580209.1:310713-343185 GCA_900490775.1 Pristionchus maxplancki
CCGAGTCCGAGGAGAGTCGGAACAAAGTCGGAACAGTCGGAACAAGTCGGAATCGAGCCATCCGAGATCCGACTCCCGTTCCGACAGTTGACTCTCGAAAGCAAGCCGACCGACCGAATTCCGATTCCGACCGAGCCAAATCCTCTCGATTCCCTGTCGGAATTCCGAATGTCGGTTTGGCTTGATTTCACAAACTCTAATGCATATATTACGGAGTCACGCCAATTAACCAACTTATCAACAGCGCGAAGCACGAACTTCCAGTGTCACTTGCTGAATGTTCAATTGACAGTAATGACATTTTCCTCGTTATCTATTGGTCTCACAAGTGATTTATCAGTGCTTGAGTTACGATAGCAGGCCTCGGATTTCAATCAATAATGTAATACACGCACCCTCAGGCGCCGCTCGTGCCGACTCGACGTTCACCGTGCCGCCCGCCCGCCACACGAGGAGCAGGAGTGGCAGCAGGTGCAGGTGAGAGAGGGGGGGGGGATTGATATGAGTTGAAGGGAAGAATAGGATAGGATCAACGATGACGACGGTAGAATCAGTGCGTAGAGTGTGCGCGACGGCCAGGTAGGATGCAGGCTCAAATGAGGGAGATGGGAGAGCGAACTGGGAAATGAAAGGGCCAGATAAATCTTTTGTGGTTGTACATGCAAACGTTTATTGTTCTGACCCGTTCGTTTCCGGTTGCGAGTGGGCATCATACGCGTGAGGGTTTGTGGTGCAACAATATACGGGTCGTTGGCAGTATAAAATAACTAATCAAATTCGGGTGATGTGCAAAATCGCTGTTTTCTGGCATATTTTTTCTATAAAATAATCCCCCAAAATTGCATGATGATGCGTTTTCAGGAGCCACAGCTCGGACGGCGGAGGAGGGGCGGGAGGGCAGGAGAACAACAATCTGCAGCAGAGGAGGAGGGCGGATAGTCAGGATAGGTGAGCGGGGAGAAGGGGTTGGAGCACGCTTAGCGAGGATCAATTGTAGTGCATGAGAAGATATTGTAGTAAAGCTTTCTTGAAACGGTAAAACGTCATTCTGAATTTTGAGATTTGTTTTTAAAGCGAGATGGTTACAAAATATTACACTGTTCGCAGTGGTTGGGGTACTATAGAAAGGATGAAGCAAGAACTTTGCTCGACTAATACTAACAATCGCCTTTCTTTCGCCCCCTTTTTCACTCTGGCGTATAGCGATTTGGCATGGCGATTCGCGAGGAGCAATTCTGATATTGCTCGTTGGTTTCGCGCTTCAGAAAGTCTTCAATGCTAGGTAGAATTGGGTAGGGCGCTTCTTCCATGAACGTTCTGAATAAATAATTCAATTGCAATCAATAAGTGCATTCAGACTGGGCGCGCACGAGGGCTCGGAGAGCGACGAGGACGATGACGTCTTCTACGATGCGCCCCAGCCGACGAGAGGAGGAGGGGGAGGTAGAGGTACGGTAGTCGAAGGGAGGTTACGGTATTGATCTTGGAGCGATAGTTACGGTAGTTGATCAGCCCGGTTACTGGGATAAGGGAATGATAGATTCCTGTTTTTAGAAGATGTTGATTGCTTTATGTGATGTGTGGCATAGACTGATTGTTCGAGGAAACTGCAAATAAGTCTTTCGTCATACATACTTATGCTTTTCCAGTAGGAGCCATAAGCGTCGTGATCTGTTTTGCGACAATGCTCTTGCTGTGTATCTTTCCTAATAACTATTCACTGCATTTTTCGGTAACAAAATCATAGATGCAAGCGCAGCGTGGTTGTAGGCTGCCACGATTGTTGGTACTATGCGAGTTGGGGTTGCACGTAAGTATCATAGGCGTGTAAATTCACACAGGAACAATGTTAATTCGACCGTGAAGTTACAATCAAAAATGAATAACCCAATTCAAGGCCTGTCCCCATTCCACAACCGCAACGGGTCGCTGCCCTCGCTACCCGCTGCACTGCACGAAAGGAGGGCGGAAGGGGAGTACGCGAGACCGGCGGCGACGAGAAGGTTAGTGTTTCAGTTGATCTCTAAATCTGGAATGGTGGGTTTACGGTATTGCGAACCATAGGTGGGCGCTGCCCAACGGCATGCGCCTGCATTTTTCTAAAGCAGGTGGCATGATGCTGCAGGATTGCGAAAATAGGGCGTGACGCCACGGGTTTTGGCAGGTTACTGCGTCAACAGTTTGGGATTTGGCCACTACGCTGCTGCTGACGTCACGGCGACCGGGGGGGGGGGGGGGGGTGTGAAAACATTTTTTTTGTCCTGCTGGCAAAAAATTCCGGGTGGACACGTGGCTGCAATTTTTCGCCTTCCTCTTGCCTGCAAAATTATTCCCGATGGGCCCCTGCCCACGTATGTTGCGAACGTCTCGAATGATGTGTAAAACTTTAATACACATAAGTAGTGAGTAATCTGGATGGGTGTTACTCAATTAACTCCACACCCTCAATCGCAGCTATGGTAGTGGAGCGATAGCGAATTAGAATTTATTTCAGATCCTCGTCCTCCTCGCTGACGCGCGGGTCCGCCTCTCCGCTGACGCCGTCGCGTCGTCACGCGCTCCGCGTCCGCCTCGTGGTGCACGCGGCCAGCGGACTGCCCATGGCCAGGGACCACAGGTGCGGTGGGTGGAGGAATGTGGTAGAGTAGTACGGCAATAACTGTTGAGTATGATAGCAGAATGTGTTTTGAGTTTTTTTTAAAGCGTTGGCGCAATTTATATTGGCTGAGGTAGATTTGACGAGTGATATGGAAGTGATGAAACTCGAATATAACTCAAAATTTAGCTCTTCTCTTCTCTAATTCTCGATCTTTCCGGGGATGTGTTTTTTTTAAAAATAGGAGACTCTTTGCATGACTCTATTTTACAAATTAATTGTATAATATTGTTCTCAATCGACAACTGACTATATTCTCTCTCCTTTTAGAGGCCTACTCATCGCTCCGTCCGCGCTGATCTCCGTGAACGGGCGGGACGGAGAGCTGCGATCGCCCGCCCAGCCACCATCGAGGTACGGTAGGGGGTACAGTATTCCCGAAGGAAATGATTTTATTGAGAGAAAGATAATAGGAGCACATGCACTGAATTACCGTTGTAATGCTATTTGGAATAGGGGAAATCGAATGTGGACATCGCTGTTTCGCGAATAAGTCATATTAGCTGATGCACACGTGAAGACGTTATGTCTTTCGTCCTCGATAGTTGAATATTATTACAATACAGGGCAGTTATGACATCTCGATTTAGCTCATCCTCATGTCTTGTTCCCAGGTCGCCCCGCTTCGAGTGGTCGTGCACGTTCGACGTCTCCGGCGAGCGACGCAACGTCGTCGTGAAGGTGCTGCATCGCGACGCCGAAGGCAACGATGTGGTGGGTCCCGAGGGGAAGAGGGAGGGGGTACGGTAGCGTAAGCATTAGAATTCGTGTTGCAGTGGATTTGTAAATCAAACAGGGTAATGTTAGTCTCCCTGATGTTCTATTCACATATCGATGCGCTCATTCCAGATGCTCTAATTATATGACGCGAAATTCGAATTTTTAATTTTCCAGCCGCTCGGCTTCGTCTCGCTGCCGCTGCCGATGGCTACGGTGCGCGGCGCGGATTACGAACTGGTCGAGCTGGGCGGCAGAGGAGGAAGCGTGTCGGGGGAGGCCAGCATGATTACGGTAAGTCGTGGGGGTGCGGTAGTTTTGGTCAGGATTGTCAAGCATGATTACAGTATGCAGTGGAGTGATACGGTTATTGGTAGATATAGTGTGACGAGAAACTACTGGGCTAGTAATCCAAGAAGTATCGATAGAGATATTCGGTATAGAAGCCAATAAGAGAGCACGGTGGTATGAAAGAGTTCGGCATGTCAGATTGATGATTTCTCAGATATCCTGCGAGTCGTGCGCCTCGCCACGGCCGCCTTCCAAGTTAGCGAGCGACGATGGCGCGTGGTCGGCGCCCGTGCCAGTGGCCCCCGCGCCCCTCGACCGCCAATTAGGCGGCCACGGTTCCGCCACGTCCTCCTCGCTTCTGGACGAGTACTACGCGCCGCTTGGAGCAGGAAGGAGGACGAATTCGAGTGAGTTCAGGACAGGGGGGAGGGGTGATGAGAGAGCGTAGATAGTGAGCAATTGCTCGTAGACTGACTTTTAAAAAATCAAATCCGATTGTGGCCTAGGAGAGTGATGTTACAGCGAGATCTCAAGAATGTTTTCCTCCTTGGGCGAGCAATTATTCAGCGTCTGAAATTGTGTGAATATATATATATTGGTCGCATTACGATTTTTATTCTTCAATCGCAGCGCATCATTGCAAGTTGATCAAGGAATGAGAATACATTGACGTATCGAGGATTACCTAATGCTGATGCAATCTCAGGACTGAGCGCGGCCTCGTCGATGACGCTGCCGGGAGGAAGCGCCTCCTCCGCGCCCTACCGGTGAGTACTCTCTTCATTCCCAATACTATCTTGCTCGGTCCTACTGACGAAGCTTGCAATGGAGAATGGAGGTTTATAAGCGGGTGTTTCTGGAGCATGCGGAATCCGTATTGTGGAGCGGGTCCACTGCACGAGTTATCAGACGACTGGAACATAAAATGACAGAGTGTAATTTCTGAGTGAGGGGGAGAGAGAGAGTGATTGAAATGAACAAGAACGAACAATTGTGAAATTAAGCTGGCTAAGCGAGTAATCGGTAACCTGAATCACGAAACTGACGTTGTTCTGAGGAATATAATTGAGTTGTAGTTGTTTTTGGACAACATCGGTCGAAGGAACAATATTAACGCAACCTGAATTAGCGTATTATAGGTAGCCTAAAGCGCGAATCGGCAGTACTTTGTGAAAAGTGTATGGCAAAGAGCTCACCCCATTTCGCGCACACTCTCGGTGCTGACCGATAGAAGAATACATTTAACAAAGTATGACGGGTCATTTGCAGACGCCGCTCTCGCTCACCCGACATCCTCATTCTGGAGACGAAGGAGGAGATCGAGAGAAGACTGAGGTAGGTCACGAAATGAGATCGATAATTGGATGATTGGGCTAACTGCTGCGGTAGGTCAAGATGGGTAATCGATAATTGGTTGATTACGGGGATTGTTACAGACTAACGCAGGTCAAGATGATGGAAATTGATACTTTGTAGATTGACATGTGAGTATTGATTACGTGTAGAGTCTTAGTAGCCAACATGCTAACAAACTGATGCGATGTAGACTACTGAAGTGTACAGCGTGGAGCACAAACCGCACTAGATTTATTTTCGATTTGTTTGAAGAAATTAATTCGATCCCTTGCAGGAGAAACATGACCGAGCTGGACATACTTATGAGCCGACTCGATCGCCGCTGAGTACGGTAGATTATCGATTGATGCCGACTGTAGATTATCGACCTAACTGATTTGTGTGATAGCCGTACTGATTGTGTGTATAGTGTTTGTTATGTGTAATAATTGTGCGACCCAGTCTCGACTTAGCCCTCTACTGACTTGCTGCTGATGATTTATACTCACCATTCCATTATACTGACCTCAACCGTTGATTCGTATCTCGAAATTGGCATAAATGGCTTTATCGAATCGATAATTTGTCGTGGATGTGAGCGGTTACGATAACCGCAACGAGTATTTGATATGGTTACAGTATGAGGAATGTATGATAGTATTCGATTGATTGCTCCTTCATAGTTCGAATCCGATTTCTTTAGCGACGATGGAGACTTCCTGGGTTTAGCAGCGATTATTGATTTTCGAAAGATACAGTATACCTTGAGACCATGAGGCGTGTGCATGTATGTCACACCGAAGTCCTCTCGGCTCTCCTTGACGAACGCTTTTACGTCGGCGTATCTGTGCGGAAGGGTACTGTAGGTGCCAGATACGGTACGGAGTGGGAATTGGTCATTTAGCGAGATGACGGGCCATAAATAGCATCGGAACCTCTTATCAGACATCCAAGCCGGCAGGTCCTTGTGATGTTTCTCGTAGTTTCGCTCGGTCTGAGGAGAGGGTTACGATCAATCGATAGTCCACTAGCTACAGTACCCGCTTGATGAAGTTTTCAACGTAGATTCGCTTTGCCTCCCGCTTGGGCATGTCACCGAGCTTGTTCCAAGCGTTCCTGATTACGGTAGGTTACGGTAGCGGATCGTTAACTGAGTACCGTACCACATTAGCCGCAGGATGGGGTGCATCAGCGTGGGCTTGGGCGTGTTGCAGGGACCGCAGGTGGCCTGGCAGAGATCAAAGATCAAACTGGGCTAGAGATCAAAGATCACCTGCTTGTAGAGCGCGTAGGTTTCGAGTTGCTCGCCCACAGGGGTTTGGATGGGGCCTGGAAGGTCAAAGATCGGTTTAAGGAACTGGTTTACATGTGATCTTCGTAATAAGAGAAGATAAGAGCAAGCCTATGGTCGGTCAGATGATAAAGCTGGGGTAAACTGTTGGGTTGTTTTTAGTTTTTGTTTTCGAAATAAATCTAGTTATTTACCGTCCTTCGGCAACATCTGCGTGAACTTGGCAAAAGCGGCGAATGCCTTGTCCAGTTGATCATCAGTGAAGTCAGCGACGACCTCCTGTTGAGGAGCAGCGGTGGAAGCACCCTGGGGAGGCATCTGGAAGATTTGAAGTTTGTAGTCGGCATTCTGATCGTTGAACAACTATTTGTTTGTTTGTAAATAAGAGCATTTGAGGGGCTAAACGGGTTAGAAAGTTGTGGACTGTCGATTGAAGAGAAATTGAGAAAGAGGGAATGCTTCCGCCAAGCTAGAGATAGCTCGTGGAGAAAAGCTCACGGTGGGTTTTGAGCCTAGATAGTATCAACAACAACTGTGGGTTCATATTTCTGTGAGTGAGAGAGGTCCGGCAAGAATCGGGCAAGTTATGAGTTGGGTATATTCGTAATAAAGACAACAAAATAGGATTAAAAGATCCGGAGTGAATAAGAGCGACCCTGCTTCGATAGCGCTTGAAAACGAAGCATAGGGACTGCCTCGACTCTGGCAAGCAAATAATCACAGCGATATGACTAAATGGGCGTGATAAGAGCTGTTTTCGAGCGGCTCTCTCGGCGAGTTATCGTCTGAATCTCCGTTTTACTCCTTTTCTCGCTCTTCTGAGCATGTAATAGACTGAAAAAATGACTATGAATGAGCACGTGAAATGGAGAGCGCAGGGAAAAGCGGCTAGATGTGAAGGCATACGACTTTTAACACATCGTAAATACAATGTATGATTATGGTACTCAACGAGCCCCTCGAAACTTGTGGAAATCTTACTTTTATGTGTGCTACTGAATGCGGGAAATGATAGGCATGTTTGTTTGCGCGGTGAAAACGTTGGGAATCGAGTGTACCCTGCAGGAGAATGCAGAGAAAATATCGCGACAGGGCTGACGATGCAATCTCTCGACAATCAGAAAACCGAATTGAGTATGATTTGTTCCATAGCTGTTAAAGTAAGAAATAGTTCTCACTTTAAATGCCGTTGTGACCAGAAATATGAGATATTGCGCAGAAAGAAGAATCTACAAATTACCCAGGCTGCGGGGCGTGAGAAGGTTGCGGCATTTCGCGATCGCTGCTATGGAAACGAAGAGCGCATCAGTAATTAGCTGCTTGAAAGGGCGGTCATCTTTTTTCGCGGGATCTTAGAAATGGGAGCTGAAGGAAGAGCAGAACAATTCTGACGAGCGAAATCAGTAATGGGAGGATACAAGCGATGATTGTGGTAGTGAAATAGGGGAAGTGAGTTGTTTGTTCAGTGATTTCTGATGTTTTGATTGGTGAGTGAGTATGGTAAACTGCTGCCTAACGGGGAAAACAATCAGTTGCCCGGAGGCTTTATAGAGCAAATATGCGTGATTGACTCATGTAAATCTGCAGATCTGTTGTTTCTGCGGTTCTTGACATCGTCTTGGTAGCTCCATCGTAGTCATTGTCGTGACTAGACTACGGTAGAGATAGCACGGTCTGTGATTCACTCGTTATCACTCCTTATCACCATATTCCTTGAGTCAGAATCGCACTTCGTTCTGGAATCCACTACACATCACTTCAAGAGAGGAATCCGCTGGTAGAGCAAAGACGAGAGAGCGCGCGATGCGATGAGAGCGGGCCGAGAAGCAGACACTCCCTCTGCGTCTGCGCCCTCTCGCTGCCACGTGGTCTCTCGCCTCCCGCTCTTCCCTTCTCCTCTCGCGCCTAGAACACGTCGGCTTGCGCTCTAGATCGAGCATTCTTTCCGTCCTAGAAATCTCCAGCTCGCCCTCCTTTCTTATTTGCTGACAAATGCGTGATCGCGAGGTGGTTTTTGATTGTGGAAGCGCTAGGCTCAGACACTTGCGTGCTTCTGGAACCGTTCGTTACTCGATTCGTATTTGCATTTTATTACACGTGTCGATTACTAATGAGTTGTAAGCCTAGCGCGTTTTGCTCTTGCGAAAACCCGGTGATTCAGTGCTTCCGATAACAGCTTTGTGGCATTGAGTGCGCGGGTTACGCGCGCCTCTCGTAATGATTCATTTCAACACCCTCGTATCATTGCAATGTGTTTGTCATCGTCATCCTCCCTTTCCTGCACTCGTTCTAGCCCATTTTTTTCACAATTATTGATCGATTTCCTACTGTAATCTCCTCAATCTTCAGGATCTCGAGAGATGGACGAGGGACACTCGGATGGCGACTGCTGCCTGTGCAGTCTGGCCGCGTGGGCGGTCGGTGCGGCCATCGTCCTCTTCCTCGTGAGGTGAGAACTCGAATAGAATGAGCGGCGAAAGACGGCCGCATGGCAGCGGTATGCTGGAACTAGCGATTAGCAGAGCACCGATGTCGCGAGGTGTTTTTGCTACGGAGATGTACTAATGTGAATGGGCATATTGTTTTTCCTCGTGAAGAGAGTGCTGTTTCTGTCAAGGAGTACCTGATTTTGGCTCGAAATACCGCCGCTTGGGTGGGGATTCCATTTTTAAATCCGACATGTGCCTCTGGAGAGGGATTCGGAAATTTTCGTTGTTGATTTTTCTGACACATTCCTTTGGTCGAACGAACATCGGAACCTGCGAGCGCATGACAAGTGGATCCGCTGAAACTATGAGTCACCGTGAAAATGGGGTCGTAGAAACTTGGACACGTGGCCTAAGATCTGGAATCAAGAATCGCCTAATCAAAAATCGTTGCAGGAAGTGGATCAAGGGCGGCCAGTTCACCGAGCGCGTCTCCGCCAAGGGCAAGGTACGGTAGCTTTGAGCTCGGAGCCCGAGGACACAGTTGAAAAGGGTGCCCAAAACCAAGGCATGGAGCCGTGGCCGAGTGGTCCAAGGCGCACCTAAGGTATGATCGCGAGGTCGCTGGTTCGAATCCTACCACCCGCCAACTTTTTTGCCAAGTTTTGCCCAATTTTTTCCAATAGTTTTCTGAATTCGTAAAATCTTGGCAAAGCATGGCAAAAGAGTATATAAGGGCCGGGATTCGAACCAGCGACCTCGCGATCATACCTTAGGTGCGCCTTAGACCACTCGGCCACGGCTCCATGCCTTGGTTTTGGGCACCCTTTTCAACTGTGCCCGAGGATACGGTAGATTATCGATCGCTGATTCCCGTAACCATCTCAGGTCGCCGTGGTCACGGGCGCCAACACGGGACTCGGCCTGGAGACGGTGCGCGAGCTGAACCTGAGAGGAGCCAAGGTACGGTAGGGGAGATACGGTAGGATTGATCGACAACTGACGGAAGGCGGAGTACGGTAGACAATTATCGATTAAGGGATGACGAATTGTAGGTGTACATGCTGTGCCGCAGCGAGGAGCGCGCCAACGAGGCCAAGATCAAGCTCGTCCGGGTACGGTGCACGGGAATTATTGATTGATTGTATTCCTACGGGCGCCCAGGTCACACTGGGCACAGTGTTCTCCATGTGATTGATAAAAGTGGCGAAACAGCGGACTCGCTAGTGTTCGCGGTTTAATCGGCCGGGGAACTTTTGAAACGTTGGCAAACTAGATTTCGTAGTTTGTAGCTTGATCTATAATCTTTGATGTCTAATCTCCCCTCTCAGATGGGCTGCGACGCGACTCGTCTGATCTACGAGCAGTGCGATCTGTCCAAGTTCGCCTCCGTCCGCGCCTGCGCCAAGAGAATCGCCCAGGGTGAGGAGGGGTATTTAGGCTAATTAGTTATTAATACAAATAGAAAAAAATGTTAAAATAGTTTTTATGCCGCTTGAGATGATTATTGGTTGATATTTTTGTACAGACTAATCCAGCAAGGAATTGTAGTTGCAGTTCTCTAGCAGGTTTATGGAGTTGGCGAAACAGCGAGTGTACTGGTGAAAACCTTGGGTCACTGGGTTGATGATGATTGGTCACGAGAGAGACGTCAATAATCATTTGTCAAAGTGCCATGGGGATCATTAAAAGCATTTGTGAAACCTCGAGTGCGCAATTATTGAGAATCAAACAGATAACCTCCAGGATATTTCATTTGTTGTTATTATTTATTTATGCCATTAACTCTTGTAAATAGTGGTTTTGATAATTATTGCACTATTTAGTAGAACTAGTGAAGCAGCGATGCGTTTAGTCAGTACTTTTGAGATTTTCATTCATACTCACAATCAGAGCCGGATACGCACAAAGTAACAGGGAAGTTAGGAAGCTGTGTAGTATCTGTAAAACAAATATCTCACTGTTCATGTTGATTTACTGAAATTATTGATAGTGCCTGCTGTTCTACCGTATTTGAAAGTCTACAATCACGTATCGATTGATTGCCTACCGTAACCTCTCCAATTATCGATTATCACTGTTTTTTTTTCAGCCGAGTCTCACCTCGACATCCTCATCAACAACGCCGGCATCATGTTCTACCCCAAGTTCGAGCTGACCGAGGACAAGCACGAGATGACCTGGCAGAGCAACCATCTTGGTACGGTAGGGGTACGGTGGGTCAGTCATGTGAATGCAGTAGTGGGTGGTGACATTGTGTACGAGTTGTGCATTTTGTAGAGAAGCTATTGCGTTATTTGGGTATTGTATGTTACTGAATTTATCTTGCTGGCTTGTAGTTTCATTGACAGGCAAAATGGGTTTTGACACGGTGTCGATAATGAAGCTGGGCTGAGAAAATTGAATTCAAAATAACTAAAGTATGGTTCGTTGACCTGCAGGTCCGTTCCTGCTGACTGAACTGCTGATGCCGCTCGTTGAGAAGGCCGAGGAGGGCAGGATCGTCAACGTGTCCAGCATGCTGCACATGAAGGTACGGTACTTGGTTCGAAGGGACAGAATCGTGATTGCCGAGTGCAACAAATAGGTGGGCAGGGTAGCGAAGGTCTGTAGTGCTGATCCCGGTTTCACCATTTCAAGACAACTGTACGTACGCACTCACTCTTGTTTGTTCTGCCGTAGCGAGATTGATAAATAATAATTATTACAATGACTGTGATAATTGACATCATTTCGATATCGCTATCTGATTGAGAAATCAAGCAATAGATGGCGCCCGTTTTCATCCTCTCTTTTTCATTAAATTATCGAACAGTCTACAATACTTTTAGATAAAAATATCGTATCAGTAATTGCGCACTGTTTACGAGTTGTCATGACATGTCATATCGGTGTTTCATCGATCCATTGTGTTCCTGTTCCATCGAGATTCGGGAATGTATCTGCCTTCTTGTCCTTAATAACTATGTAATTTCCAGTCCGAAGCGCTCGATCTGGACACGATCGACGAGAAGAAGTCGTTCGGCCGCCTCGCACCCTACAACAGATCCAAGCTGGCCAATGTGAGTAGTACGGTAGGGGCACGAGAGGTGGTGATTGAGGACTGATTTTTTTTTTATTCGGCAAGAAGGGTTGAGTCTATCACTAGGCTTGTCTATTCAGAACTATGAGGGACTTTTGAAACTGAAAGTAATGGGCTCTAAAGACTAAATGGGGATTGTGATAGTACGGAAGCGAATCGATAACGAACCTCGGGCTACTGTATTGGAGTACTGTAATAATGAAGTACGGTGTGCAGGTGATGCACGCGCGCGAGCTGTCGCGTCGCATCCGCGAGCGCGGCAACAACACGGTCTGCGTCAACTCGCTCCACCCCGGTAAGGAGTACGGTAGCGTCAGACGGGGGATCGAGCACTGACTTTATTGGGGCATTGGAGCTGTGGTGTTTCACGATTTGTTCATGAGAACGCTGATTCTCTTCCTGCAATTACACATTCTTTACACACACACATTCTCCAATTGCTTTTAAAAATGGTTGCGTAATCGTAGTTTCAACGTCCTACTACCTTCACTCGTGCTTGCTGATGACAATGAGAATTGAAAACATGAATTGTGGTTCGAAAAAAAACAATAATGACTTTGGCAATGGGGTATAATAGTATTAGGAAGAGATGGGCAGCTGAAGCTATCCGAGATACGATAATTATCTCTCCCTGATTCAGGCGCCTGCGCCTCGGACCTCTCTCGCCACCTCGGCGTCCTCGGCAGAAAACCCTTCACATCGATCGCGTAAGTGATGCGGTAGCGAGGAGTACGGTAGTCGATCGGTTAGGATCGTGCTAGAAACTGTAGTCTGTGAATCGATAATTGCTCGGTTTCCCAGTCTCAAGAGATGTGTTGAAGATGTGTTTCACTGTCCCAGTATTATGAGCCATTGGGTTATTGTGTTGATGGGTTAGAGGGTCGCTCTGAAACAAAGAAAATATTTAGCTTGCAGCTCATGCATTGTATTTGAATTAATCTCATATCATATTCCGAAAAAATTCGATAAATCAATAATCCGCAGTGCCTTCTTCATCAAGACGGAGCGCGACGGCGCGCAGACCTCGCTCTACCTCGCCCTCTCCAAGAAGGTCAAGGGCGTGTCCGGATGCTACTTCAGGTACGGTAGGGAGTGCGGTAGGGTACTGTAAAAGTACGATAGGCATGCGTTTCTGGATGAGAAAATTATCTAAATTATCGTTTTCAAAATGGGGACCCCATTTTGAAATCGATAATTTAAATATTTCTTTATGGGGTGAAGTTGGGTTTCATTCGAGAAATATCTCTGTAATTTTTGGTTAAATGCTAGTCGTTCCTTTGGTTATCAAAAATGAAATAATATGTCAGTATACGCCGTTCCTTAGTTATTCATCTTGATTAGGCCCGAAAACAAAAACATCCACCTACGGTGAATTTGTGTTCTGGTTTCTTTTGATCAGTCTCATAGTCGACTATCAGATGATTCAGGCTAGACTGTTTTCATAGTTTAAAAAAATTTCCTCTTGTTTATTTGAGATCATTTTGCATTGCAATGGCGCATTCAATCAATACAATAATCTCTTGCAGTGATTGCGCACGCAAGTCGGAGAGTACGGTAGCCCTGAACGATCTCGCGTGCAAGCAGCTCTACGACTACAGCAGAAAGGCCGTCGGCATCGAGTAGATTACGGTAGACTACGGTTTCCTCTCGTCAGTTTTCGATGCCCCTCCCTGATTACGGTAGTACGGTATCCTGACTTGTGTATCAGCCTCAGGTGACGGTAGCCATGATTGTAACATGTGTATCCTTGCCTTGATTTGTATTGATTGTGTATTCGCCTCCCTTTTGTATCAGTGCGTTTTATGGTGAGTAATTAATGATAAATACTCTGCTGTTTTGATGGTTGGCCCTCTGCAGGAAAGCGATAAACGGTACGATTCGCGTCGATTTACCTCTTAAGAATGCACAATCTCTTGCCGTCTCTTTCTCTGACCACCCTCTCAATTCCGCCTGATCTCTCGCCCCTCTTGTTCCTATCCTTATCTAGGCCGAAGCATGGTTAACACCGTCATCCCATTGTCTGGAAGAGTGCCAGAATTTGGAAGGTGATGTCGGATTGCGGAAGTTGTTGCAAATAGAACTGAAGTAAGCAACTGTTGTTGTCCCGGCTCGCTGCTGAGAGTTTCGCGTGTCCAAGAGTAAGATAGAAAGATTGTGTGAGAGTAGTAGTGAATGCGATCAGGTTTTGGCGGGCGATTTACTCTCCCGGTTCTCGCCCTTGTTTTAGCTTTTCCTATTGGCGTCTTCTTTTCTGTTCTTTCAACACGCAATGCATCACTGATCGTGCAGAATACGATATATTTCTGCATAAAGCCTGAAAATCATCATATTTGCTTGTTTTTATTGCCCCAATTTCGTGTTTTCAAAACATTGATCGTTGATCTTTACGAATATCCTGCAGATGCGATTGACGGAGGCGCTAAACCAGCGGGAGACGCGGCTTTTCGTGGCGTTGCTGGTCGTGTTCAACGCCATTCCGGTGAGGTGTTTGACGTACCGAGCTCATATTCGATCTACCGAGCTCTTGCGAATTGCCATTTGCAAACCGCTTGTGATAGATGCGTTTCAGACGTTTTAGGAGATAGATTAAAACTCGTTGGGGCTCGTATAGATCTATTTTATGAGAAAGGACTCTGGTGATGTGCTATCACCTTACAATTACTGTACTCTAAACTATTGTAATTCCTCAGATCATCGGAGGGTCGATCGTCTTCATAACGACGTTCGTTATCAATTTTGGCGTCGCGCTGATCGTCCAATGTGAGTGATTACGCTAGTTATTGTACCGTATCCCTTACTACAGTACCATTTAGCAATCGATAACTAACTTTTCTAATCAATTGCTCTAGTAATCGTAGTTACCTTGCTAATCAATAATTACCGTATTCTTCGAGTGACGGCTACCGTAATCACGCTGGCCTTCGTCCTGCCTACCGTACTCGTGTGCTCGACGATTGCCGCTGCGCTCTTCCTTCTGATAAGGATCGTCTCCGAGTACGTCGACCTCTTCGCCGATGGAGGTACGGTAGTTCGCAGGGACAGATTTGGCTTCGGTAGGACAGATTCGTAGGAAAGATTTGAAAAAAAGATTGTGATTTCGGCAATTTGATAAGGCAAGTTCGAGTACGACAAGGCAGATTCGTGAACAACTCGTGAAAAATAGAGAAACAGGAAGTCATCAGTACATTGGTTAGGGGATGCGGAAATGAAAAGGAAGTGGGGTTAGGTGTCTAGAGTGAGACGGGAAAGTCGACATTTCTCATCGATCAGTGGAACCGAAAAGTGGCCAGATTGGGAGACTCTGACAAGGATGAAAATTAAGAGTGCGTCTCTCGACTCTGCACGTTCTCTCGTTTTCTCTGACGAGTGAGAGATCGGGTAGAACGGAGAGACGATACTCCTAAATTCTTCGCCGAGTTTACGGCTAATCGCACTGCGCACTCAAAAAGCATTACTCCTAACCTCCAAATTGGTGCAAATCAAGCGCTCGATTCAGTGCAAATAGAGCACACAATGCAGGCTCCGAGCCGAGGCGAGCTACCGTACTCGAGACTACCGTACCCCCGGGTGCGGCGCTGCTGGCCGCTCCTGTGATATCAAGACACCATCTCAACATGAAGCTGGACTAAGATGGGTGCTCTCGTAATGCGATGTTGCTCTGCCTCCCCTCTCTAGTGAAGGTCAATTCCTCTATTGGTAGAGAGGAACTGATCTCTCGAATTTGACACGCCAAATTACCTCGTTTATTTGTTTGTTGTGCCAGTTTGCCCCAGTGTTGTTACACATTATTACGAGTATTTTTGTTGTACATACAGTGTGCTAATAATAATAATTGCAAGTGATAAAAATGTCACGACGTGCGGAAGCGGAACCTGTTGGATGAAGAGGAGGGAAGTAAGGGAGGGTTGAGAGAACGGTTGCGGTTAGGGGTTGTCTCTCTCTCTCGCTCTGAGTTCGCATTTTTCTTCTTCTTTCTCCTCTCTCTCACCCAATTTCCAATTCGATTCCCTCCACTTCGTCTCATTTGCGCGGCTCGATTTCAACAGCAGCGATGTACCTACGGGCGCTGCTCGTGCTAACGTTGCTCGCCTGTCTGGTGCAGGTACGGTATTATCGATTGGCCTACCGTAACCCGGGCGATTCTAGTCGCTGCCCAACACGCAGCGATGCATCCACGGCAAGATCAATATGGGCAAGTGCGAGTGCGACGACAGCTATACGGTAGGATTAGAATCGCGCGCCCTCCCCTGAATCAGGAAATTGATCGCAGGGCTCGATCTGCCACAGGGAGATGCACTGCGCGACGTTTGAGCGCACGCAGAGCGGCGGGTGAGTTCTCGGCGATCGATAGCTGGCGATTACGGTATCGATTATCGATTTGCAGCTGCACCGGCTGCCTGCACGGCTGGAAGGGAACGGAGTGTGACGTGGTACGGTATGAGTGTTATACGGTAATAGGTATACGGTAGTTCTCAGATCGTCTGTGATCATGGAAAGCCGGATCAAACGGAGATGCGATGCATCTGTGAGCCACCTTATTCGGGTGAGAGTTGACCTTTGATCTTTGAACTTTGATCTTTATAGATTTGATCCTTCAAGTTTGATCTTTGATCTCCAGGAGAGTACTGTGATGAGTTGAAGACGGAAAATGTCTACTCCCACTACAACAACAAGGCGGCGAGCATGAACCCCGTCCTGCTATCGATCTGCATTATCCCGCTGGCACTCATCGTATGGGGTACGGTAGATTACAGTAGATCTAGACTACGGTAGAGAAATAATGCAATTAATCTCAGCGTGCAACACGTACTCGCGCAAGCGCCGAGCAAAGAAGGTGAGTGACTACGGTATCTGGGATCTGATTATCGATTGGTTCTTAGGTGGAACATCTGCTCGAATCGACAGTGAACAGAGATCTGAAGAGCAGCCACGTTCGCGAACTACTCTACGGAAAGAAATGATGATGTCTAATGAATATAGCGATTCATAAATTGACGAATAAAGATGATTGAACATAAATTCATGAATGAATAAAATATTTTAAAAAATAAATAAAATAAAAGTAGTTCGCAATGGGAGAATGAAGCGCGCTCGTATCCTTCCTTGAAGCACGAAGAGTGTTGTGCGCGTTTGGTTACTTTCTCTCTCGTTTTTCTGCCTTCTTTCTCTGTTTCTCTCACTTGCTATCAAGTAGTGTGCAAGTGCGCTATAGTCAAGACCTAATGGGGCTCTAGGCCCTTGTATTGAAATTTTGATCAAACTATCGCAATTTTTCTTGAAATTGGACTTGTTCGATTATCGATGGCTGTTTAGCGCTCGTTTTCGTCTCATTTCTGTTAGTTAAAGTGCATGTTCTAGCTCCTGGTCGGGATGTCTTCCACGACGGGAGGCGGCGCATCGAACAATGGCCAGAACATCTCTTCCTACGTCAAGTAAGTCGATTTAGCCATCAGCCAATCGTCTCACTTTCCTGTTTTGCTGTTACCTATAGCGTTCCTTCTTCTCTGAGCCGCGGCTCTGACCCATTTTCTCCTCTAGTGTTTGCAGAGGTTGCATAATTCGCGTTGCAGTTTCTTATTAGATAAAAACGGACAGAAAATTTTATTTTCTTTAAATTTTAAATTTTGTTTATTTTCAGTTCGCTCAATAGCAGCGAGGACAGGGGCGGCGGGTTTGGCGACAAACTGAACGTGAGTTTGCTTTACTGCGATCTCTTTGTCTAGCCGGCCATTGATTTTAAAGTGTCATTCGTTCGTTACGCCAAAGCTCTCAAATTCGAAATATTTTGCAGTACCTCAATGGTAGCAACGGACAGCGGTTCATGAACGGGCTCAACTCGAATGATGGTTGGATTTTTATATAATTATTTTCGTATTGTTCTTGTTAAGTGGGCAATTCCGGTAGCTCAGTATTTTTTTATGAATTTCTAACTAATAAAATACTTGCAGCCTCGAATAACCTGCAAATTCCGCTGTCGATGATCTCAACATCGTCAAGCTACAAGCCGAGAGGTATTCATTTCCTATTTTTTAATATTTGTTGTTTAATTAAACCATTCAATCTCCAGCCTCGGTGAACCCGCACACTGGCGAGATCAACACGGCAACGTTCCTGGCCACGCTGTGGAACAATAAGGTACTTATTTTGCTCTTGAAATTGTTGTTTTTACAAATAAAAAGTAGTCGATTCCTTCAAACAATTGAAAATCGTGGATAAAACAAAAATTAAAGATGAAAATTATGATCTTTGCAGGACACAGACGACAAGAGCAATGTCTACATGAACCAGCAAAAAGGTTCTTTTTATTCTAATCAATATACAAATTAAGAAATGACTAGACAACAACCTGAAGTTACTGAATCGCAATACTTTTTTTAAACAAGGGGATATCGTATGCATTGCTTTATTTCCGACAGTGTAATTGGTATAGAAGGTTTGAAACATTGAACCAACTATTTACTAAATTCTCATAATTTTTGATGATTTTTACAGTTTCTAAATCTTGTTATCTTCAGAACTTCGCCTACCGAGTGACGATCCGATGAGCGGAGAGCCGATGGAGTGAGTGGTCTAATCATTATTCCGAAAATATGGAATAGATATTTAAACGATACCGTAAATCTTTTTTGTGAAGGTTTCATCATAGTAGAACCAATTGTCGAAAAGGAGAGGCTATGGAAGAACTCGTTGATTAAATTTCCCTTCCTCCAGTTTCCAACGCCGCCTGCAGGAGCTGAAGATGATGCAGCAAGGACTGAGCATGGTGAGGGATTATTGTTATTGAATATCTTATTTTTTAAAGCTGGATTAGTCTAGTAGATATTTAGATTCGTCTATTTTGGCCAAGAGCGCAAACAAGCATAATCGCTCCTAAACTAAGCTGTTGTTGATAACTCATGTCAGAAACGCGAATCATCAGCGCTAGAAAAAATGACCACCTTTCTCATCCACGATTAGAAGCATTGCTATTAGCGAACAAGGCGCAATGATTTTGTTAATTAGATGTGCTGAAATCGCATAAATTCCTGGTTATCAAAAAATCGCAATTTCAATTCCCCTGTTCCAGATCTCGCCAGGCAGCGTGGGCGGGTCGAAGCCGGCTGATCCGGAGAAGCGAGTGAGTTTGTGTTTCATGGTTCGAGTATCAGCTGATTCTCTGTAACGAAGATGCTAGCTTGAAGTTCTCGAGGTTTGATAATATTATTTGATGTATTGTCTGATTGTGAAAGGAAATGGTACATGGAAGATTGCGGGGTTACCGTTTCGCTGTTCGCACTTTAGGTTGGGTGTCAGCGACGAATTAATTTAATAGAGAAAGATGATCTTGCAATATTAGAGCTGATAGCGCGGTCGTAGAAGAAAAGGCGCGTGCGGTTCAGGTTTCATTGATGGCACTTGAAGCGATGACTCGTTGATCAACCAATAAATTCCCCATGGCGTCCCAGTAATATAAAATATAAGAAAAAAAAACTATTCTCTGAATAGTTATTCTGATAGTATTTTAGCCGCGCGTTCCGTACTTCAGTATTTGCACTTGAACAAGTGGGTCATCGAACAATAATGCGAATCGGTTAGAATCGGAAATGACCATTTAAATATGCTGATGTTAGCTGGAAGGTTTTGTGCTTCAGTGTACGCACTTGTTCCAGGAACATCAATGGTCAGCAATTAGTGACTGTTTGCCATTGAAAATAACATACCATTAGTTGGTGGTTCGACATTATAAATTATCATTAATAAATTTCCCTCATCAGGCGCGCTGGGCGGAGGCGACGCGGCGTCGCTTCGAGAACATGAGCGACAACCAGAAGGAGGTGCAGAAGCAGAAGTGGGCGGAGGCCGCGAGGAGGAGGTCAGGGGGTTTTGTATGCTTCCTTTAGTTATAGGCACGTAATTCGCGCTTAGTGAATTTACTGTATCATTTGTGCTTCAACTTGTAGTCGTGAAACAGAGTGGGCATTCTCAATGATATAGATCTGGGTGATAGAAATAATCTCAATATTTTAGGGTGTTAAAGTTATGGATATTATTTTTTTGTACTTTAATCAATAACCTAATTAAGATACGCGCGGATGACGCCGGAGCAGCGACGCGACCTCGGGCAGCGGCAGACGGAGCGGAAGCGGATCAAGCGACAGCAGGACAAGATGATGATGTCCGTCCAGGACCAGCTCCAGTTCGATATTGGTCAGTTACTGTAGACTACAGTAAGCGGAAATAGATGGAATTGGACAATTATTGATTAAAGCAGATCCAATCGATATTGGTCAGTTATCGTAGGCTATAGTAGAGAGTAATTAGTGATCCAAGCCGATATTGGTTAGATAGTCAGGAATTATGTTTCCATTTTTTTCTCAATCGTAGAAGAAGAAGGAATTATTGAAGTCGAGAGACAATGGCATGGTGATGACCATTGGTGAAGGCACCTTGCAACTGTAAATCACACTGAGAACATCGCGGATTTTTACTTTCTCTGTTTGCTCCGACAGGATCGATGAATCGAACAATGCATGAATGTTGCATATGTGTAGAACTTGAATCATTGAAGTACAGTCTTTTAAGTCCTTTGAAACTAATTCGAGTCTCATCCCTTGCAGACTTTCTCGAGCAGCAACAGCAGCAGGCCGGCTCCTCCTCCTCGCACCACCACCACCATCGACCGATGCAGAACGGGAGTGGGATGTGAGAAGGTACGGTAGCAGGCTTATTGGGTACTGATTTTTAAAAAAGATTTTATGTTGTGGTTTTGCAAACAAGCTCATCATTATTCTCGTGACCAGGCTCGCATTATGTGATAGTAATGCAGCTAGAATGTTGCAGGGTTGTTTTGAGGAGATATTGTTAGCAGTAACACAATCTTTAATTGATTCCCTTGGTACATATTGTGTTTTTTTCGAAAAGAGACATTATTCTCTAAAGCAAAATCACAGCATGTGAAATCAATGCAACGGGGATTGTGCAGGGTATTTTGCTATGGGTAGATTATGAGTGTTGCGTTTTACACTGCCGACCCGGGCGGGATTGCCCAGAGGCCGAGTACTCATAATAAATTAATACTGTGAAACATAAATATTCTAGGTTGGCGCTGAGTCGCGGAACGGCGCCCCATCGTCGACTGCACCACCCTCACCCCCTGCCTTCTCCCCCTGTCCACCCGCCCCCTCCGACACCCCTCCTCCCCCTCCCCCTTCCACCCCCTCTTCCGACCACCACCCCTACTCGCGACTCGACGCCCTGTGCGCGCTGTCGCCGGCGCGCTCAGACGCCCTCGACGACGAGGACCTTCTGGCGCTGCTGGGCGACGAGCTGCTGCAGCAGGAGGAGCAGCTGCCGGCTGCAGCTGCAGCTGCTGCGGCAGCTCCGCCCCCGCAGCCGCAGGCGCGCTTCCGCGTGCCCGCGGAGCTGGCCGACCTGCCCATCGCCGCCTTTCTCAACCTGAGCGGCCGTCGCAAGCAGCAGATCAGCGCGCTGCGCGAGCGCCTCGACGGCGCGGCCGCGTGCGCGCCAGAGGCGCCCAAGCAGCTGGCGGTGACGCCAACGCGGCGTCCGCGGCCGCCTCCGCCGAAGCGCAAGGCGCCGCGTGCTCCCGCGCCTCGACCCGAGCGCCTGCTACACTGCATCTCGCCGATTGATGGCGCGCGCGTTGTGATCCGGTTGCTAGAGTAGGCCCCGACCCCATTCTGACCCTTAAACACTCTGAAACTCTCAAAAATTAGTGCTAAAAACAATCCAAATCAGATAATACACCACCGCGCCCAGCATACTAGCCACACCATGCATCTTTTTTAATTATTATTATTTGCAATTATTAATTCATCCTCCTCCCTTCCCCCACACCTCGCCCCACCAAGAGAAATATCGAAATATCCACCACTCACTCAGTTATTTGACGATGCTTGTAAATACACTTCACTTGTACTCGCTTGTACGCTCACCCGCCTTAGTTTTGAAACGATAATTACAATATTAAGTCCAATAAAATCCCGGCATTGAATTCTAGGTTCTTGTCCCGCTCGCTCACACACTGTTAATGCCTACGGTAGCTTCGCATCGCTTGGGCCTTGTTCCTTCTTTTGTATCAGAAGATTTTTTTTGTACCTATGAAATGTTTTATTGCACTCATAATTTACTTGTACACTGCATCAGATGGAGTCCGACTCGATTTTGCTCGTTTATTCATTCTTTTTCGTACTTTCAGAATCCTTCCGTTCATCAACGACGTTGTATGATTCGTAGCTTGTAGGCGATTTTATTTGCATAAACAATTTTTTTCAAAAAAATTCGTATTTTGTGATAATCAGGCGTTGATCTATCGCCGGTTAGTATCTGATTCTTGGTTATCGATCAACTTTCCAGTATTAAATAATGTCAGGTAGTCGCATGTGTGAGCAGCCGGCGCGGCTGCAGCCGCAGTAGACGTGAGCGGCAGCAGCGCGGAGGTCGAGGCGGCGGCCGCGTCCGCGCCCTCGAGGCGCCGACTGCTGGCGCGCGCGGCGCGCCTGCTCAAGCCGAGCCCGCAGCGCGCGGCCCTGCTCGCCGCCGCCTCGCTGGCCATGTGCTACGTGATGCTGTACTGCCCGGGCGCCTGGGACACGATGAGCGGATGGATTACGGTGAGGACGGGTAATTTTTGAAGTGGGAATAGTAGTGGGAAACGTTTCTCAGAGAATGTTTTGCGATATTGCCGATTTCGAGATTCCGGATGGTATCAAGTGGAGAGGAAACGAGACTTGGCCTAGACAAGCTTGCCAATTTTACGGTCATGAGAAATATGAGGTGGTTTTACGGCGACAGAACACTTATTGCCAGTGTGTATAATTCAGAGGTTATACGTCGAGCATGAAACGCTAACCTGGAAGCAAGTTAACAGAAACTGACCGCAATTTATCGGGGAAATCCTTTGTGGTTTGGTGCTTCGACGCAGTTACACATGTAGTGTATTCGTTGAAATTATGATTATTTGTTGAGTGCTGATTTTAAAACGTATAAATTTTTATTAATTCATAATGTTCTAATTGCAGAGTGACGCGGAGGCGGCTATGCTGGACCGCTATCGGTCAGTGGCGCGCCGCCAGATCCAGTGGATGCGAGAGGAGGGAGAGGGACTGGAGGGAGCGGGCGGAGGAGGACTAATGGGCACCGAGGGAGGCAATGGCACGGAGAGGTATGAATTTGTTGGGGCAATACATAGGGGTTTAGTTGAGAATTTTAGGAGAGAGCGGAGGCACACAGATCTTCGAAATCGAAAAAAAAAAGTTTGGAACAATGTTTTTTTAAAAAATGTTCATTAAAATGTTAGTAGGTATTTCGCGGTTTCGCCCTAGCATTACTAGTCCTCTCACAAACGCAATTCAGTGATGCCCGTGAATACATGTTTTAAATAAATATATTGCGAGGCGAAATGCCATTTGGTTATTAGGGAATTGGCTTTTGGGAATTGGCCCAGTTTCAATTGCTCTACACAATCAGAATTTCTGATTCAGAAAGCTCTTGCGAGTGGCAATAGTAGGGTCTTGTCGTGCACATTCAAAAAAAAATAGTATGAAACGGGTTATCGAAGAAGCTGTGACAGCTTTTAGTGACTTCTTCTAGGGAACTACTGTTTTTCCTTATCTCCGAAAAATTATGTGAATAAAATATTTATATAAAATCGTGCTGCAGATGCCGCAACACGGTGCAGGGAGCCGCACGGGTCGCGGACGACCGCGGCTTCGTGTGCGCGCGCGCCGATGTTGAGGCGAGCGGATGCTGCGCGGGCGCGGGAGCCGCGGCAACACGCCGCACGCGCTTCGCCTGCGACGCGTGTCTAGTGGCGGACAGGGGATATGGTGAGTGGTTTTGTGATAAGAGAAGGAAAACGCGATCAGAATGATCGACACTAGGTTAAGATGGTGACAGGGGTCGAATACGTAGGTGACGAAAATCTTCAAATTGCGGGTAGGTTTTAGAAAATTTCGGTAAAAACGTGAAAATGTGGGTAGGTTTTGGGCGTAAATAAACAAAATTGTTAAAATTTGCCTCATATTTTCAAAAAAGCGGGTAGGTTTTCTCAAAAATTCCCAAAATGCGGGTAGGGTGCGCGATTTTTCACGTACTATTCGGACTATGGATGATGAAATGCTGAAGCTGATTCGTGCCTGGTGACAATTTATTGTTGTAGTCGTTTCTCTGAAGGTGAAAACCCACTGAAAAGCACAAAACTTGCTTAGTCTTACCTATTGCATGGAACACCATTACTGCATGTTGAATAATGGGATCTCTATTATCGAATAAATGCAGGCGCTGCCTCCTCCTCCTCGGCTGCAGCAGCTGCAGCAGCCGAGTGCTGCGACGACTTCGAGACGTGCGTGTCGTGCTGCATGCGACCCGACCAGAAGGAGGCGCTGCTGCGGGTGATGGACACGACAAGGGGCCATCGGCTGCGGGCGATACTGTCCGCCAGGGATCAGGTGAGAGCGGGGTTTCATGAGTAGCTCAAGGATGCGACTGATTGACTGTAGCAATGCTTGATCGCTGTACGTGCTTGATAGAAATATAAGGATTGGGGCATCTACTGACATTGAGGACGATTTTGTCGGTCAGGGATCAGGTGGGTGATCGTGAATGAGTTTGGGGCAAACGTTTAAAATTCTGGATCAAAAAATGTGATAGGAAGAGGGAATGCAAGGGATTATGTGATTCTGTGCTTCGATAGTAGTAGTAGTAAGAGAGGAGATGAACTGTATCAGTGCCTGATTGTGGATAGAAAGAATGAGCTGGGGGCATAGGTTGAAGGCGATACTGTCGGCCATTGATCAGGTGAGAGCTGGGTTTCGAGAGTAGTCAAAACACGGAGCAAATTGACTAGAGCAATGATTGTTCGTTGTATATCACTAGAAAAATAAAGACTGGATACTGGTTCCGGCTAATCAATTTATGTTTCACGGGCATCTAATGAGCGAGTGAGGAAATAATTCAACAATGCGAGGTCTCCGTTCGGCAAACCAATGCTTTAAAAAAAATTACGGCCATTCGTGCGATGCGACGTGTGCTGTTCAAGTTTCCAGAGTTGTTCATTTGTTGGCGCGAATGTGGGCAGCGATAGACTGGTGATCTCGTATAAAATCCTAATCCCAATGCATAGGCCTGACTACTGATTCGTCATTCGCGATTGGATGCCCGTTTTATTTGTGCTGCGTGACTAGATCAGTTGGTTATGCGCCATGATGGTGCGATTTCTTCAGTTCGGATGAATAATAACAATCTATTCTAATTATAATATAATAACAAAATTATTGCAGTTCGAGCTGTGCTCCGCCCTTTGTCGCACCTCCTCCCTCTCCGTCCGACACGAGAACAAGTACCGTGACGAGCACGCCAAACACTGCTTCGTCCACGACGATACGGGAGTCTGACCCACCGTCTGACCCCCTTGAACTCGCGCCCTGCTCCTCGTACAGTAACCTCCCCTTCACAGCAGCTGAATTGTGACCCCTTTGAACTACCGTAATCCACGCGACGTTTTCCCTCTGCCAATTTTTGTCGCCATGGCGTGATTTATGATTATTTTCCCACTGGATGCGCTCTTTTCTATTGGATGTATTGTGCCAGAGTCGCGTCCCCCTCGTTCACCAATAGTTTGCTATACTGGATTCCGCCCGCCGGGTATCTATCCCGTTTTGACAATTTCATAGCTTGATATAGTATCGAATGTATTATCACCTCGTTCTAGCGTGCTCCGCCCCCCAGTACATACAATATCATAAGCACCACCCATCGATTCGATTCATACCCAACTTTCAAATGTAACAAACATGCTCCATCTAACCCGTTCTCAAAATAACGATATTTTCGGCTTTCATCGAATCGCTAATTGTACATTTTTTTTTCAAATTAATTATCGTGCTCTAGGATTGTGATCGCGCTACCGTAACCTCTCGCTTGTCTCACTCATCCCGCCCATTGTGCCCTACCGGTTGAAACACCCTCACACCGCAAATACAGCTTTGTCTTACACGACGACCACTAAAACGCCCGCCCTTTGCCTGCTATATTCCTAGCCGCAATTGATTGTCTATGGACCTGTAAAGAGAGTAATCTGTATAAAAGTATCGGGATCAATCACATTTTATGTTTCGAAATGAATTCGGTAGCTCTTGCCGTGCTGTGTACCTTGTTAAATCGCTTGTTTATGCTAATTTGCCTAATTAATTAAGCTAATTAGCCCCCAAATAGCCTTCAGAATGCCGCCGTCCACGCCGACGACGTCTATGTCGCCCGGTCGGATGGCCTTCAGCGACACGGCGACGACGCCTCTCAAGCAGCAGTTGCTGCTGCAAGAGGCAGCCACGGTGTAAGGATTTGAATTGTGGAGCTTCCCGCCAAAAGTGCTACATAATTACGACGCTGTCGGATTCTCGACAGGGCAGCTTGTTTTTCGAGTTGTCCTGCCTAAATTGGTAGAACGTGGCTTTGCTATCGAAATTCCGTCTAGACAGATTGGTTTCAGCGTGATTGCGGTAACATCGATCGACAACTGTAGAGGATGTGGTTAGAAATAGGCTAGCTGTCGAAATTTCGACTGGACAACCTGATTTCTGAGTGATTACGGTAGTTTGGAACGACAACTGATCTTATTGCAGGAAGGAGCGCTATCTCGGGCACGCGATCGTCTCCTCGCTCATTCTCGCCATCACCACCTTCGATGTGAGTGATTTTTGATCTTTGGACTTTGATCTCTTACCCATATTTTTTTAATTTATTGCTGCACGTGGCAGTGCTGGCTCGTTATTTGTTTATATCCTTTCAATTGATAATTATTTAATGCTGGCCCGCACGAAAGAAGTAGTTGGCGTGAAACAAGCAATTGGTTGGCAGATGGACGTGCTCATATTTGTCTCATTTTAATTATATTAACTTTTATGGCAACTAGGTTCACAATAGTGCTTCACACGTGTCAATGCGAGGGTTATACTTGGTGTGAAACTGGGGGCTGATGAGGAAATTAACGAACAAACACACTAATGCGAGTTGGATATTTGTGTATTTCCTAGAATTGAGCAGAAGACTTATTATTCACAGCGTGTCAGATGAGGAATTGAGGCGGCGGAGGGAAATTTATCACTCATTTTCTATACCCATTCATTCTTCCCCATATATGAGTGATCAGCGCGGTCGGTGAAGAGAGAAAATGATCTCATACGTCAAAATATCAACAGTAGACTAAAGCGATCTTTTGAAACATATTTTAAACAATACGATTTTCTTAATCATTCGACCCGTCGAGGTACATTTTTAAAGGAATTCTTTTGAAACTCATTCGAAATTTGAGCAAATGGGCCATTTTCAGCACAAGTCGAGATGTTTCTAGGGATCGGGTGAAGATAGAAACATTCTGCCAACGCAGGCCCGTAGGCAACACCTCTGCCAACAATCCCTAAAGACATATTTTTTAATTTTTGATTTTCCTTGACACAGCGCTCGAAAACGTGCTGTGTAACTTGAAATTACAGCGTAAATAGGCCATTTTCAGTACAAGTCGAGATGTTTCTAGGGATCGGGTGAAGATAGAAACATTCTGCCAACGCAGGCCCGTAGGCAACACAACTGCCGACAATCTCTAAAGACAGAATTTTCAATTTTTGATTTTCCTTGACACAGCGCTCGAAAATGTCCGCTTATTCTCAAAACTCTCTCATTTCCCCTCACTCTCTCGCACCGGTTCGCGGCGTGCCAGTGGAGAGGAATGATTGCCGCGAGAGACAAAGGAATCGTCCTCTCTGACACGCTGTGTTATTCTTTTCCAAATTGCGCGAATTGAATAGAAACCCGAAGTTGGTGGTGGTTTCTAAATAGGGAACCTTCATTAGCGACGGAAACGAATCGGGAATTGAGTGTCGTGGGTGCATAGTGACTGGTGAGAGATACTAGAATCCGTTTTCAAAAGTTGCCAAAATGATCACTTAAGAACTGAAAATCGATAATTAATTAGGCAGCGTTCACCACATGGGGCTGCTCGCCAAAATACCCATCGAGAAACAAGCTCCCTCTCCCATCGGTAGGATAGCCTAACTGGTAGAGCGCCAGTCTATAGATCACGCAGGGGCTGGTTCGGCACCCTGTCGATGCAAACTTTTTGCAAACTTATTTTTCAAACTCCAACTTCTCTTGTAAATTTTTATAACGTACATTTTTGGTATTACGGCCATTAATGAACAAAGAACGCATCGAAAATAGGGCACAGATTATGGTATGAAGATTTTCAAAAATTATCATGTTAAATTTATCATTATCGCTATATTAATTTCTGCCCACTTTTTAAATTAGCTTATTGGTCTTAAATACCAAACATAACAACATACAAAGGAAGTTGAAGCTTGAAAAAAAAGTTTGCAAAAAGTTTGCATCGACAGGGTGCCGAACCAGCCCCTGCGTGATCTATAGACTGGCGCTCTACCAGTTACGCTATCCTACTGATGTGAGAGGGAGCTTGTTTCTCGATGGGTAATTTGGCGAGCAGCCCCATGTGGTGAACGCTGCCTAATTAATTATCGATTTTCAGTTCTTAATTGGTCATTTTGGCAACTTTTGAAAACGGATTCTAGTATCTCTCACCAGTCACTATGCACCCACGACACTCAATTCCCGATTCGTTTCCGTCGCTAATGAAGGTTCCCTATTAAGTGAGTGGTTGTAAAGAACACGCAATCGATAAGCTCTGCTTAAGCCTTTACTTGGAGTGTTGATGAAACGCTGAATTTGCGGCACTGTTCAAAGTTAATCCGCGTATGGAGTGTGCTGATACCGGAATTGGTTTTGAGTGATTTCACGTGAGTTCCAAGAAAGAATCGACATTTAGCACCTGGGCGAATCATGTATTTAATGTGAAGCGTGAAGCCGTGAAGATCGTCACAGTGCGCCTAGTCTCGAACTTAAGATTTCCCGATGTCCATCATGCTTTATGATAAATTATGGAATTAAAAAAAAAACTATTAATTTGCAGCGCTTCTGGTTGGGCAGCTCTCTTCTGGCGCTGCTCACGCGCGACGTCTTCGGCATCGAGCTGACGCACCTTCTGAATCTCACAGTAAGTGGTATCTTCGATCATTGGCAGTTTGGATTTTTTTAGTTATTGTTTGAAATGAGGTAGTTGTCAAGAATTCTACACTGCTGTATTCGGTTTCGTCGAATTCTCAATTGCAAAGCATAGTGCAGTTACATAATTCTCTCTTGAGTCGTAACAAAAAATAATAATAATGAAACTAGCTTGCCAACACGAGTTTCTTCAATGGATTAATTATTTTGTAGTTTGATCTTTGATATTTGCCTGATGAATTAAATTATTTCCAGTTGATCGCACTCTCTCTCACATGGGTCGTCCTCGCCGGCTACCACTCGATCGTGTCGGAGGAGGGAGGAGGAAGGGAAAGGGGAGGAGCGAGAGGAGGGGAACAGGGGAGGTGAGTGCTGTGATTTATAAAAAAGGAATTGAGTATGACGATGTTTGGCGGAACCTAGGTGGTTAGGAGCTATCATGGTATTTGAAAGAACGGGTAGCAGGAGTTGCAGCGATACGGCGAGAATGATAGGTGGAAAATAGGGAATACTTGTGAACATCAGCTGCTTGATGCAGTCAGAGTTAAAAAGGTACCCCAGAATTGATGGTCAATATAACTTATACCTTGTGGTTTTCTGGTGAAAAATGGCATACCTTGTTGCTTTTAATGAAAAAATGGCCAAAATAACTCATACCTCGATGTTTTTGACTCGATTTTTCGTCTAACCTTGTCATTTTTTGATACCCCCTTTCTACCCTTTTTAACTCTGGATGCAGTATTTAGTCTTTTAGCGGACCGTGTAATTGAGACGCTAATTGTTTTCTGTTTTTCTTTGCCCTGAAAATAAAACTTTAAATAATTTAAGGGAAATCATTGCTGCATTCGAGGCAAGGCGAATACGGGTTTCGGCAGGGCGTAATAGAGTAGAGTAGGCAACAGTGGCAGTGCGGCGACGGTCTTTTGTATAATAACCAATTAGCTTGTGAATTGAATCCTCCAAAAAATACCTTCATAGGTGAGCTCGCGCTTCTGTTGGAGCTGATAAGTAAAGGTTGATGAGTTGGAACAATGGTGTTCGAGTCCATCTTTTGAAAAAGATATACTATGCCATGAGCTGTTATTCGCTATTCGAGGCTAATAGGTGAAAGCGGGCTGCGTATAAGGGTGATAGAATTGGAATGTGACATTTGGTAATATTACTTACATTTTAGCCGAATAAACCAATTTTTACGCTTATTCCGACATGGTGACTCGGCGCTGCTGTTATGATTGATAGGCGAGCGAGATTGTGTGATTGCATTAACAATACGTTTATTCGCCGTGCCATTACAGTAGCCAATCCGTTATCGTAATCTGATCATTCCTCCAATTCCAGCAAGAAGTCCACCGTACTGACGAGCACGCCGGCGCTCTCGGGCACCTCCCTGCCCATGACTCCGCAGCGAGGAGGACGGACCGGACAGGAGGAGGGAGTGATCTCGCCCATCTTCCCCATTCCGGAGACGAGTGAGTTGGTTACGGTAGGGGTACTGTAGGAGGAGGAATGCGCTAGGATACGGTAGCCTAGCATTGGTAGAATGTGAATAGCAGGGAGGGTACGGTAGTCGGTTATTGACTTTTTATTCGTTATTAATGATTTTGCAGCCATCTTCGGCACGCCGCAGCAGACGCCGACGCCCGGAGCGCTGCGCAACCGGTGAGTGTACGGTAGTGTGAGATCGATTTATCGATTGGTTGAGGGGTATTTGTAACGAGTTGGAGCGATGGCGTCTGTACTGATTGATTGATCCCGATTTTGTTTTGTAGCAGATGGCGACGCTATATCATTCGTAGCAAATAAAGCGCAGGATTAAAGAACTGCTGGAACGCAGAAGTTGCTTGCGAATAGCACGTTTATTCTCGATTTGAGAGGGGGGGGGTATCACCATTCTTGGGACATTTGACGCAGTAATGAAGGATGGTTGGCGCCGGAAAATTACTGGTGGGTTGGACATTGAAATAGCTTTCATGTCCTAGCGGCGCCAATTGCATTTTCGTGGTAGGAGTACAATGATTATGCTCTGCCTCCATCCTAATCGATAATCTCGCAGCCGCGCGGACTACCGTCCTCTCTACGGCGCGTCGTCGCCGTCGCGTCCCGATCTGTCGTGGATCGACGACCACGAGTTTGGAGGAGGAATGAGGGGAGGCGGAGCGAATAGGAGGTGAGCAGTGGTCTTTGGGGGAGGGGTAGGTAAATAAAAGATTGGAGATAGTCATAAAAGAGACGAAGTGCATGAAGTTATATTATTTTTGCTCAAATTCGCTGTGGAATCGAGGCGAAATATTACGAAATATTGAAATATTATGTAGATATGAGATGCATCAGAAACAGAGATGGATGGGCATCTTTTCAGTTTGAGCAAACAAGTATTGGGTAGTGACTGCGATAGAACCTGTTTCCGAATGATTGATTAGTTCACGGCATTCTAGAGCTAGAAGGGTGCATGAAACCGAATTGTGCCTGCATCTTTCTAATCCAATCCCTTGCAGCGCCCTCTCGCTCTCGTCCGCCCGCAGCCACTCCGCGTCGTTCACGAGGTGATTAAGGGTACTAATTAGTTAATTAATTGATTATTTTAATCAGTTAATTAAAAATAGAGATTGAGAACCTATCCAAGTTCTGGGCATTTGTAGTGGAGTGGGTAGGTCATTATCGAGGAAAGACGAGAATTGACTTGAGATGACGTAATCCTCGCTTTCAGTGGCGCTGCATCGCCCTCGTCGACGGGTGCGGGCATGATCGCCGACCTCGCGTCGTCGGCGCCCTTCCAGGCCAGGTGAGGGAGCCATTTGCTATCTGTCGATACGTCGCCAAGATCCATCCTGGGTTTGAGACGTGCTTACGATGAAAAAATCATCTCCTCCCAGGGCCAGGAGAGGAGGTAGGGGCATGACTTGATGATTAGCACGGTGTCTAGCTCGCGAATTTGTGAATGAATTAAATTGTGTTTGAAATTGTAGAGGGCAAGGTGAGTCGGTGTTGTGGAAATTGGTCTTTGAGTTCGACGATTTTACCCTAAAAGCTACAAGATTTGGGCGATGTGATACGCTCTAGGTGAAATGATGTTGCGGTGTGCGATCTTTATTGAGGGCGATGTTCCCACAACAATGGTGAGATTGGTAGGCGCAAAAAATGATTTAATTTTTATTTTGCGCCTTTTGGGTATTGGGCAGACACCAGGTGTACCTCCGGAGCATGTACTCAATGTAGGTGTATGCTCGTATAACAATGGAATCATTCCGCATCGTAGAAATTTTTTTTATATATTTTGTATTGAATTCTTCGAAAGCCAGACACACCTGTGCTGCGCCACTTGCTCTTAGTGTGGGGAGTTCTTCTGGGTGGTGTTGACGATGGTTCTGCTGTTCCAAAATAATTAATAATACAGATTACAGATTACAGATTTTATCCAAGTTTCAAGGTCTGGGCCTGTTGGTGAATGATCTTCTTCCATGTATCGTCATCACTGATGCATATTCGCCCCCATGCGTTTCCTAGTTGCTGAACTATTTCATCCTTCCATCTAGTTTTCGGTCTTCCGATTGGACGTTCTCGGTCATACGGCGTCCACTCCATTAATCTCTTGGCCCATCTG
>LS580225.1:21647-38713 GCA_900490775.1 Pristionchus maxplancki
AAGTATTATAACTTAGTATCCAGTAGTATAAATTAGTTTCCCGTAGCTAATTATTTTGCGATATTTCCGCTAGAATAAAGAGATCGAAGAGACTAAGAGGGAATGAAGTGAGTGAATGCCGAAAGCCACATGTGGTTTGAGCTAACGCCAGCGGCAAAGTTCGCCGCAATGAATTACACAATGGGAAAGAGGGGGTATCTCACCTCGAGATAGGCGGGAGGAGCACGGAGCCAACGGGGAGCCTGCTTGTCCTGGGATGATTATCATTGTCAAAGCGCCGATTCATGCAGGTATGTAGGTTGGCCAACACTAGACGCAATACTCACCTTATCTCCAGCAACAACCAAATGGGCGTCTGCGCCGGTCTGCTCTGCCACAGTGAGAAGGCACTGTGCACAATCGACACCCACGGAATTCGAGGCTGAAATATAGAATTAAATGTTGAATATTATTATGGCATTTCCGGCAAGGTCTTTGGCACACGAAAGCTGCGTACCCGAAAGGACATAGATGCCAGTGTCGTTCTCGTCGAGGTCGTTGATTGTTAGGAGACAGGAGCCATCGGCACCGAATGAGATCTTAATGTTTTAGTGAACAAAAGGCTCAGATTGATGCAATTGATTTCAGAAGTCATTCACCTTAACTCTCCTCGATGACACGAGAGGAGTTCCGTCCTTGGTCCAGACAGCCTTCGGTTCGGGTGCTCCAGTGATGCGGCATCTGAATTGTTATTTTTTGGATGTGTGAATGCTGCTTAATGAACTGTTCCAATTGGCACAGCATTTGAGGAAATAGTGAAACTCATGGTATTTGCATTTTTTAAATTTTTTCTACGAATTATCATGATATTTATGAAACATTTCTTACTTGAGGGTGGCGTTCTTTCCAACAAGAGCAGTCACACAATCCTTGAAGCCAGACTCGATCTTGGGAGCAGTCTGATTAGCAATGTCAATGACCTGAGCAAGAATAAAATCAGTTATCGATCACCATTCCAATCTCGTACCGTAACCGTTGCCGTGGTCTCAGCCACTCCTGCGGCGTTCCTAGCCACACAAGAGTAGGCGCCGGCATCGGAAGGAGACGCGCCATGGATCGTGATCTTCTTGATGCTCTGAAGGAAAAAAGAAAAGTGACAGGAAATAAAAAAGTATGTGATACCTGAGCAGAAGTGATCTCGCACTTGCCGCTGTTCGACAGAAGTGAACCGTCACGGAACCACGAGACTTCTGAAATGTGTGCCTTGAAGTCTGAATTACTGCTTTCATCATTACCATCAGCTCCCGACATGGTGCATGCGAGATTGAGAGGCTGTCCTGCACTTACTGATTCGTCAGTCATGTCTTTCACAATGATTGGCGGCTCCTGAAGTATTTTAATTAGCCTGAACAAATAGACTTGAACAGCTCACCTCTCCCATCTTGCTCTTCTTTCTCGCTTCAACTGAATCCTCAATCACACTCTTCCTTCTCTTTCCGACAGCAATCGACGATCTACAGATTAATAAATTCAATTGACAACCAACAATTTACTCTCAAACCTTCTCGACGAGATGGAAGAATGTCGAGACGACGTCGATTTCGCATTTTCGTTGTCGTCTTCCTGAACATTTAATTTATTCTCCGAGAATCTCATAGGTTTCTGTAAGATATGTTTCAGAAATTGCATAAATGCTAAACTGTCTTCATTCAATCGATTATTGTTCCAACGATCAACTAAACATACGATCATGATGACGTCAACGTCGACCTCGCTGGAGGCCTGTCCGACGACGTTGACGAGACGACAGGAGTAGAGACCGGAGGAGGGAGAGGAGAGGGTGAGAGTGGAGGAGGTGGTCGAGGTCTGAGACGAGAAGTGTGAAGGAGAGATCAAATTACGAAGTGGCAGTACCTTGACTCCATCCTTGATCCCCTTTCCGTCTAGATACCAGGCGGCAGAAGGGGAAGGAGATCCAGAGAAGGCGACTGAGAGCGAGAGAGACTCGCCATCGGGAACGAGCAGGTTCGAAGGTAGTTGCTGAAGGGATTTACATGATTCCGAATCATTTGTGAAGCTGTATTTACCTCAGTGATCTTGGGTGCTTCAGCGGCAACGGCAGTCTTTACAGAGATCTCCACAGGGTCGCTCCACTTGGAACCGGAGCTGAAATGAAACCTTAAATAGCGGTCTTTTCTTTTTATCTAGAAAGCGAAGAAGGGAGACATGTATAAACGAACCCAGCAGACACGCCGATGACATGGTCCTGATTCGCTTTCAGTCCACTGATTTTCGCAGTGGTTCCCTTGATGGTCACTCCAGTCGATGACCATTGACGAGAGTCGGGAGCACGATGCTCAACCTGGAATGAGGATTTTATTAGACAGTGGTTTCAGAAGAATGTTAGCCGAGGTAGCATCCATTTTACCTTGTAAGAAGTGGCAGCGCTCTTTCCATCAGGGGCGTCCCATGATACTTCCATAGTAGAGGTGCCTGGGGCTCCGGATTGCTTGACGTTCTTGGGAGTGGGAGGTTTGGAGGAGTCCTCAGTCTTGGTCTTCTTCTTTGGTTCCTCCTTCTTTTCTCCCTTCTTCTTCTTGATAACTTCGACGTCGAAGTCCTCTTGCACCTGAGAAGATTATTTCATTTGGATTTCATATGAGTTTCGCGAACAATTCATTCGCTGATGGTCGCAAATATTTTTGATTTGCTCATTCCATCTCCTTTCGTGAGTTCCCACGAACCTTTCCCTTCTCGTTCTCTGCAGTGATCGAATACTTTCCAGCGTCTTGAGTGGTGACGTCATCGATAGTGAGAGAGAAGGTCACTCCATCCTCCTTGAGGGAAATTGGACCATCGGAAGAGAGGGGACGAGCATCCTTATACCACACGACCTACAATGATTATTAGACATTGTATTGTGTTACGTGAGAGTACAAGATATCAAAATGGCTGACCTCAGGTCTAGGCTGACCATTGATGTCACTAGTGACCGCCAGTTTCTCTCCTTCCTCCACAACGATCTTCTTCTTAGGCGCAACGAGGAAGGTGAGAAGAGTCGCGGATGGTTTGGTGGTAGTTTTCGACTCGAGACGGACCTGTGAACATGGTTCATAATTGAAATTTCTGTAAATTGGAAGAAATACGGGAATAGAATAGCTAACCTCAGCACTGGAATGGGCGTCTCCGAAGACGTTGGTTGCAACAGCAGTGTACGTGCCACAGAGGGCTTCCCCGCAATTGACGATCTCCAGAGAAGCAGTGCCGTCGTCGAAGACTCTGAAGGAGATCCATTGTCGTTCCTTCTTATTCGTCTTTGAATCCTTGGAAAACAACAGTGACAGCATAACTGACCTCATCTTCCTCTCAGCATCCTCTTTGATCGCTCTTCCATTGTGAAGCCAGACGATCTCAGGTCGAGGATCGCCAATCACTTGTACGGAGAGAGAAACAGAGGAACCGGGCTGGAGAAATATTTCTGATGTTGTATCAAATGGTTTCGGACGTACCTTGTCGACGACAGCAGTCTGCATCTTCTTGATGAACTGGGGCATCTTTCCCACTCTCTCCACGTCAGCTCCCGTCTCGACCAGAAGAAGAGCACGAGATTCGACCGAACCGAGCTTGTTGCTCACTCGGCACGTGTACTCGCCCTGCAAAATAGCATGATTTAGACCGACGAATCGAGGGAAGAGTTACTCTCATGAAATATCCAACCTGATGTTCCTGCTTCGCCTCATAGATCTTCATGAAAGCAACGCGACCATCGAAGTACATTCTGAAACAATATAATTTCATTGTTGTGAAATAAAGTTTGAGGTGGATATTGTAAAATGGATTCAGTGTTCACCTGAGAACTCTGCTCTCAGAAACCTTCTGTCCATCCTTGAACCACTCGATCTTAGGAGCCGGCTCAGCGTCCACTTCCAACTGGAAAGAAAATGATTGTTTTTTTTCCTTTTGTAAAACACATCATTGGTGCATTAAATGTGGTTTACATACCTCGAGGATCTCTCTATTTCCCTCATGAACAGTCGAATCCTGAAGGGGTCGAGTGATGACGGGAGCTCTCTCCTCTCCTCTATGAGAGGCACGCGAAGAGGCGGGAGAGGCAGATCGACGACCGAGGGAGGAGGGACTGAAGAAGGGAATGAATTGAATCTCTTATTCTGAATAAGAATCCCAATCAATCGAAAGATACCGCATGGGAGATCCGGCTCTTCTTGACACTCCACTGTCGATGACAGAGAGACGAGAATGAGTGAAGTCCTTTCCTGCACTGTTTACTGCCTCGCAGCAGTACTCTCCAGCATCATCAGCAACGACGTTCATGATGTTCAGTCTGCGAATGAATTTGACTTATCTATTTTACATCACACCAGTATCATTCAAAAGCAATAGTCAACGAATGAATAGAATGTGTGAAGCATACATGGTTGATCAATGGGTGTCAAATTAATAAAAATACGATGTCACCTCGTAAACCCTTTCCTATCCGTGTACGTCAGCATTCGATTCTCCACCAGCAATTTGAGTCCATCCTTATACCAGGTGACATTCGGCATCGGCTTTCCTTCAACGCAGCACTCGAGGAGCACCTAATATTTTAAAAATTACATTCAAGAACTCTGAGCAACGAATAGTCTTCAAGTTGTTCAAATGCCTACCTCAGCGCCCTCGGGTGTGGTGGAATCGAGCAATTGCTCGACGAATCGAGGTGCCTTCGTATCGGCGGAGAGAGGAGGGAGAATGACGACGGAAGAAGAAGTGGAGGACGAACCGTGGAGGTTCTCGGCCTGAATTCAATGTTGAGCATGAATTGGAAGACAAGACACAGGGAATTCAAACTGGTTTACCTGGCAGAGATAACTGCCGGCGTCCTCCTTCTTCGCCTGTCGAATAACCAGAGTGCACACGCCGTTCTCGCAGCGAATCACCTGAATAATCATTAGAATATTTTTCATCGGATCGATCGAGAGAACGATCAACCCTCGTCGCCACTCCCTTTCTACCCACAGTGAAACATACCCTTCCATCCTCCTCTTCAATCATCTTTCCATCTCTCGTCCATCGAATGGCTGGAATGGGAGTGCCAGTGACTGCACACACGAGAGTCAGTTCGCCGCCTTCGGGGACCTGAAGGAAATATTGTTAAAAATTATCACTTATTCTGAGTCATGAAATTATGAAAGCCGTTCCTATCAAGTGGCTCACCTCTCTGGGATTCGGCAGTTGCATTCGGAACTTGGGCGCCTTGGCATCATCGACCTTCTTCGCTTTTCTCTGTTCGGGCTCTGGAAAGTGGCGGATCACAGCTTTGACCTACCATACTCCTTGATGCCGTAACCCCTCCCGTACCTTGAATGCTCAACCAGCACGAGCTCTCCTCTTGTCCCACTGCATTCCTCGCCACACATCTGTACTGTCCACTCTCCTCGGCATATCCATTGAGCAGAGTGAGACTGTAGCGGTGCTCCTGAAGGTGATCGATTAGTGACTATATTGTGGGGTCTCTACCGTACCTCATCGTCGTAGAGGATACGGTATCGATCGGAATGGATCAATTCTCGTCCGTCCTTGTACCAAGTGATCTCGGGTGCGGGATTTGCAGAGATTCGCACTGCAAATAACATGATTAGGGCAAAAATTCGAAAAGAAACTCTGAGTTTCACGACAAACTGATATCTGTTGAGATCGAAAGAGAGGATGGTGGGCGAATACAAAACATACCTTCAAGCTTGAGCATCTCGGTCTCCTTGCACTTGATGTCGGACAGAGGGAGCTGAAATTGAACATTTTATTACGCCAATCAAATTAAATTAATGGCAATACAAACCGTGAACTTGGGAGCGCTCAATCCGTCGGGAATCTCAATGGAGAGATGGCAGGAGGACTCGCACTGACCGAATTGCTGAATCGGCATTTTATGATTCCCTGGGGTGGGTAATGAAAGGAAGGTAACGATGCTGGGAGGTAGTTCTCTCACATTTCTTCCAACCGCCTTGTAGTCCGCATCGTGTTCCTTCTCGCAACGAAGAATCGTCAGAGTGTAGCGGCCTGAGAGTTCAAAGATCAAATCACAGTTCTCAAATATGTTCTAATCTAGACCATAATGAAGGTCAACTCACCCTTGTCGTGCTTCTGACTGAATTGCACATCAGCTCTCGAGATCTCCTTTCCATTCTTGAACCAAGTGACTGATGGTTCGGGAAGAGTCGTGTTAGTGACAACGAGAGTGTAGGGCTCGAAGATACGGGAAGAGCAGTCGGAGAGCTGGAGATGTCTTGATTGTTATTTCAAGTTGCAAAGAATAGTATACCTTGTGATGGAACTTTGGTGGTTCCTCCGAGTATTTCATCTCTCCTGTTTCCTTCTCCTTGTTCTTCTTATCTCTCGCTACTGCAGAGGTCGTCGACGCCTTGCGAGCGTCCTTGGCTGACCTCTTCGGCTGGAAATAAGATTTATATCAGTTCAAGTCACACCACGATTAAAATTTAAACCTAGAGCATATAGAGCTGTAGTGAAACATAACAAATTTGCAACATCATTGCAAAATTCACCTCTACGATCAATTTGGCGGTGCACTCGCTCTGTCCGAGGTCGTTCACTGCCTGGCACGTGTACACTCCAGAATCAGTCTCAACGATGTCACGAATCTGTAAAGATTGCTTTTGAAGGGCAGTTCTTAGGTAGACGAGCGATAAAAATATTACCTCCAGCGAGCATCCAGTAGAGCGGTACTTGGCAGACGAGACATTCAGCTCTTTCCTGTCCTTGAACCATCTGACTTCTGGAGAGGGAACGGCGTGGATGTCACAGTCGAGTTCAGCGAGGAGATCTCCGACGTACGCGACGATGTCTTCGAGACGACGACGGACGGTGGGGGCACATTCGGTGTCTGGAAGGGGAAGGTGATCGTGATTTGCAAGCTACGTTTCTGCAGAATGGTGCAACTGCATACACCACTGTGCAGAAACATTGATGTCGAATAATAGACATAACTTACCGAATGAGATGTCTCTCTCGAACACTCCATCCATGGACATTCTTCGGAAGATGGCTCCTCTCTTGGCGAGACGACCGATAGGAAGGACGTCAGCGGACCAACTGAAATGGTCTGTGAATGCTGCTGTTGGACTGTTGTTGGCATACCGCTTTCTAGAGAGGAAGTCTCTCTTCGCTCTACGCGGGATGGTGCCGCGATCCTTGCGGGGCTGTTGCTTCTGCAATTATTGATCATTATGCGCGAAGAGGGTCAGCATCAATTGAATCTACTAATGTTCTCAGATATTCTATACACACTGAAACATATCCGAACACACATTCAAATTCAGGAAATGGCTGGACTTCGTCTATTGTCGATCTATTTTTGAAGCCTGTAAATTCAACGTATAACAGATACACACTTGAACGTAGGCTGACAGATCCTCGAAGGCCGAGAGAAGTGGACCCTGGAATGGAGGACGGAACTGAGACGGAGTGAAGGAAACAGTACTTCACAAAGCAAACACATCACAACAAATAATTACAACTTTAATACTTACAGCGATCCAGGGATGTCTGAGCGCCTCTCCAACAGTCATGCGCTTCCTGTAAATGAATGTATTAATTTCCGAATTATGCGAGATCGAATTATCTCAGGCCCTCAAATCCCGGAGCAGATCGAACCTCTTGTCCTTGAGCATGAGTCTGCAGATGAAGTCCTTCGCTTCCGCGGAGATGTCGTCAAAGGCCGGATCGTCGAAGTCCCAGTCGCCTGGATAGATGGTGTCATTGACATAATTTTTGGTTTTAAACAATCGTAAATTGTCGATTATCTTAAACGAACCGGCAGAAACATTGGCGAGTGTCTCCTCGTCGTTGTCTCCGAGGAATGGAGAGAGACCGGACAGACTGAAAATCGCTATTTCATTTCAGAGCAGTTCTCTTTCCTCGTCGAGGAGCGCAGTGAAAGGATGAGTTTCAGAGAAAGTTTAATTGCAATCACAGGTCCAGGTTTTAATATTTCTCGCGCTTCGTTTTTGAAATAACTAACAGGACGTATGATATGACTCCGACAGTCCACATATCTGTTGAGAGGCCGACGGGATTGTAGTTGACGACCTAAGAAAAATGGGGTTGCTCATAATATTCCACAATTCATTGTTTTACGGCATGCACAACAGTTGCGGAAAGCGAACCTCAGGAGCGCAGAACTCGGGAGTTCCGAAGAGCAGTTTCACACTTCTTCCCGGGTCGAGTTGACGAGCGAGACCGAAGTCGATGATCTGAGATGAAGTTAGTTTATTTTTAAATTAAAACACGAAAATAAGTTCACCTTGATATCAGTGCTCTGCTTCGACTTGAGCAGGATGTTCTCGGGCTGGAATTTGTTTATTATCATCGAAATAAATCTCAAAAGTAAGTAAAAGAACCTTCAAATCGAGATGGACGATATCCTTCTCGTGCATGTGCTGCACTCCGAGAAGAATTTGATGGACGTAGTCTCTGCAATTTATCTTTCTATTAGATACGGACTTACGATGTATAGCAGCCTTTTGGGGTCTCCACACAAAATGCACGAATTTCGGGAGTCGTATCTCTACGTTACCTGGCTTCCGATTCGGAGAGCAGTGTTTCTTCCTCGACGATCTTGTCAAAGAGCTCGCCTCCAGAGACACTGAAAATTAGTTTTATTCACAGTGAGTTTGAATGTGTTTCACATAGTGAATAAATTGGATGAGGGGTCATTCGTCTAATGGGAAGTTGGCCGGAAGTATTGGTTAAAAAATAGAAAGTATTGGTAAAAACTGACAATTCTTCGATGAGGCAGATCTCAGTGCCCATGTCGAATGCCTCGTGCAGATGGAGAAGTTTATCGTGGTGGAGTCTGCAAGGAAATTTTTATCAAGCGAACTAGAATTGTAAACGATACTAATTCTGTTGATTTACCTCTGCAGTGACTACTCGGGAAGCTCGAAGAGCAAAAACAATCAACTATAAAAAACGAACTTGTTCATGATGGCCATCTCGTGCAGCACTGCCTCTCTCTTCACACCCGGTCGGACCTGCACCATCTTCGCTGCCCACACTTTGTTCGTCGCTCGCTCGATTGCTCGATAAACTGTTCCGTACGCTCCACGACCGAGTTCCTCGCAGATTATGTACTTGGACTGAATAATAGTTGATTAATTCGTTGATTGATGATAAATAACAAACCTGAAGGTCAGTGGGCAGACGGTGTATGTCGAAGTCCTTGTAGTCGTCGACCTTGAATTATTTTAGATATGATTAATAACTTCTTTTATTTATTTATTTTAATTCCAACCTTGATGGCTGCATCCTGCTTGTCATAATCGACATCAGAGTAATCGGGTTCCTCGGGCAGTGCCTTCTTTTTCTGCGGCTCAACCACCTTAGAGATCAAAGATCAGAATCTGATTCGGGAGGAGAAGTGGTACCTGTCTGGTCAGATCACGAACGTTGACCTCCTCGGATTCCTCCGATGGATCGGAGATACCGAAGGTGTTCTCGGCACGGATTCTGCAATATTTACTCGTTGTGTGCGCTCTTTTTAAGAGACCTTTCACGAGAGAACGTACTTTTTGGGCAGGGTCGACGTACGGCCTTTTTGCAACCTATCCCAATATTTCACAGGCGATGTCCCCATACCGAATGCTGATATTTGGCCCAATATGAGGGGCTATGGTGCACTTTCCGAAAAATGGCAGCCTCGTACCAAAAAAAGTCGAAAATTTCAAAGATGAATAATCTCATCCGAAAAAGTTAGTTTGGAATACCTCCGACGTCGATAAAGGGTCGAAAACGACGAATTACATCGAATTTTATTTTTCCTGAAAATTTTTTCCACCATTCAAAATTTTTAACTGTTATTTTCGGAATCTACGCCTAAAACTGAATAGGACATGAATTTTGCTCAAAATTTTACCGATGTGCTAGGATTTTATAACATTCAGACCTAAGCATACTTTCTCGGTTCACCTTCCGAAATGGCCAGAGGTCTTGTGATTGCCATGCCATAGGTGGATTTTCAGTGATGAAAATTTGTTTTCATGGTTAGATTAACACATTCAGCTTGTACTGAATTGACTGAGACCATAAATTACGAAAATAGCCTTCTCAGAAATCTCAAAAAATCGTTTGCCCTTTCGGACAGTTTCATTCGAGAAATACACGGTACAGTGATGTATTGTAGGGCTACTATAATTTTTAAAATGTTTCAGGAGGTTGAGAATTCACTTTAAAAACAAAACATAGGAGTTTTCATATCACAAAATAATTTTATGCGGAGAAAATCGAAAAATTAGCGATTTTCGCTGAAAAGGTGACATTCCAAACGATCTGATTCGCTTCTTTTGGCATTAATGGAAGTTTGATCATCTTATTTAAGCTAAAGTAGTTTAATACAAAACATTTTGACAGTTTTTGAGGATATTCGAAAGATTTTTTTCAGGGAATTTTCAAAATCTGGAGAAAATTAAAAAAATTAAAAATACCTCAAAACACACTCTAACTTTTTACATTGCATGATATGACTCTATTAAGTAATAGCGGCTGAAAAAAATCCGTACTGAAGCTGAAATACGCGAATCAGATCGCTTGGAAACTCATTTTTTCAGCGAAAATCGCTAATTTCTCGATTTTCACCGCAGAATATTATTTCGAGATATGAAAATTAATCTGTTTTTGTTTCTAAAGTGAATACTCAACCTCCTGAAACATTTTTAAAATCATAGTAGCCCCACAATACATCACTGTACCGTGTATTTCTCGAATGAAACTGTCCGAACGGGCCAACGATTTTTTGAGATTTCTGAGAAGGCTATTTTCGTAATTAATGGTCTCAGTCAATTCAGTACAAGCTGAATGTGTTAATCTAACCATGAAAACAAATTTTCATCACTGAAAATCCACCTATGGCATGGCAATCACAAGACCTCTGGCCATTTCGGAAGGTGAACCGAGAAAGTATGCTTAGGTCTGAACGTTATAAAATCCTAGCACATCGGTAAAATTTTGCGCAAAAATCATGTCCTATGCAGTTTTAGGCGTTGATTCCGAAAATAACAGTTAAAAATTTTGAATGGTGGAAAAAATTTTCAGGAAAAATAAAATTCGATGAAATTCGTCGTTTTCGACCCTTTATCGACGTCGGAGGAATTCCAAACTAACTTTTTCGGAATCTTCATGTAAAATTACTTCGGAAATTTTTTTTAAACTGAGATTTTTCATCTTTGAAAATTTCGACTTTTTTGGGACGAGGCTCCCATTTTTCGGAAAGTGCACCATAGCCCCTCATATTGGGCCAAATATCAGCATTCGGTATGGGGACATCGCCTGTGAAATATTGGGATAGGTTGCAAAAGTGACGTACGTTCTAGTGAAAGGTCTCTTAAGGTTTTCGGATAAATTTAGAACTAAATCGAGATGCCGATCTCACCTGAATCGGTACTTCTCCGATGGGACGAGGTTGAATAGCGTCGTGAACGGTTGTTTGGTCACTTCTGCCTTCACCCAAGTCTTCGAAGACGTCTGAAGGATGGATATTATTTTTACTGTGCGTCTCCTTTGAATTCACAAAACATTTAGCATTGTTCGAACATGAATAGAGTCTATGAAACCTATCTAGAAAATTGCTTACGGTCTTCATCTCAACGATGTAGTGTCGCACTGGCGATCCTCCATCTTGCATGCACGGAGACCAGAGAATCTTGACGGAATCGACGTTCTGGTCTTGGATCGAAGGACGACCAGGTGGATCCGGACGGTCGGTCACCTGGAAAAAAATGTTCTTTGATTTCCTCGGCCTACAGTGAACTTCTGTTGCATCTCAAGTGTTGCACGACTAAGCACGCGAATGTTTACTTGATACATTCTCTGCAGAATCTGACGCCATCCAACAAAGAGTTCATCAGTCGGGATATTTTCGCATATTCTCGCCTATATTCTTGCCCAGTGGTGTAATCGAATAGAGCAAGTTGGTGGTATCATGGAAGGGGCGGAATCCCCTAGAGGGTCGTCCCTACTCTCTTCATTCTTTGTACTCTCTAGGAGGTCAGAGAGACGAGAGAGTGCATGAGAGAAAGAGAGTTTAATCCACTCGAATCGGGAGACCTGTTCTTCTCTCTTCTCTTCTCACACCAAGGAAGGAAGCGGAAGGGGTCCGACAACTGCAGTCTCAAACTGTTCTTCTCACTTATTCTCATGAATTCTCTGCCTTTTTCTGCTCACAACTCGTTCGATTTGTCATCTTCGTAATCCTAACTTTCAAAGTTCAGACGCATCAACGAGAGAGAACAGACGAGACAGCGCCATCCCACTTGTCACGCGAGCGATCGGATGGTAATCCCGACGGTAAATGTTTCCCTCCTTCTTCCACCTCCTCATCGGTTGTCAGAAGCGCCCGCTCCTGTGACTAACGCCTACTGTTTACTACTGAAGCGATGTTTCGTTAGTTCGACTTTTCAGAGAATTGTGTTCGAAAAAGCCCATCTTAGATCTCTAAAGTTCGCAGACAAATAAAATTCTTTTCTGTTTTGCATTCGTGATTCGTCTGTCGTAGAACATCACAATAAAACTAAAAGATAAATGGACGTGACGTAATAAATTCGGTTCTGGAATTTCGTCGTTGGCCCTTCTTCGTCCATTTATCTTCGCCTCTGATCTACTTACCCTTCTTCTTCCCTCTCCTCCTCTCTATCTCTCGAACATATCATGAGAAGAGCCTTTATGTCTCCCACTAGACAAACGCCTTGTCATACATGGGTTCGGCATAATTGTCACACGATTTCGTTCTCGAGATATCTCGATAGCACCAATCGTGCAGTACTCTAATCGAAACGTGAGATTGACAAATAGTCTGACCGTCTCTTCATCTCTTTCCAATCCATCTCGCGTTCTCTGCGGATCTCAGATTCACTTTGGCTGGTTTGCATTGCGGAACAATACGTAGGATGCGAAATTGTTTAGAAATTGATCTCATTCTGATTTCTTCCTCTTAACAATATTGTTTCATTGCAGAGCCATCAGCACGACGGTCGCTGCGCCTTCAGTATGGCATCCGCTTCGTGAGTATTTTCCACCACTTTTTGAACCTTCCGAAACCTTTTCTCGCTTTTTTCTCGCTTTCTCATCCGGAAATAGTCCCCTGGTCTCCTTCCCCTCTAAACGCGCTCGAAACAATAGCAACGACCCGGAAAACATGGCAATTTTCACTACACTGGTCAAGCGACTTCTGTTGTCGAAGACTAGGCAAAAGTGAGGATTTTTGCGAGTCGAACTGACGTGTTTTCCGGTGCTAAAAAGGGTGCAGTGACCAATGGCGAAACGAGCAATGAATCGACCACTGAGCAACGAATTCGCTCACTCGAACTTTCGGTCCGAGAAGACTCAAACGGCGCGTCGTGGAAGAAAACTTCTGTTTATGTTCACCGAATACACTCATTTTAAACCATTAATAATCCATGTTCTACGTGCTTACACAGAGATCGCCTTAGAATGTTCGCTTATTTTCTTCCGAAGTCTAAAGCGACGCAAGTCACGAAAGGGGAGGAAATGTTATAATTAAACTAGATAAATGATTAGATTAGATAAACTAGATAAAGATTAGAGATTAAAATAAAAGAATTAGAGATTAAGATTAGAGATTAGAGATTAGAGACTAGATAAAGAGAGAGATAAAGATTTGATGATTAGATAAACTAGATAAAGGATTGCTTACCTGAATGGGAATGGCACACTTCGCTTCTCCTCCTCTGTTCTTGATTCGCAATTCGAAATCTCCTCGATCCGTTGCATCGATGGATTTAATGATGAGCGTCGATTTATCGTTTGTGGACTCGATCTAGAAAGTTGGGTTGGATATTTTAAAATGGCCTTGATATCAACCTTGAATCTCTTGTTGTCAGCCGTGATCTCATTGTGTTGGGCGTCGAACCAATGGACTTCGGGAGCCGGACGACCTGGAATTGATTGTGATTGCACTCCTTCTTTTCTCTTACTGAATCCGTTAATGGGGAACTCTGTTAGTCGGTCAGTCTCACTGTCTTGTTTGTCACTCAGTCCTATACTGTTTCCATCTGATATCGCGCTAGAACTCAACCATCAAAGGAGAAGCCGAGTAGTGGATGGAAAACACTCGTTGAACGCCGCTTGCGAACAATTGAGCATCTAATGACGCGAATGACAAAGCAGAAGAAGCGGCCTAAAAACCGGGGTATCCGTTTCCCTCCCTTCCTCTCTCTGAACTCTCTTCCTACCCCGTGATCCCTACTCGAATCGTGTCTCAAACTATGTGAAAGAGGGGCGGAGTCAAGCAGAGACAGCAGGGAAACCCCGGAGGCATCAGAGGAAAGAGAAAGAGAGAGAGAGGAAGGAGGAGTAGAAGAGAAGGAGGAATCAGTCGGGAGATCTACTGACCATCCCTTTCACACCTTCAATCGTCTCAATCCAAGGATCGAATATCATCGTCCATTCACATTTCTGTTGGTTCTTTCCCACCTCTCAATCGTTTTCTCTGCCAAGAAGGGCATCGAAACGTCAGAAACCCCGTCGCAGCCATGCCGACCATGTGAGTTTATCTAATTTTTTATATTGTATTTTTGTTATTGTCTTAAATAATTCGCTGCAGTTGGGCTTTCTTTGTATTCACGCAGCTGAACTTTCGCTGCAATTTTCCTTTCTCGTAATGAATCTCATCAATTCTCGTCTCTTTGTCATTGCAATCCTCTCCTCCTCCACCTTCTTTCTTCCGCATCATTGCGCTATTAGGGAGGTATTTTCTGCACTGTGTATGTGCTCTCTCAATAGTGCGTACTCTCTCTCTCCTGCAGATATCCTTTGAGGGATAGTTCAGCAGAAATGCAGATGCGCATGAATTTCGCATTGCGTTCGACAGCGAGAGGTGCTGATAGACTGGAACTATTCAAAGAACTGCATAGTTCATCTCCGTAAATATCCAGTGCATTTCGTACTGTTAGCAGTATCTTTAGAAATAACGACGCATATGCTCATAGACGACTGCCACACGCACAATTGTTACACGTGGCAGTAATTATTGGGTCGGTCTGGGAATTCCCCTCCTTCTCCTCTCTATCTCTTCGACTGACAAGAGATGGAATGAGTCCCTCGATCAGAATCAGCTGCACTATCCTCTTCCTCTTCTTCTTCTCTCACGGTTCTCGTCATTTCTCTTCCTTTTCTTCACACTTCCCTCCATAGTAAAGAGAAGGCACAAATTGAAAGGGACACATCTCGACCTTCCATGTGCTTTGACGCAACTTTACTGCACTACTCATTACTTTAGTTTCCGGAAATGACAGATGCAAAAAAGGAGAAGAGAGCAGACGAATCTGTGGGATTGAGGGCCTGCCCGTGGAAACACCAGAGTTGTCGAGAATTCAGAGCAGATTAGGACGGGCCTAAGGATGAGGAGAAGAAGAAGGAGAAGGAGGAGAAAGCTCCCATAAGGATGTCGTGGGAGGCTCGAAGAACTTTACTGCAGAAGAATGAACCACGCAAATCTGGGTCTGAAACACCCGAAGGAAAGGCTGGAAGACTGCAGGGAAGGGTGGTGATTTAATTAGAGGGCCACGCTACTATTCCGGGTATTTTCGTCATGCGTCTCGAGAATCTGACAGGGTTTAGTGCATGGAAGGACGCAGTACTTGAATGGAAGACGAGTGAATGAGAGGGTGGCACTTGCGAACGATGGAGGAGACGTCAAGACAAGGGATGATGAGCAACTCTCTTCGTTTCGAATTGTCTCTTCTCGTTCATTGGAATTAGAGATCGTGTAGAGTGAGGAACGGTTCATCGTCTTCAGTGACAACAAAACCTTTGTACTTAGGTTCTTTCCTTGTCTCCTATCCATCAGTCTGCAGTCTCATTCATGTTTTGGATTTCATCTCAAAGTCACTGGGGGGCTAACCGGACGAAAGCAGAAAAAAGAAGAGCAATAGAGTTTGAGGAAAGAAAGCAGAAAGCAAAGGAGAAAGAGATGTTCAAGCTTATGTTTTCCTCCACTGGGGGCTGTGTCAACCAAATTGGAGGAGCGGCTAGAGGAAAGAAGATGAATGAAGTTGACTGAGCAGGGATATAATTGGTCGCTTCCATTTCTGTTCCTAACTTCCATCTCTACAACTAGTAATTACGATGGGAGATCCCCCTGATTCTTCAGTTCGGAGGATCGATAACCGTGTCAAAATAAAGCCGCCTAAGCGATTCCACTCACGCAAGAGACTGAACGCGTATTTGGTATAGGTGGAAAGCAGTGTGTGAGAAGGCATAAATCATGTCTCGTTTATGACTGACGGCAATATCCAAGCACACATACACACATTCCAACGTGCGAGTGGGGGCTGCTCACATATCGTCGCTAACGACAGGAAGTCTTGCTACTTGCAGTAAGTCCCCGCCGTTCTTCCGATCTCTTCGATCGAGAAGATCTTCCAGAGAATTCCTCGAATTTCTTTGTGTGTTCGATCGTGAGAAAAGTCCTTGGAGAAGAAGAGACGAGGAATGAGTTCCACTGTTACTCCCTCCTCTGCCTATATGCTCATGTGAGTCTACTCCACTCCACATTACGACGTTGAAACTAATTACCGAGGTAAGTGTTCTACGAAAATGTGATGCCAGATGCATTGAACATCAGCTGCACTAATCTATCCGAGAGACGATACTCGCTTCTTGCGATACAAACTGTACTCCATGATGCTACAAAAATGTGTGTTTTCCAAGTTTTCGTAGTTCATCGCAGCTAGAAATGCATAGGAACTAGTCGCCTACCTCAGCCTAGAGAGACCAATTTCACGGCACCAAATATCACGCCTCATCTGACTTCTTCCTAGTGTGTACACCTTCTCCTCTTTGGTCTGAGTAACCCTACCCCTCTTCTGTCCTTCCCAATCCATCGTCATCTTTGAAGGAGAATCCTTTCACGATAACGACCAATTGGTCTGGAGCCACAATTCAATTTGTGCTGCATCTCTCAGATTTCCCCATCAGTTCGAAGATTCGAGACGGAGGGTGGAAATCGTCCGGAAACGTCTTGTCATCGCACACCAAAAGAGAGAAGAGGAGGATCCCCC
>LS580225.1:39428-52032 GCA_900490775.1 Pristionchus maxplancki
TCCTCCTCTCCCCCTTCACTGGCCCATTCTCTCAACCTCCCCATTCCACCTCACCCATTCACGAATACTACCTGCATAATCGTTGCTACGCTCACTATCGACCTCATTTTCGTCTAAGAACTCGTGCTATCGACGTTAACGACCGCAAGTCCATCGGGAATCGAGGAAGTATCTGAAGGCAACGATGCACGGCAGCGCCAGAAGCCATCTGTGAGTTATATCTCTCTGTTTCATGCGCGTTCATCATCTCTCCATCCTCCGAAATCCGTCTTCTTCATCATAGTCTCACTGCGTTTGACAGGTTCATCGCATTGATAATCGAGTTCTCGTTGCTCACGCAAGAGTTGTGCTAAAACTGTGGGCCCATCCCATAATATCCGCCAAATATGTCACTCGTCGCTGCCGAATTTGTCTGTTTCCCCTCTTTGTTCTCACGCATCTTCTCTTTCACCGAAGGCATCTCGGCCTCGTGGTCTCTCGTCTCTGATCTCTCCACGAGAATGATATCAGCTAATATGATAAGTGTCGATTCCATGCTCTATCGCACTCGATCAACTGACTTCGTTAGCGCAATATACTCGCTTTTTAGAAAGCGTTCCAAGTAGTTTCCGTGAACCCGTTGCTATTGCTGTAACCTAACCTCTAGTGCCAGGAAAGACAAAGATCGAGTCCAATTTTTCGAAGCCTATTTCTCGGGGGTTTGAATCGCCCACATCCGGGTTGGTTCCATTTACAGTCTAAGGAGAGGAGTAAAGTACTTGAGGTGCTGATGACCGATAGATTGTGTAGGAACTTTGCTCAAAGCGGAGTCCCACAATTGTTCCAGACCATTATAATATTCGTGCGTATTCACTAGGAACAAAAAGCCGCGAGCAACTGTCGGCTTTCTAAACGTTTTGCCCTCTTTTCTCTCTATTCTCAAAAGAAGACTTGTTTGAGTCAAACCAAAACACTTGCTGAACGTCAACATGTCACTCTAACTCGCGTCTACTCGAGCGAAATAATCACTGACTATTCCTGTCAATGGCATTCCATACGAAGGAAGGGGTCTAGAGAGGAGAGCAGCTGATGATGAAAATTACAACCAGAATTATGAGAAATTGATCTCACTATTTGTAAGGGGCAGTGGGGATCAAACTAGAAACTGCAGAAGATTGGAGGAGAGGCAACAAACGACCATTGTCGTGGATCGATTGGTAATTCGATCTATCTCTCGAGGACGGCATTGTTTCCTACACTCCTCACAGACATCGCAATCAACTGAACGCTTCCCCAGACTAAAACTTAAGTGGACCTTCTGGCTCTTCTTTTATTTCCGCCTTGTTCACTTTATGTGCGCATTTCGAAGTGAGAAGCGATGGCTTTGTTTTGCTTCCTCCATTTTTCACTCTATCATCTACCGAATTCAGCTCAATGAAATCCTCTTCTCTGTTTTCACTCACACGAATAGTCCTCTAGCCATAGCCGGGAAAAGAGTTCCGAAAGCACTTGCCAAATGCATCCTTTTCCACCTTCATTGCCTCTACAGTACTCGATTGTGAAAACATGGGTATTGATTGCTTTCACAACTAGCCCAGACTCATTATTTTCTGACAGTCGTTTGTCCACTGTAAACCTCTCCCTTTCCTGCCTTCCATTCTCACTTTTGGTTCGTGGTTCCCTTCTTCGTTTTCTCTCCCGAGAGCCTGCAAATCCCCATTGCTTACGTTACGTTTTTCCGGTGATCGAGAAGGTTCTACTCCATTTTTCTCACTTCCCGTTCCCTTCTAGAACCATAATTATCCGGATAGCGTTCTTTCTCGAAGCCAATTTCATAAGAAGTCCGAATGAATGGAATTGATCGCGCCCGCTTTCTCAATAGTTCGGGGCCCTCAAATCACTTCTCTTTTCTCCTCCCAGAAACACTTCCGTAATCCGTTTAGGCCGTGCATGAGTGCATTGCCCCCTTCAGAAACTTCTCTTCTTCTGCTTTCCTCAGCCCTTCCTCTGACCTCACCTTCCCTTCCACCTACCCAATCCCCCTCTGCAAGTACCACTTCCCTTGCATGCTTCATGAGCTCATAACCAGAACCTAGTCTATGATAGGACTGACGTATCCTATAGCTTGAGGGAACTAGAAACGGATGCGTGAACATAGACCTTCGAACAATCAATGATGAACAGACTAATTTGATGATGCTCAATCTTTCTCAGTGTAGGTGGTGATTTGGCGTGAAAGATCGTTGCTTTCAGCGCGTCGAAAGGAAGAAAGAAGAGAGAGAGGAGAGAATGAGATCTATCCCGGATTGGGTATCAGGTAGCATCCTCCTCCTCCTTCTTCTTCTTCTGCTGATTTCTCCCTCTTCCGCCTCCGTTCTCTCTCTTTCTCTTTCTCACTCTTTCTTTTCGCCTTCAGCAATCGGAGTGAAACTTGACTGTACTCGTTGTCCATTATTTGCCATTCGCCCACAGTTCAGAGGAGCAAAGGGAAGAAGTTCATCTTAGAGAGGAAAAAGTGCCTTAGTCTGAGCGTCACTTACGTAGTCATTGGCATTCCGGAGAACATCGACGACGACCCCGTTTGCCCCTTCATTTCTCACCTAAACACTCCTCTTCCTCCTCCCATCTCACTTCAACTCCTTTATGGCTTCTCCCATCATGCATTTCGTGATACAACCACTGGAACTTGCCACCTTACTTTTCTCCTTAGATGCGAACACAAAATATTTCTCGGGATGAGTTAGAACCCCATCTAGTATCTCACGCAATGATGTACTGTAGAGGCTACTGACTGAATCGCTTTCGGGTTTTAGAAAGAATCATTGAGATTACGGTAGTTGAATGACGTCCGTCCAAATCGATGATGTGAAAGATAAGGAGCGCGCCCTTTTCCCCTTCAGACCCAAGTGCTCCTTAACTTCTTCCGGTCCATAATTCTCTACATATCCTCTTTCGTCTGTCCCATCTTCAGTCTCATCCCTTCTTCTTCCCCTCATTACCTCATTTCCTTTCCATTCATCCACGAAATTCAGCACTCCATTTCTCTCTCGCGTTCCATTACTCTTTGTTATCGCGAAGAAAGTCAGTCCTCGATAGATCGATCGAGTGTACTTCCTACACTACGGTAGTCGTATGCGCGGGAGTGCCGCGGCATGATTCGCGCGCACCACACGACCAAGGCGTGCACAGCGGCCGATCTCGGCTACCAGTGGGCGGAGTACGCGGAGACACCCGAAGACGAGTAGGCATCAATTCAAATTTAAATTCCCGCCAAGAAAATGCAGAAAATAAACTCTCCACATGAAAATACTAACTTTTTGAGAGTTGGTAGGTCGTCTTTTGACGATGATTCTTGATGATAAAGTGTCGCTCGCGCCCCTTGAGCTATTTGCTTTCGAAAAACGGCCCAATTCTCCTCCGCTCAATTCTGAAATTCGCATTTCCACTGGAAAAGCTTGTGGTGGGTCTGTCTTTGGTCTACTAGGAGTTTATCTGGTTTCTGTGTCTCGAATGAAGGGAAGTCGTGTTCGAATTCTTCTTTCGCTAACCCTTTTACATCGTTCCTCCTCCTACCTCTAACTAAGGTGAGGAGAGGGGAGTTCCGGAGACAGGAAGGAAGACGAAACGATTAGACCCGTCGAATGCAGCCCTTCATTGTTCTATTTCTCCCCCTCTCTTCATTCATATCTCTCCTCTCTCTGACCATAACTGTTCCTCCCTTCGAGGGGCGATACACTTAACGCCAATTTCCACATGTTCGCTTCAGTGGAGAAAAACAGACACGCCAAAACGACTTTTCCCCAACTCTCCTCTTCCTCTTCCCATGCCATTGAAAGCTTGTATTACCATCGCGTATGGTCCAGAAGAATGGAGTTCCTGATAGCCCCCTCGAGATCGACTGTCACAGTCTAGACCCCCCAGTTCTGAGCCCCCTTAGATGATCTCCCCTTGTCCTTTGCTCCAATCTCTTTCTCTCCATATAAAAATGCTCTCAGGTTACCCGCTGCAATCTTCATAGCCCTTGTCTCTCTTTCTTCCTCTTCTTCCTCTCTTCTCAGACCTTTCCTCTCTCGACCCAATCTGTCCTTATTCGTCGACCTCATTTCGCCGTCCCCTTCAAGGGAATATTTGAGTCGTGACTATCAGAGTCATCTCTATGAAGAAGCGTACGCGTAAAGGCGGTTGAAGCAAAACTGGCAGGAAGGTTCGTTCTCCCCTCTTTCGATCTACTGAAGACCATGGTAAAAAGACCTTCGCGTGAGAGAAAGCCGAGCGATTTCTCATGTTCTTGTCTAATTCCTCGCACTGGGAAGATAGATTACTGGACTGCGAAAGAGTAAGCATCAATCGTCCTCCTTCCTGTTCCTTTCTCAATTTCTCAATTGTAAGTTGCACTTCCATCATCAATTACTAGAGTAAACTGCTCGATTCTTGATTGCAGTGCAATCTCTCTTCTAATCACTCTATTTTCTTGTACGTCATTCTTCGCCCTCTTCTTCTCTTCCTTTCTCTACAGTTTGCTCACGCGCTTAGAGCAGAGTGTCGAACTCCCACTCGAATTGCCGTTGAAACACAACTGGACTTTGATCGAAACGACTCGTGACGATGAGCAAAGAACACAGCGAAACTACTTTCTAAGGACTTAGAAGCTTGTTCTCAACGAAAAAGAGGGCTATAGAAAAGTGAGGAAGTCAGCACTTGTCTATGAATAATGATGAGCACTCGCGAGAAGAAAGAATGCGACCCTCCACCTAAAGATCCTTCCTAGTCTTCAGAACCACTGCAGCACAAGGATGACTTCAGCAAGGTGAGCTGCAGGTGCTGCATGGGTCGCTAACGACAGGAAGTGGAAAGTGCTCTTTATTCTGCCCCGTGCGAGTGATTAGTATCGTCGTGTCGTATTGAGCATACAGAGTGATTGCCTTCTCTTCCCTCATCTCTCCCCTCTCTTCTCTCTCCCCTCTACAAGCTTCTCGATCACTTCGCTTGTTCACTCAATCGACTCGACGCGAGTTTGGGTATCCCTTCTAGTGTCACAGGTGAGATAGACAAGGGACTAGAGCCAGAGGCATTTCGAGAATCAGCGCACGCTCGAGTTGATGCAGTTATGAGGCTATCTCGAGAGAGAGTCGGGGGTCTGATATCAGCCCCAAACTCGATTGCCCATGCACAGAAAGATCTCAATCATCAACAACTTGACTGCCTATTCATATATCGTGACTATCTCTTTCTCGGAGCCGTGGTTTTTCTCTCATTCCGTCTTCTCTTCTCTAAAAGACGGCTCCGGAAGTCGTGACTCCCACACTGCGCAGAGAGTACCCATTAGGAGAAGTTCTTTCCCTCTATCAGTCCTTGGCAACGTCTTTCTCTATGTCTTTCCCATTCTTTTCTACCTGAAACAACCGCTTTCACGCTTCGACGATTCACAGCCGGGAATTCTTCAGCAAAAACACTCGCTAGGCCTGTCGCCAATTTTTCCGGCTTCAACGTATCCTCACTCAGAATAGACCGTCTCACTCTCCTCTACCTCGTCTTCCCCTCTTCTTCTCCTCTAGTCGCTTGGTCGATTAATATTCCTGACTCCCCTTCTCTCCCTCAAAGACTGCTTCTACCTGTGTGTTCCCCTTCTGGAATCGACCCCACCATCGTCTCGTCTGCTCCAATCATTGCAATATTCTGAGGACAGCCCTGACTAATTGCATAATCCTCCTCTCCCCATTCGTTCTCACACTCCCTCATTGGTAGTCACAGTCGGAGGGATTCGACCACTCTCCGACCTCCCGGATTCACAACCATTTCAAACCCTCAAGTAATGGCGTGTGCGAGCATTTCCTACACTTGTCTACGTCCCGGAACAGTCAATGGACAGTAAGTTAATTGCTATTTAATTATCGACTAATCTTCTACGATTCCTCATTCATTCCTCATCATTGATAATACACTATGCGCTAACATTTATTCTCTGCAGTAACTTCCCAGCTTTAGCTGCAACTTCCCAGTGCAGTCTTGCTCTTTCTTTTTTCCAATCGATCTACTTCTTTCTTCAAGTGCAAAAATCATGTGAAATGAGTCGCTTACTGAATTCATTTGCTAGACTGCCTTTCTACCTTCCATATTCACTAACTTGTTGATTCGAAGAGAGGATGACTGTTTTGCATGAGCAAGTATCTCTATGGTAGAGTCAAGCCCCTCAAAATATCTGCGAATGGAGATGCAAAAAGGAATGATGCAGAGCAGGGCCGAATCTCAATAATGTAGAGACTTGAGTGTGTGAAAAAGTGCAATTGAGGGTTGTTCAATTTCCATTCTATAGTACTCTTCTCTCTCTCTCTTGCTCTTCCTTCTCTTGTGCTGTTCTGATGTGTTGAGTAGTAAGAGAAACGCCTCTAGTCAACGGAAGGGACGAGAGAGTGTGTGAGTAGGAGAGAGTCCAGGCCTCTCCTCTCTCCATCTCTCTCTCCCCTCTGGCAGTTCAGTCAGTTTCTCGCCGCCTCCTAAGTCTTCTCACCTATCCATCTCCCAATGGAGCCGGAGTCGGCATCCGTCGATTAGTCTTTCCTCGACCGGCAATTAGTAAATCATGGCGATTGCAATATCGCAAGCGGTCCTGCAGCATCGCAACTCGTACACGCTGCAGGTGCCGGGCAGCGATGAATGCTTGAAGTTCAAGCGATTCAGGTAGAGCCGCCCTTTAGTCCATGGCCGCAGCCGGCGATTAGTCCTTTTCCCGGATGACCGGAAGCATCGCATTAGCGGGTCATGGGGTGAAGTATACTTGAGATTGAGAGTGTTGTGGTGGAAAATACGATGATGTTGGGTAAGATCTTAATGGAGAATACGTGCAGAAGGGAAATAATTCAGGGAAGGGCAAATCTGTCTTCACTAATTTATTCATTTCAGGGTCACCGGCAACATGATTAGCGGGTGAGTGACGACAGCGGACGACTTCGCCCATTTTCATCTACTTATTTATTTTATTATTTCAAATTCGTGAGAGTGATCAGGATCTCACGTTCAGACGTGCAATTAGTTGTTATTGCGAGTGGTTGATCAATCGAGTTCTTCCCTATCACTTTGTCACTTCTCTCGTCATTCTCTCGTTCTTCTGATCTCTTCTTCCCTCTTTTCACACTAATCGAATTTCATCGTGGAATGAGCGCAGAAACATAGCTCCGCCTTTCGAGACCCATAGAATACTCCGTGATTTCTGGAAAAGGAGATAACAGTGTTTACTGGCAGGAAATTTGCGCTTCTTCCATCCAAGAGAGAATTTTATGGTAATGTTCCTCGACTTCCTCCATTCATGTGACGCCCTTCCATCTCTCACTCAGTGACACAACTCTCAACGGGGAAAGTAGAAGGGGGAGAGGGAGGAGAACCGTGGGTGTAGGAGGAAGGGAGGGCTGGTAGGGTGGTGTATGTATCTCATACAAGGAAGGAGACCTCCTAGAATAGTGAATGCTCTCATGGACTATGCAACTCTTGTTCTCTCCCAATCTCCAAACCACTTCCTTCCGATCTCGAAAATCCATGAAAATTTTGCGCTAGCGATCTCATTGAAAGCAGATGTGATCTATTCTGAGAGAATGAAAGAGAGAGGGGCTCAAAGAGATTTCGTCTGTTTTGTCTCCAATCTCATGGAACAAATCGCTTCCAGGGCCGCTCAGCAGCACAAGAAAAGGCTCGTCCCGCTCAGAAAGGTCCATCTTATGCAAATTCATTTGCATAATTATCGAAATTAGTAATTAAGAAATTATAATTAGCTATTTTGCAGACGGATGCAATGTGTATTGCTGAGAGGCGGAATGGGAGGATTCTGGATGATATCTGGAAGGCCGGAGCATCGGAATGCTTCCAGGTAAGAGATCTTCTGTGAGGTCAGGAAGGGATAGACAATCGTTCAATTTCACACATTCACTCCTCTCCTGACACATCTCACTGATGTGAAGTGAGACTGACACATTTCAACGGTCCTCCCCCTCCCCCTCCCCCTCTCTCCCTCCTTCTCCTTCTCTCGTATCCATCACCCGTTCATCGCAATTTCTCATCCTTCTCCTTCTTCTTCCTCTTTTTTTTGTGTTATTCCGGAATAGTCGGATGAGGGTCCGGCGTCCTCTCTCCTAATTCACCCACAAATCGAGAGAGAGGGAGAAGTTCGAAGTAGCAGAGAAGAAGAAGGAGAAGAATGAGCAGTGCTTTGAAACGTGACTCGCGAAATTCGATAGGATCTTTGGACGACGGAAAGTAGGCGATTGTCCCGGCATTTCACGGGGACTCAAAACACCACCCGAAACAGCCTGAAGATGGGCAGGAGAGGGGAAGTGCAATGGAGATGGTGGGAATGAGGAAGGGGAAAGGACTTCCGAGGGGAGAGATTGACCATTCCAGATCATTCCCACCGATGGAACGGATGAAGAGGGAGACCCGATGTTTCTTCGTCTCAACATTGGCGGTGCTCCTTTCATCCTTCTCGTCGATGCCATTCTAAGGGCAGAATCAACTGGATTCCTTGCCAAATTTGTCCAACTAACGCATCCTTCGCGGTGTCAAGTGAGTACATCGTTTTCGTGGAATAAATTACTGTTTTCGCTGAACTTTCTGGACGTAGAAGCGAGTTGAAGTGGAAAACAGCGCCTATTCCAGGTCGCGGATGGATTCTTACGGCACGAGCAAGCCTACTTCTTCCAACGATCTCCGACTGCTTTCGATGCCGTATTCCAGTATTATTCGAGTGGAGTCGTGCATCGACCATCGGAGGTAAGATATCTTTCAAGATAGACTCATCAATATTTCGTATCGACTCCCAACTGTGTTCTCTCAGGTGTGCCCAGCTTCATTCCTCGCCGAACTCGAATTTTGGCGGATATCCCACCAACATGTCGGATCGTGCTGTGCAGATGTTGTTCCTCGAGAGAAAGAGGCTGAGAAGGAGGAGGAGAAGGTGAGGACCGGCTTTTAGAAATTGTTTCCAAATTCTGTGCTAAATACATTGCGTATGGGAAATCGACGTTTCTCAGGTGGACGACAACACGTTCGAGAATTTGATGTTCGGAAAACTGAGGAGGAGGATGTGGACTTTCCTTGAACGACCAGGATCTTCCATGCAGGTAGAATTGCGGTTTTCGAATATTATCGTAACGATGAACTCCTAGGCGAAATCGTTCGAGCTCTCATCTACTCTCTTCGTGCTTATCTCTGTGATGGGATTGTCATTCGGAACCATTCCGGACTTCCAAGTCACCCATTATATGCCACCACACAATGAGACGATTGTATTGCCATCGGGAAGAGTGAAGATCGTTGAGAAGGTACGACCTACGAATTCTCATCTCATCATGAAACTCCTCCTTCCAGATCGAAGAGATGCGAGTGGAACACCCTGCATTCGTGTTCACTGAACGAATCTGCATCGCTTTCTTCACAGTCGAATACAGTTTACGACTCTTCGCAGCGCCAAGGAAGCTTCGATTCATGATGAAACCACTCAACCTGGTGAGCACTTCCCTTCTTCTTCCCTCGTCATTCCCTAATCCAGTTCTGAGAGCAGGCGCTCATTACTATGCAAAGCCGGCTTCTAGTGTCTTAGCGGACTCGAAATAGCGTGCTAATTCCTATTTCAGGTCGATCTTCTTGCCATTGTTCCCTTCTATCTCGAGTTGATCCTTACTCTCTGTGGAGTCGACGACAAGAAGTTGAGAGACCTCCGATGGGCTTTCCTCGTCGTGCGAATTCTTCGTGTGCTCAGGGTAAAGATCGTCTTTTCAAAATTGGACAGTGTGAAGCAAGGCGACGTTTACTAAGACACACCCCTACAGGTCATCCGAATCATCAAGCTCGGTCGTTTCTCATCCGGTCTTCAGACGTTCGGAATGACACTGCAACGATCGCAGAAGCAGCTACAGATGATGACCATCGGTGAGTGAGAACCGGCTTTTACAAAACAAGAACCGGGAAGTATCACAGCCGTTTTTCAGTGCTGCTCACTGGAGTGGTGTTCTTCTCAACGATGATCTACTTCCTGGAGAAGGACGAGGACGGAACGCCCTTCACGAGTATACCAGCCGCCTACTGGTGGTGAGTGGGAACAAAAAAACGGTTTTGGGGTTGACTTTTTTCCGGTTCTAAACTCCGGCTTTCCAGGTGTATCGTGACGATGACGACAGTTGGGTACGGCGATGCAGTTCCAGCCACGACGAGTGAGTAAAACCATTGGTCTCATTCGTGTTCTCGGAACTTTCCTCCTTCCACTCTCTAGTTCTTATGCTCTGCGCAAAGATGTAACCGTTGCGCGCAAGCACTTCGCAAACAGAAACTATCAGAGTATTGAGGGGGAAGGGGGGGGGGGTGACGGCTAGCCAGTGTGATGTATTGATTATCAATGAATGACATCATTTGCAGTGGGGAAGATCATCGCATCGGCTGCCATTATGTGTGGAGTACTCGTTCTCGCACTGCCCATCACCATCATCGTCGATAACTTCATCAAAGTAAGGATTGGTTACTCCCTAGAAGCTCCGGGTTTGAGATGAAAGGGTGAAAAGTGGAACATTTAGGTCGCACAAGACGAACAGACAGCTGAACAGCAGAAGATGGAAGAATCGAGGCATGAATTGGCAGTTACATCGATGCTCAACGGAGGAGATGACCATGATTATTCATGAGGGACCACGCTTTGATTCCTATTGCGTCATCACTACGATATCAGTAGCAATCACCTCAGATCAACCCTATTTTCCTCTCCTTATTATCCGAATCATAAATATGCGGGCCAGCTGTGAATGGAAGCACACTCTCACTTCGATATCTCCTTCCCTTTCTCGATTTCTTTCGTTACTTGAATCATTTGCTAAGTCGAATCGTGTAGAGCCATTCGAGCTCTCTCTCATATCCATATCAACCACATTTGTTCCCTCTCTCGCCTAGGAATTCCTCCTAAGCGACATCCCCTGACCGTCGAAGAACAGCCTTAGACAACGATGATATTCATTGTGATTAGTAGTTGTTCTCCTCCTCCCGATGAAGTTGTAATAATATTGCCCCTCTCATTCTCGCCATTGCAACAACAAATCCCCCGCTCAAGAACATCATTTTGTTCCATGTCTCCATTTTGCGCGATAAAGTTGTTTGTTTTACTCGCGCATTACCGCGGTGTACGAGAAGAGTTAGACACGGCAAGCAAGGATTATTCACGATGCAACTTCTCCGTTTTGGTTCAGGTTCTCTGGTGCTTGGAACGATTGTTATGAAAGAAAGTTGCCGGATGCGAATGACCAGTAGAAAGAAATATTCAAGAGGAACATGGGCAAACATGGAAAAGTGCATTTGTACCAATCGTCGATTGTTAGTTGTGAGTAGCTTGAGTGAAATGTTCGATTCAAATGACCAACCAGTGAAGGAGAGTCGCAGCTTGACCTCTTCACCCTTGTCGTACAGAGTGGGAGAATTGTATCTGAGAGAGGCAAGTTCATAGAATCATTTGATGACAAATGAGTCAAAGGTTAGTGAAAAAACAATTCTTGTACGCGATTATCATACCTATCGTTCTTCACAATCTGAGGAGGTGCATCCATCGCTAGTTTGAAAGAGTGAGAAACGACTCCAGAGGAGTTCGTGAGGGTCACCTGTAATGCATCTTATTCTTTGTATCTACATGCCATTTACTACAAACGCAGGCCCGAATCCATTGCAAGAATTCTGATCGCTTCGGTTTTTAGAAAACGATGAAACACAAAACAATTCTTGATTTCGAAAAGATGAGAATAGCTTACGGTGATCTGTCCCTCATCGTCCTCTCTCATCTCTCCGATAGTCAGTGACGAAGAAGTAGACGTCGTCTCGATCCACACACGCTTGCCGGAGTAGATCTCCTGAACGAATAACTTATTTCCAGATTTTTTTTGGTTGAAATGGGTAAAGTAGGGCTTTACGATACTCACAGATCTTCCCTTCGTCCACTTGACTTCAGGAGCAGGCGATCCTTCGAACTCCACCGTCATCTTCACTTTCGTCTTCTCGTTTCCAGTCGTGTCAGAAGGAGTCAACGTGAACTTAGGAGGAGATGCGCCTGCAACAATTCACTATTTCATGCAAACGGATACGAACTTCTCATTTTTTCCAGAAATGAATCAAGGTACTTACCAGTCTTCTGCTCGCATTTGATTGGTTCGGATGCATCAGATGAAGGTCCATTGCCGGCCTCGTTGGAAGCAATCACACGGAACTGATACTCGACACCATCCTGGAAAGAATGTTGTGAGCCTTTCATAGTTGAAAGTTATCTGACTCAAAAAATAAACCTTGAGTCCAGTGGCGGTGAAGTGGGTGGTGTTGATGCCCTTTCCTGCCTGCGACCAGCGCTTAGACTTCGTCTGCAATGAATCGAAATTATTGTCTTTAATCAAGAATAAATCGATTCGCTGACCTCCTTGTACTCAATAATGTACTCGATCTCCTCTTCCTCCGTCACTTCCGTCCACTCGATCGTAATCGAGTCTTTCGTCGTACCAGAGGCCCTTGGCTTACCCGGCGCCTTCGTGGGAGCGCCTGCAATAGTGAATAATTAGGAATCTAATGTTCGTGTTCAAAAATTCGCTTACTCTTGGGCTTCTTCAGAGCTATGGGCTCG
>LS530670.1:3711-14819 GCA_900490775.1 Pristionchus maxplancki
GTTTCTGGATCGACTGGTGCCGCTCAGGGATCCACTGGTGCCGCTCAGGGATCCACTGGTGCCCCCAACGCCTCTGGAGCTCCTCAGGGAACCACCGGAGCCGGAAGAGTGAAGAGAGGAGCCGCCGTTTCTGGATCGACTGGTGCCGCTCAGGGATCCACTGGTGCCGCAAGAGCCTCTTCAGGAAGCCCAATTGCATCCACTGGTGCTCCCTCTGGAATTTTCTCCTTCCTCGGTTTCTAAGTTGTATCTGTATCATATCCGAATTGAATAATCCGATGAGCTAGATAAATTCAATTACTCGTTTGTATCTTGCACAATTTTGCACAAACAAGATAGTCATGAGGAGGTGTAAAAGTGGGAGGTGGCACCATTAGTGCTTATTGGGTGGATCTCACCTGCGTCGACTCTCCAATTCCATTGAGTAGCCTAGTCATCCTCCTCTTCCTTATTTTCACGCTTCAATGATTATTCCGCAGCAGTGTGACTTATGACTTTTGTAGCCTCAACTTAAAAGAGATTCTGCTGGAAATGTTCTGAAGATGCTTCTCTATGTTCAATCGTATGTTTCCATTTAAAATCTCGGAAATATACAATCCAAAGAACTGACAAAGACATAATCTCATTGTTTTTCTCCCTCCTCGATTCTTCTTCTCGCGATATTTCCTTCCTCTTTTTCGCCCTTCAAGAGAGATGCCGACCGTGTTTGCCCTCCATCCCGAGACCTCATTTCGCAAAGGCCACTCAAGCCAATTGAGAGCCTGCGGCTGACTTTTGGCACAAAAAGATCACCACGCGGTCACAATTCATCAAGAATTCGAGGAGAAAGGAAGTGGGCGGTTCCTCCCCATTTTCACTTCATTTCCTTGCGATGACCTACGATCTCCACTGAATGCAGCACGTGAATCCGCGATATCTCCTCCCCTCATTCATTACCCTCCCTCCCTCTGCCGATACCCATCCCAGTGAGTATCCATGCGAAACACACTCATTCCCCTCGTTCCGGTGCACATTCCCCTTTTTTTAGCTCCGTTCTGTATCAGACCTTCAATGTATTTGTCGTGCAGTATCTCTTTGTTTCAGTACTACTTTTTTTAGACGGAGAAATGTGCGAGGTCGGTGAACTTCCGAAGAAAGACAAGCTTGTCGATGCTGCGATTACGAAAATCGACATTGACGAAGATGATCTGGAAGAGGACGAAGTTAGTGATTTTTCATCTCGATAACTCAGCTCAGACAAGCCAGTTTACGTAGTGCTCCTTTAGGTCGCAAGCAAGGCCTCTTCCGATCACTCCGGCCCCGAGGATGACTACAAGATCGACAAGCTGTTCTATCGCATCTGTGGTGTACGTTTTAGAGAAATTTTAGCGGAGAATAGTTCAATTGGCTGATCCCTGGTTTTTCAGCTCTGCTTCCTGCTGGGTGTCAATTTCTACCGCAATCGCTGTCCGAGAATGCGCTGTCTCTCCCTCATTATGATCTCACTCATCTGTAGCATTAGTGAGTTGGCATTTTTCAATCCAGCTAAGATGATCCATCTTCACAGACCTCTACTTCATTGGCTACGTCGCATATCTGTGTCTCAGTCAGAAGTTCGAGGCAGAGCGAGTCGCCACCTCCATCAGTATGTGCACTTGGGTGCTGCAGGCAACGCTATCTACGGTGAGATTATTTGAAAATTGCACTTGAAGACCATTTCTCTCTTTCAGCTTTTCCTCGCTTGGTGGCAGTACACGAGTCAGCCCTGCAAACTTCTCAAGCTGCTCTACGAAGCTCACAAAGTCACTTTCGAAATTCATTAACTTTTCTTCGCGTGGGGCCGAAAGTTCAATAAACTTTAATTGAACTATGGTGAATCTCATTTCGTTGCAGGGCGTGGGCATTCATCACCATCGAAAGTGCCTCGTTGGAATTGTGAGATCATTCTATCTCGTCCTCGGTATGGAAAACACGAGAAACATTATCTGACCACTCTCATTCAGCATTCGTAATTTGCTATTACGTGGGTCTTGGAGTCGCGAACTGTCTCGAGTACAAAGTTGGATACACTGATGAGAAGATTCCACTGGTCAGTCTTTTGTTGTTTCTGCATGCGCTAAATATGGCCAGCACGTGCACTGGGTACATTGGGCGTCATCTGCGAAACAATCAAAAGAGCGCCCTCTAGAATGCATGATAATGGGCTCCATCTGTGGCCCTTTAATATTCCACACGAGACATTTACAACCTTTTTCAAGCCAAGAAGGCAAGCAAAACACAAAATAGAAGCGATCTCAATGCATTTCTCAGATCTTCGGTGACCGTCGTCTCTTCATCATCGTCGAACTCGCCAATCTCTACTGTATTCTATGTTGGGGAGTCGCTCTCTTCATCTTCTCTCTTCTCATTCACGCGACTCATTTCGAATTCCGCTACTACAATGAGCAAGTTCGATCGGTAAGTTCTGATACCAAACTGGGAATCCAACGGTACTTTCTAGATCAAATGCAATCTCGAGTACCAGACGGATGAAGCGCTCTGCAACTACCTTCTCAAGCTCATCAAGGTAACCCATTTGGCCTGACCTAGTGCATTGAGTACTTACAGGTCCACAATCGTCTCACGGAAGTCGTCAAGCGCCTCGATCAGATGTTCCATGTGCGTTTCTCAACTATTTGAGCCGAATTTAGAGATAAAAGCTCTATTTTCAGCGTTACGCGTTCTTCATGATCGCAACGATCATTCCCACTACGATCTTCTCTCTCTTCATGGTTGTCCATCATCCCGAGAGATCCTTCTGCTGGGTTAGATATTCATGTCATCCAATGCATTGGAGCTTCGAGTTTGTGCCCAGTCATAACAAAGGGCGCTATTTTCGCCGGAAGCGCAAACAATTCTTTCATTTCGATTATATTACCATATTTGCGCTAATAGCGAGGCCATAAAGAGACTTCTGGTTGTTGGTCAGAGAATGTGAATTGGAAAACATGGAAAAAAGCGATAAGTAAAAAAATTAAAATTACAGCAACTTCTCTTCTCTTGCCCTCTCGTCTTCTTCTGTGTCTTCTCATTCTTCGCCCTCGTCAATGCACCCTCGCAGCTTCATGACACGGTAATACATTGCGTTTTGACAGATCTGAGTCTCGAAAATTCGTTCAGATCTACAACACAAAGTCTGCCCTGTGCGCCAATACTCACATCTGGTTCCCCTATCGCCCAAATGTGAGTTTCATAGTTTTTTTTGTTTTAAACCTTCATTATCAGGTCTACCATTCTGCCCTCGCTTTCGTTTGTCATCTCGATCAGACGAATCTCGGAGTTTCCATCTGGGGATTCGCTGTTGTCAGTAAACCACTCGTGCTCACGGTCAGTTGCAAGATTGTTTACTTCGACTAATTCTTCGCCTTTTCAGACTCTCTCAGTGATGGTCACTTGTCTCGCTCTCTTCCTTCAAGTCGGCGAGTGCAATGTCAGCTATCGCCCAGATGCAATAGCAACATCAACCACTTTCTTCTAACTATACTGTCCTCTTCTACTCACCTCTCCTTACTCCACTGTTTTCGTTGTACGTTATTTTCGCCGATCTCACATACACACTTTTTTACATGACAAACACATTTCTTCGAGTAATGTTCATCTATTTTTCTGATCTTGTAACAATACAGTATAAATGCACCATTGTTTGAACTGGTGAATTGAATTAACTATGAAAATGTTTGTGATGTGACTGCTGAAAACAAAGATCGACCTTTTCTAATGGCGCAAAAACACCCACGGGATTCCGATAATCGATATGCCCTTTCCCTTCTCTATCTAGAGCTAGACGACGGGCAACTGATCGACAATGAACCTCTTTGAGATAGTTGTCCACCTCTCCAACAATCTAACATCGGTAGCAGCTATAATCGCCAACATTTTTGGAATGGTCGTCGCTATTTTGCTCTTGAAAGTCCTTTCAATGACTAAGCTACATTCCAATTGCAAGTAGGAACATGTCATATTGTTTTCTTATGTGTTTGCCAATCTTGAATCATTCCGATTCCTTCTCAATTCGTGGGCCTGCGGATTTCTCCTTCAGTTTGCCTCTCACATATTTATATTCTCACTAAACTTCACGATAGATCATCCACCTCGGAACAAACACGATCCCCGTTAGTCCGTGAATGACTCGAGCCAATCCATTTGGTTCTTCAGCCATTCGACTTCCCAGTTACGCATTCAGTTCTGGTATTCAAATACTATGCACCGCCTTTGAAATTTTGATAGCATCTGAGCGAATAATTTCTTCCGTTGACCCTGGTCGATATTATAAATCAAAATTCGCTGCACTGAAGTTGTTCTCGTTCACAGTTCTCATCTGGAGCGGAATGCTAGTGCAGGACTACTTCTCATTCAGTATGGCTTGTTCATACCTATCTATCTATCCTGAGAAATCTTTCAGAAGGATATCACATTATGTACGGGAGTGTACTAACCATTCTCGATGTGGCCACTATTATAGTCAGTCACAATCCGCGTAAAATTGTAACTATGCATATTTTTAGATAAACTCGTATGCCGTTAAATTTTGTGCTCGTCGGTATGAGGATCTTTATGGAAAGGCTTCACTGAATGCTAGATATCAGGTTCAATTGTTTATCCGGTACATAATAATAGTGGTCTTTGAGGTGAAAGAGGCATTAGGAGTTGCACAAGCCATGCAATCTGTCTATATCTTGTCGTTTCTGATCAAAGTATGTAGTTTCCCTTGTTTTTGTTTGTTTATTGCACCCTATTTTTTTCTAATGATTCAAATCAGTCTGTTATTCATTCGATGATCTTCATTTTCTGTTTCGAGACAAATTCTGATTTCGATTGTGAATCGTTATGGTTCAATGTTACTTTCCGGTATTTGGAATTTGTGTATTGGCAGGTAAGACCCATCTCATCGATCAATAAAGAAAGGAAATACTCGTTCAGGGGTTCACTGTGTGCTCCATCATCCTTCTCATCCGTTTCATGACGAATCATCCACGACTACGAAAGAATGGAGTCATTCTACGGTCAATACAAGTAATAACGTGCATTTGAATGCACCCGTTTTCCAGAGGCCTCACTCCTGCTGATGCCTCGCCCTCTGCATCGATTGCGAACCACCGAATCATTGAAGGAGACATTTACTTTGAAATATTAACTGCTAGCTGGAATGCTTGATAAAGAAGTATTGAGAAAGCTAACTATCGAGTTGCTGTTTACATGCGATTGATTGAAGTTCAAGAATCAAATCGATTCATTGATCATTGTATTTTTATCGATTGGTTTTCGTGTTGTCACTCTCATTCAAATAATTGTTCCGCACTACATGATGGCATCTCTCATAGACAATTCGCTTCGGTTTTAGTCATCATTTCTAAATCCCATGGATAATTATAAAATCTATTTGGCCGATATCTTTTCTTTATCATAATCCTCTCTTCACGATGAACAACGAGGAATTCGAAGTTGCTGCTTATCTGCAAAAGTTGCTTCCGATATTTCTTATTATTGCAAACTTGTTTGGATGTATTGTTGTAATTATACTGCTGAAGTTAATCTCTATGACTCGTCTTCATGTGAACTGCAAGTAAAGTTTAGCACTCTCACAATTTTGTCAATCTATCCTAATTGGAGATTTCTTCTCAAAACGTGGACGATCGGCTTTATAATGCAGTTCTCAGTACACATTACGGTCTTCGTATTGAACTGTAGTATGCATGGAATGCCCAAGAACAAGGGAGATCCTCGTAAGATTTTGTGCCACTTTTTAATGATCGTTTTCATTTTCCCTTTTTCAGCATTACGTCTTACATTGCACGCGTTTTGTCTCAGCACTCAGATGATTACTTCTATCTTCGAAACTATTCTTGCCATAGAGCGAATTGTATCGTCAATACGTCCAATCAAATACTACCGTCGTCCTCTATCAAAGAAACTGCTGTATCCTCTTACATTCATCACTTGTGTTTTTATGTACGGCCAGATCTACATAGTTTCCGGTGAGTTATCTTGTTCTATTTTGGTTCACTGAATATGACCCAGAAGGACATCATGTTCTATTCATCATAATGGTGTCCACGTTGGACTTCACTACGATATCGGTATGGATAATTAGTTAGCAGGTAGATTGAAAACAAATAAGTTCAGGTGAACTCATTCGAGATACTGCACTCGTCGATTCGAATAACTTCATGGGAAAGCATCCCTCAATGCTCGATATCAAGTTTAAATTTGACTAATTCACGTTAATAAAAAACATTTTCATCAGGTCAAAGAAGCTGCCGAGCTTGCAACTTCGCTGCAAACAGTCTACATGTTTTCACTGATTCTTAGAGTATGACCATCTTTATTCTTCGGAAATTATTAGTTTCAGACTGTTCTCTTCGCTCCCAACCTTATTTTCTGCTATACAACAGATGACAATCACGATTGTGTCTCTCATTGGTTACACGTACCGTTCGCATTCATGGAACTCGCTTACTTCACGGTCTGTAGCCCTTTATTTTTTTTTATGAAGAAAGAAATCTGCAGACGCTCACATTTTCATCGATTTTCGTGATCATTGGATTCATCAGGATTCATCCTCGACTGAGAAGAAAGGCAGAGATTCTTTGGCTACGAATAAGGTTTTTGAAAACCAAACTATGTTCATTTACTGTGTCATTTCAGTGGTATCCCGGTAACAATCGCTTCTCACTCGGATCTTTTCGCAATTCCACAAAGTGACGAGGGCGATGTCTATTTCGAAACGTTGAAGAAAAGTTGGAATATTGAAATGAAAAAGAAATAATAAACGTGAAGTGATAATGGTTACATCGCATGAACGCTTCGCAATGAGAAGACTCACAGTTTTGAACTTTGTCATAGTACTCAGCTATAATGAGCAATACTCTATTGTCCCTAGTTGACGGTCCCATGGGTCATTATTATGGTGGTCAACGTGAAGAATCTCTTCATTCCATGTGCTCTCTCACCGGTCATAGCGATGAGAAAGCTGGTAAAATGGAGATACTCAATTCACGTTCTGACAACTCTTACCGTTATCACATTGGTCTTATCGATAGATTTCAGTCAGATTATTGATGTCCGACGAAGATTCTGACATTGATTTGGAAGAGTATCTAGATAAGTTAGGTCCTGTATCGTTAATCGTGGCAAACTCGTTGGGATGCATTGTTTCCCTTCTCTTTCTCAAGTTACTTTCAATGACTCGTCTTCATGTGAACTGCAAGTATGATTGTTATCTATTGTTTTACTTTTAACATTGTCATCTAAGATTTCTTCTCAATTCGTGGGGAATCAGTTTCTTCGTTCAATTCTCTCTGCACATTTATCTATTTATTGTCAACTTGAATATGAATGAATTGCCAAAGAACAAAGCAGATCCTCGTAAGAATTATTTTAATCGTCGTTTATTTAAAACATAATGTTTTCAGCCATACGTATCTCGCTGCACGCAATTGGACTCGGCACTCAAACGATTATTCCAATCTACGAACTACTCCTTTCCGTAGAACGAATTATTTCGTCTACTAATCCAGAGAAATATTATCGTCGTACTTTATCTAGATCATTTTTGTACCCAACGGTCATAATGAGCTGTGCTGTAATCTATGGCCAAATCTACGTTGTGGATGGTGTGCCATTTCCTTATTCCAAGGGATCAAACAGGTGTCTATTCAGAAGGCTATCATTTACTCATCATGGCAATTATTTTATCTCTCGATCTTCTCACTATCTCGGTTGGATTATTGTATTTACATTGGTTCCATTTTAGTTTCAGCTAAATTTCTACGCAAAGAAGTACTGTACACGTCGCTTTGACGATCTTGATGCGACGTTGAATGCACGATATCAAGTAGGTATAATTCACTTGCTTTCATTTCGAACGTTGGTTCAGGTCAAAGAAGCGGCTGAAATTGCGACCTCTTTACAGATGGTCTATGTGCTTTCAGTTTTTCTGAAAGTTGGTTTTTTTTAAAATTTCCTCCGTTTTATTATCTCCTTTCCAGATTATCCTTTTTGCTCCTTCTATAGTTTTCTGCTATAAAATCGACAATGAGCACAGTTGCATCTCTCAATGGGTTCAAATTCCATTTGTATACATGGAATTGACATATTTTATGGTACTTTATGACGCTCTTATGGTCCTACAGTTTTATTTAGACACTAACATTGACTTCAATCTTTGTGATCGCTGGTTTCATTCATCTTCATCCACGGTTGAGAAGGAAATTCGAGATTCTTCGTCAACGATTCCGGTTGAGATCAGCTTCATCAGAGTCATATATTCATCGATGTTTCAGTGGAGTTCCCATCACAATAGCTTCTCATTCCGATGTCTTTGCTATTCAAGTGAGAACCGGTGAAGGAGACGTCTACTTCGAAAAATTGACGCAAAGTTGGTCCGACGGAATATCCAGAAAATGATAATAAATCGAAAGTTACACTATTACACTATTATTTTACCAATGATAAATAAAATATGAAAGTGCATCATGTCCAGCTATTCACTCCCCACGCTCATTAGCGTTTATTATTCTCAGTTTTGTCTATTTCTAAGTCATTACTCAGTGTAGTCATTCAATCATGAGTTTTGACATCGATTTCTCCAAAATATCACCTTTGATACTGGTTCTCGTAAACAGTTTCGGATGCTTCTGTGTCTTTTTACTGATTAGTCTTCTCTCGAGAACGCCGTTGCATGTGAACTGCAAGTGAGCACATCTCTATAGTTTTTGTTATTTTATCATTATTCAGATTCCTTCTGTATTTATGGTCGCTCGGTCTTCTAACTCAATTCAGCTCTCATATCTTCATGTTTGGCTACAATCTTTTAATGGATGCTCCTCCCGTGGATAAGAACGACCCACGTAACTAATTTGCTAAATGTCTTAGAATAATCGCATACCCTTCAGTGTTCCGAGTTCATGTCTATACATTCAATATGGGAGTTCAGTATTTCATCACATTTATCGAAATATTGATTGCATTGGAACGCATTATTTCATCCGTTAAACCTGAAATCTATTATTATTCGAAATTAGCATGGAACATACTAATTCCGCTTGGTTGTGTTATCATCGCACTGCTGTGCCTTCAGACTTTTCTGGCGGAAAGTGAGATTTAAAAAAAATAAAATGTATTGTAAAACAATGATTAATTTACAGAAGGTGTCCATTTCATTATGGTTTCTACAGAGTCCATACTCGACTTGGTCACTATAATGGAACGGCTATAATTTATATTGTTTTATGCACATAATTTACAGATTAACCGTCTAGCCGTTCGATATTGTGAAGCTCGTTATGTGCAATCGTATGCAAAGATATCACTGAATGCAAGATATCAGGTGAATATCGATTTTTTTTATTTGTTAGCAGAATTAAAACAACAGGTGAAAGAGGCGATTGATGTTGCTACAGCCATGCTTCCTGTCTATGTCATTTCTTGTTCTCTCAAGGTTTCAAGAAAACACTGCTTTGTGCGTGAACCTTGAAAATTCCAGATGTTGGTTCATTTCATTGTCCTTTCCTTCTGCTACAGGACGGATGAATTAGGCGCTTGTGTTGCACTTATTATGCCGATTTCGTTTTACTTTTTGGAAGCCGTCTACTTTCTGGTACTTTCAAATTGAAATACACCAACTCTGTCATTGCCTTCAGGGTCTAACGATAGTCTCGATAATTCTAATAGCTTCATTCATTTCCGTTCATCCAAGATTGAGAAAGCACTGTACCAGGCTACGTCAGAGAATGAGGTAAACTCTGGCCGTACTTTTATGGTCATGGGTTCTAATTTCTCAGGGGATATCCAGTGACAGACGCCTCCCACTCAGACATTGTTATGATTCATCCAAAGAAAGAAGAATACGACATTTATTTCGAATCGTTGAATAGTAGTTGGAACGAAGGACCGATGAGAACATGAACTTCTCCCAGACTCACATAATAAATTGGAAGGTCACGTAATGTCAAGAACGCAAAGTGCAATCTATCAACACTTTGAGAATATTTTTCATTGTGCACTTCTTCGTCTCACACACTCGCTATTAGAGAGACGGGAAGGGGAGACAGAATAGGAATATTATCACCATCGACACACATGATAAATCCCTAGCGGCATTCGAAGATAAAGATTGAATGTTATCGAGTGAACTGGCAGTGAGTGCTGTATGAATAGCTTCGTATTCTCCCCAATTTTCCCTCCATTTGCCATTGCTTTGAACTGCATCTCAATCGTCATTGCGTTTCTACTGTTGTTTCTGTTGTTCACAACTCAGCTTCACTATAACTGCAAGTCAGTCTCACAAACCCTTTTGACTTTATTCAAAATTATTTCTTCAGATATTTATTATCCGTTTGGTCCATCGGTTTCATCGTTCAATTCACAGTTCACATCTGTGTTTTCATCGGATGGATTTTTCTCGGTGTTCCCAAATCCCGAGGAGAATATCGTGAGGATATTATGTCTTCTTGTCTAATTATCACTACTTATTCAGCCTATCGAGTCTTTCTCTACACAGTTCACATCGCTACGCAATTCATCTGTTCTCTACACGAGATTCTCATTGCTTCGGAGCGAATTGTATCGGCTATCAGTCCTGAGACGTACTATAAAAGAAGATTCTCTGGTATTCTGCTCATTCCCATCACAATCGCTGCAATTGTGTGGGCGAGTCTGCAGGGCAAGAAAGCGGCAGGTGAGCATCATTACTTCGAAATCAAAGTGACACTCCAAAAAATTACATCTTCAGATGGCAGCCACTTCATGCTATTTCTGACGGTCTTTGTGCTCGATTCCACGACAATAATAGTTAGTAAACTCGTGAAATCAGATCTCAGAATCAGAAATAATAGGTAAACTTCGTAGCAGCTCGTTACTGTAAGCGTCGTTACCGCGCTCTTGACGCACCGAAGGCCCTGAACGCTCGTTATCAAGTTGGTCAGAGATCAGAAAACATGTCAACAAACTATTATTTATAGGCGAAAGAAGCGTATGAATTGGCAAAATCGATGCAGCCGGCATTCTTCACTATTTATCTCGCTAAAGTTCGTGATCTTCTGAGATCTTGATCACTTTTATCTCCTTCAGACACTTCTCGCGATCATTCT
>LS534355.1:68288-79115 GCA_900490775.1 Pristionchus maxplancki
TCAGAGATCAAAGTGAAAATTTAAAGATCTGATTACATAGATCGATGGGCCTCGATGAGAGGAGGCCATAGCCAAAAATAGCCAGAAAACTACACATTTTGAAGGGGTCAAAAGCTCTCTCAAAGTCGGGGTGACCTGGGGTGACTCACCCCGACTCTCCGTGCCTCTTCAGTTGCAGAGGAGACTCTGCGGGACTGTAAAATTTTCCTCCATGGCTGTGTTCTGTCGAATTCAGAAGAATTTAACAATTGAAGAAGATAAAGAGTAATCCTTTATTTCATTGCTTCTACCAGATTGGAGAGAGCGAAAATGACACTGTGAATGAGCAGAAAATAGAAGTGAAAGTGCGAGAGGGAAAAGGCACTTTTCGTGCTGAGGTCGTCGGTTGTATGGCTTGTGGAAGGACGTCGAAGGAGAGAAGAGAAGAGGGGAGGAGAGGAGAGGAGAGGGGGAGAGGGGGAGATCAGACGCAGACATCATCGAAGCTACGAACGATTTGTCCTGCTGTCTCTTCCATCGAATCGTAGAAACCTGAAGAGACGGATTTAGAGATTGGACTGAAAGATGATCGAAGGAGAAGAAGAAGAAAGGGAGGAAACTGACCATCGAGAGGCTTGTTTCCATTGAAAGAGACGGGGGCGTTGAGAAGAGCCATTGGAAGAGTTGAGATGGACAGAAGAACTGATGGAGGAGAGAATGGACGGAAGGATTTATATAGTAGGAGAGGAAGGGAAGAGTTGTAGTCTGGAGAGGAAGGCGGAGATAAGAGAGGGACTGTCATGCCTTTAGCCATTCGAATCGAGATGTTATGAGAGGGAGAAGAAAGAGTCAGGTGATTGAAGGAGAGGAACAAGAACTGATCTGGTTATTCAACTGTCAACACTCATTGTAGTCTCCTTCTTAGCTTCGTCTGTTGATAGTCAAGGCTATATTCACTTGTGAATCAGTTGTTTATCTCCCCGTTGAGTTCTCTAATTCACTCGTTTCCACACCCTCCGGAAGTTGTTTTGCTTCACGAAGAAATTTGCCCATTGGACTCGGTCAGACTACGAAAGATAAGAAGAAGAAGACAATAGAGATCATTACTGACTAGAGCAATCGCACTCTTTCCATTTATGGACTGATCAAAAGGCGATCAAATAAGGAATAGTCAGCATCGATAGACTACAAGACAAGCTTTATTCATCTTCTGGTTCAAGAGTAGTCTATGCTCAACCCCCTCCCATGGCAATCAACATTCACTTCTTCTTCTTCACTTTCACCGCTTCTTCTGCTTTTTCGACCTCTTTTCGATCCACAGAAGAGATCGTGAACTTCCTCTCGCATCTGGCTCCAAATCGCTGAAAGAGACCATCATAGTTACTATTAGATGCTATTGGTTTCCATTCCTGAATGGACTAAATCGCCCACCTCGACATGTTTGATGAGTAATCGTGGACAAGTGTATGCAGTTTCACATCCTCCACACACAAAGATCTTCCGAATATCGATCGGAAGACTCTGAAATGGTCGATTGTCGACATCCTCCGTCCCCTCCGTCCTCGACTTACCTTGTGCCACTTGTACATATGCTGACCCAATCGATAACAATCGGGACTCGTCTCCTAAAGGAGCCATCGAGATGGGATTAGAGGAGAGAACAACCTGACAGATTGGACAATCAACTGCGAGATTAAGACCGATCGAAGATGTCACTGGATTTCTGAAGAAGGGATTGAAAATGGGGGAATCAGAATAAGACTGACTCTTTGAATTGATCGTAAGTTGACACGTATCGGACCATTTTGTTTTTCTGAAGCATTCACGGGTTCTTCGCAATAAAACAACTTGAATAAAATAGAAAGGACTTCGAAAATCAACAAGTAACACTTCAACAATAAAAAGGCAAACTCAAAAGACGGTCACTCATTTCAACCAGCAACAAGCAGATGGGATTGCACAACGTTTACTCATACATAGATAACGCGCGTTTCATGGGCGCGCTATGCGTTTGTTGTTCAGTTTGCGATTCCCTTCACAGTTCATCGAAACAAGAAAGTGAAAAGACAGAAAGTTGGAACGAATTATATTTATCATGTGTAAAATATGACTGAAACCCGTGAAAAATGATTGAAACCGTAGTTGAGTTGAGATTGGTGAACGTTGGAAGAAAGGAAGATCCGTTGAGTGCTCAAACGCAAACTTCATCGAAGTTCCTGATGATTTGGTCAGCAGTATTCTCCATTTCCGAGTAGAATCCTGGAATAAAACAGATAAGAATTGTTCTTCGAATAAGTTTTCTTCGAATAGTGAACTCTAATAAAGGCGAGCTGCTCAACTAAATGAATTTCCTTACCTTCTGGTCTGTTTTCAGCGACAAGAGAGACGGTCTGAGTGAAAGAAGTCATTGTAAGTTGAGGAGTGGAGTGAGAAGCTCGGTTCAAACTGATGAAATGGAGGGATATCTTGTGGCTTTTATACTGAGTGTTGAGAATGTGGACTACAAGGGTTGTAGTGTGAATATGAATGGCGGCGCCGGTCAGAGATAAGGTGGGGTTTCCTCCCTTTGTCGGATGAATCAGAATGGCCCGATTCAGGTTGAAGTCTGTAGCTTTTCCTCCCAAAATAAGCATTCCACAAGATCAACAAAGGATAATATTGAGCCAAAACACATTTTATATCGAAAACATGTTTATCTTACATGACTGGAAGAGATCAATAGGTCAATGTTCGAAAGTTATCATCTACCTCTCTTAATCTTCTCCGATTTCTTCTCTTTCATAGACATTCTGGCGGCTCAGATAAGAAATTCCGAGAAAGGTCGACAGTTCATCGTAGAGAACCAGTCCGTTTATTACCTCCAAATTCCTTTGAATATCGAAACTTGGAAATTGAATAGTACATTAGTAGAAGTGTGATGTGTGAGGATTTATTTCATTTATAAGCGCATGAATGGAACACTATTCGTTTCTTTGAATTCACTCTGTAAAACTCTGTAAAAGTAATTTCTGTGTAAATCTTTTATTGAATTGGCCGAAAAATGACCGCTGGCCTAGCAGTTGCTCCCCGTAGGATGTACGTGCCTTGAATAACTGTGTCGCCTTTACCTTCAATTAAATGATGTCATGAATATTATTTATTTGAGAATACGAATGGAAAAATTCAAAATATACCTGAGAAATTTCGGCACTTGTGGATATCCCCGGGAAGTGGTGGACTTTCATTTATTCACTATTAGTGGAAGAGAAAGGACGTAGGATAAACATATCTAGAGGAAGTTCACAAATACCGAAAATCATAACCCTCAGCACGATGAGAAATGTTTTTGATTTTAAATTCTGTATATCAGTGCGTTCGCCTAAGAATCGCAGATTCTCAGAGATTTTTGGCACATCAAAAATCAACATAATGTGCTTTCACTTGTTTATGATAGGCCTTGGTGTCCTGCATCGATTTCTGTATTTTGAATTTAATTAATTTGCTCATTTGCATAATTGCATGCACTCAAAGTTTGATGCTTTTCTTAATGTTTTGGGTGTAGCTCAACGGAAACGAATTCGAATCTCATGAAAAAATTATTGTAGACTAATATTGATGTGCTCTATTCGCCTATGCCGTTCGTTTATGCAAATTCGAAATTTGAATTTTTCTTCAAAATTTCAAAAATTCATAGCTCGAATACGAGGCAAAACACCTCTCTAATTTTTTGATATATTGTTACGATTGACCAGGGCTATCGAACGAGCACAAGATGAGCCTATTTGGAGGGTGTACTGAGAAGTTACAAGCAAAAAACGAGAAATTTCTAATCGAGGGAATTCACTTATTCCGCGCCGCACTCTCTGCCCGCGCGGCGAGAAATGAATGGTTTGAGTAATACGTTTGGTCGAAAACGAATACGTTTCAAAAACGATTTATTACACGAAGATCTCATTGAATACTTCGTCAACAACAAAGGACATCATAATTTCCTCATCGTCCATTTTCTCCATTACAAACTCTTCTTCCTCTTCATCCTCCTCAATATCAATCAATTCCATCTCGGTTATGACCTCTCCCTCGACATTCGCGACATTCTCTTCAGTATCAACTTCTTCAATTCCTCGTTTTCTTCCTCTCGAGGAAGATTTCTTCTTTGGGGGAGCATCCTTCTTCGGTCTACCACTTCCTTTCACAGCAGTTGATTTAGCTGAAATCAGACTCGTTAATTATAAGATAAGCAATAGAGCAATAACCGCATATTTTGTACAACTCACGGCGCAATCTCTTCGCCTCCCAATTGCCGAAAGTTGAGGTCAACGACTTCTCGGTTGGACAAATTGAGAGAGGGAAGCGATAATATCCCGTTTCCGGATTCATAGCTGATCGAATAAGCTCGCTACATTCAGATGGGCTGGCTCGCACTCCTCTTGATCTGTGATCGAGAAAGAATTTCTCAGCAATTTTCTGGACGTCAGGGTCCATCCGAGGTGCACGGCCTTCCTTCATCGCCCAGCCCTTTTGATCTTAACAATGACGAGATGGGAGGAGTTGATGCTTGTTTATCACTTACGAGTGGGGACGTCGCTTCTCTTGATGATCAGCTCACTTTGATCAACTGCCATTCTTGCACATTCTTCAGTTTCGATCGAAGATGAAAACTCCCTGATGGCGACATCGAGCATCGTTTCTTTCGTGCGATCGAAGGTGTGACGTTGCTGCAGAAACAACATGAATAACAATAGGTATTACAAAATTACCTGGAATTCGTGAACCTCCAGTTCCTCAAGTGTTGAAAATGAGGATGTGCAATGTTTGAGTGAGCAGTTGTACGATTGCTGATTTTGAACTTGTTAATCATTGTTGCCTGTGAACAACTCACTTCATCGAAATCAAGATCGTTGTCGACGGTGATAGCCTTATCGGATCCTGGATAGGTGTGTTTGTTGAATGAGTTTAAGAAAAGCATCGAACTTTGAGTGCATGCAATTATGCAAATTAATTTTTTTGGCTCATGACAAAAACTGAAATCGATGCTGGGGACCAAAGGCTATCAGAAACTGTGGAAATCTCAGATGGTATCTTTCTGCTGTGCCGAGGGGTATGTGATTCTTAGGCGAACGCACTGATATTTCGTAATCACATCTTGTAACTCCGCTTCAGTTAACTCGAAGCTGTTTTGGAAAGAGGGCCAAAATATTTATACAGTCATGGCCCTTTCCCTCCTAAACACGGATCGTATCGCCCAGAACATTTGTGTACATATCCGTTAATAATGGAAATGCATTTATTCAAACAAATATTGAACCCGTGATGAATAATTGAAACCGTAGTTGAATTAAGAGTAAAGAAGAGATGAAGAAACAGATTAATTGATTGTTTAGACGCAAACTTCATCGAAGTTCCTGATGATTTGGTCAGCAGTATTCTCCATTTCCGAGTAGAATCCTGGAATAAAACAGATAAGAATTGTTCTTCGAATAAGTTTTCTTCGAATAGTGAACTCTAATAAAGGCGAGCTGCTCAACTAAATGAATTTCCTTACCTTCTGGTCTGTTTTCAGCGACAAGAGAGACGGTCTGAGTGAAAGAAGTCATTGTAAGTTGAGGAGTGGAGTGAGAAGCTCGGTTCAAACTGATGAAATGGAGGGATATCTTGTGGCTTTTATACTGAGTGTTGAGAATGTGGACTACAAGGGTTGTAGTGTGAATATGAATAGTCGTGCCACTCAAAAGATAAGAAGGGGTCTCCTTGATAGAAGAGCCTTTTGTCACGCTGGAATGAATGAATCAGCTAGTTCCGTTGAAGATTGAAGTCCGTAGTCTCCATTTCAAACGAGATCCATAGCTGATTAATGTAAAGTGAATTTCAAAACTCAAAAACATTTCAGAATAAAAATCAAACCATCATTATATTTACATTGTGAGAGCCTATTGCCATAGTGTACTATTAATTCTTTGTACTATCATTGAGGACCTTATCTAAGCATTTTGAAAATTAACCTATGTGTAAAAAAAGGTAAAGGTTGCCCGTTAATCTAGGCACTTGCGTCCTGCGGGGAGCCACTGCTAGGCCAGCGGTTATATTACAGGCCAATTCAGTCCGGAGGGCCTAATCTCTTCTTCGGACCTACTTTACCGCGTGATCTAGTCACTCCCAATTTCCCTTGCGGGCGCCTTGGTGGGGCGGAGGCGGTGTCACGGCCGGGGATCGAACCCGAGTGGAATGGAATGGGAGGGCGCCTTAGACCACTACACCACTTCGCCTCTATCTATGCCACCTATGTGTAATGTTAAATAATTCTGATTATCAAAGATTTTATATTTAAAACACTTGGTTGAAATATAGAAACTTTCTCTACCATGATGAACTGTCGACCTTTCTCGGAATTTCTTATCTGAGCCGCCAGAATGTCTATGAAAGAGAAGAAATCGGAGAAGATTAAGAGAGGTAGATGATAACTTTCGAACATTGACCTATTGATCTCTTCCAGTCATGTAAGATAAACATGTTTTCGATATAAAATGTGTTTTGGCTCAATATTATCCTTTGTTGATCTTGTGGAATGCTTATTTTGGGAGGAAAAGCTACAGACTTCAACCTGAATCGGGCCATTCTGATTCATCCGACAAAGGGAGGAAACCCCACCTTATCTCTGACCGGCGCCGCCATTCATATTCACACTACAACCCTTGTAGTCCACATTCTTAGCACTCAGTATATAAGCCACAAGATATCCCTCCATTTCAACAGTTCGAACCGAGCTTCTCTCTCCACTCCTCAACTTACAATGACTTCTTTCACTCAGACCGTCTCTCTTGTCGCTGAAAACAGACCAGAAGGTAAGGAAATTCATTTAATTGAGTAGCTCGTCTTTAGCTCGTCCTTATTCGAAGAACAATTCTTATCTGTTTTATTCCAGGATTCTACTCTGAGATGGAGAATACCGCTGACCAAATCATCAGGAACTTCGACGAAGTTTGCGTTTGAGCACTCAACGGATCTTCCTTTCTTCCAACGTTCACCAATCTCATCTCATCTACGGTTTCCATCGAATTTCACGGGTTCCAAAAATATTTGTCGGAATAAATGTTTCTATTTATAATCTTCTTTCTGTTCCAAGCATTGCAAATTCAAAATAAAAATACTTAAACTTTCCACTGCAAGCAGAGAACTCTTGAACGTCTTCAGAATTTTCTGTGATTGATATTCTTAGCAATGGCCAAAAAGAAATATTTTAAGAAGTGTATGGAAGGGCAAAAAATGTAGTTGTCTAAGAAAGAAAGACTCAATCGACTGATGTTTGCTTTAGTCAGTTGATCAACTGTTCGACGGTAGGTATCTAATGGATGGTTGAGAATTACAAAGAGTGAGGAAATCGACAGAGGATTGCATCTGGATACTGTCTGATTCTCCATTAATTTCAATCTATCATATGTAGGTCACAGGACGATAGAAAAGTAAATTGATGTTGAAGAAAGTTATCACTAAATTATTGAGTGTTTGCTGCATATTTATTGAGTGTTTGCTGCATATTAAATGCACTCGGCTGCGAATAAACTAATCAAACCTATCTACTTTGCAATAAGGATCGGAATTCGTAATTTCTTAGAATTTGTGTGATCAAATACCTTTCGGAATTGGGAACTCTTGATCTTTCTCGGAATTTCTTATCGTCCTCTTATCAATGGATGAGAATGAGAAAGAATTTGAGAAGATTATTGGAGAATCAAAAGGGTCAAAGGTTAAATATAACTGAGACTGATGCCTTCAATGAAGGAATCATGATGCAATTATGCAGCGAGATGTGATTTTTGTTCATTATTTATTTCAGTCATTTTCTATACTGAAGACTACGGACTTCAATCTTCAACGGAACTAGCTGATTCATTCATTCCAACGTGACAAAAGGCTCTTCTATCAAGGAGACCCCTTCTTATCTTTTTGAGTGGCACGACTATTCATATTCACACTACAACCCTTGTAGTCCACATTCTCAACACTCAGTATAAAAGCCACAAGATATCCCTCCATTTCATCAGTTCGAACCGAGCTTCTCACTCCACTCCTCAACTTACAATGACTTCTTTCACTCAGACCGTCTCTCTTGTCGCTGAAAACAGACCAGAAGGTAAGGAAATTCATTTAGTTGAGCCTTTAGTAGGGTTGACTTATCCGAAGAACAGTTCTTAGCTATTTTCTTTCAGGCTTCTACTCTGAGATGGAGAATACTGCTGACCAAATCATCAGTAACTTCGATGAAGTTTGCGTCTAAACAATCAATTAATCTGTTTCTTCATCTCTACATTGCTCTTAATTCAACTACGGATTCAATTATTCATCACGGGTTCAATGAATATTTGTTTGAATAAATGCATTTCTGTTATTAACGGTTACACAAATGTTCCGCACGGTATATTTCGCTTCTTTTTCAACAGAAGTTGCGAGCAACTTCAATAGAATCATTGATAAATACAATTTAAATGAGAACAATTTCTTATCACTTGTTTCAGGTGATGAATATGAAAGTTCTTATGAGTATTGCAACTTGTTCATCCATATTCTCATTGAAATAATGTCCAGAACATCTCTCTATGGTCACATACGACATAACTATTTCTATGAAGTATTACTATGTCTGACCAGCGAAATTCAATACTGCCCAATCACTCGATCATCAATGAAATGAGTCAATTCTCCCTACAATAAATGCAATAAATGATGAACTTACAATATTCAAAATTGTAAAAAAATTGGGTGGAAAGTACCTTCTGGCTATCTACAGTAAACTGTCGACCTTTCTCGGAATTTCTTATCTGAGCCGCCAGAATGTCTATGAAAGAGAAGAAATCGGAGAAGATTAAGAGAGGTAGATGATAACTTTCCAAACATTGACCTATCGATCTCTTCCAGTCATGTAAGATAAACATGTTTTCGATATAAAATGTGTTTTGGCTCAATATTATCCTTGTTGATCTTGTGGAATGCTTATTTTGGGAGGAAAAGCTACAGACTTCAACCTGAATCGGGCCATTCTGATTCATCCGACAAAGGGAGGAAACCCCACCTTATCTCTGACCGGCGCCGCCATTCATATTCACACTACAACCCTTGTAGTCCACATTCTCAACACTCAGTATATAAGTAGGGGCCGCAACGTACATAGTCGATTTTTCGCAATGGGCCCAAAAATGTGTTCGAACTGTTCCTCAGGTATCCAGTAACAATATCCTTTTTAGCTTTTGTGAATATCTCATCTAGAACAAAAGTTATGCTCCGAAAACCACGCGCGGAAGGCACACCGGACGAGAGGGGAAAGTGAGAGGGAGAGGGAAGGGGGCGGAGTCTCTCTCTCACGTGTCTCTCTCCCTCCCCCCGCTCTCTCGCTCCCCTCTCCCCGCGGATCGAGCACACCTCGGGGAAACATGATAAAAATCTGAAAAAATGTCCAAAAATACTGGAATATTCTAATTAGTCATACATGGTTTGCGCAACTTTGTGCTCACACTACAAGTGTCCAAAACACCACTTTTAAGTTTTCAATGCCATTTTTGACCTACTCAATTATGAAAGTTCATGTTGCGCATCTGGGAGGTGATAGATAAGGGGGATAGCTACCGAACAAGCACTTGGTCGACCGATTTCATTGCGAATTACGACTGTGCTCCCTCGTCTCGCTTTTTGGTGAAATCGTGTCTAGGGAAAGTGGGCGGAGCTTGCGGCCCCTATATATAAGCCACAAGATATCCCTCCATTTCAACAGTTCGAACCGAGCTTCTCTCTCCACTCCTCAACTTACAATGACTTCTTTCACTCAGACCGTCTCTCTTGTCGCTGAAAACAGACCAGAAGGTAAGGAAATCTCTTGTGTTGAGTAGCCTTTAGTAGAGTTCACCTATTGGAAGAACAATTCTAATCTATTTTATTCCAGGATTCTACTCGGAAATGGAGAATACTGCTGACCAAATCATCAGGAACTTCGACGAAGTTTGCGTTTGAGCACTCAAGTGATCTTAATTTCTTCCAACGTTTACCAATCTCAACTCAACTACGGATTCAATCTTTTTTCCACGGGTTCTAAGAATATTTGTCGGAATAAATGTTTCTTTTTTTTCCTTCACTAGTTGACACAATGAACATTGGGAACTAGAAGAAGTGTACAATGATTCATCGGGATCGAATGAATGTTATCTATTGTGCGATCTTGTGTTTCTCTCTGGAATACCGGTAGACAACTTGTTGGTGTATCAGATAAAGGATGCTTCTTTCTCTCGATAGATCACGATAAGCTCATCCACTACAAATGCATCCTCTTCTGCTCCTTTCCTTAGTGAGGATGAGTTCTCCTCATATATCCAAGCTGACCAACCATGTCTCCATTGCTCTCTTTCTCTCTATATTCGCTCTTTCTTCCCTCATTCTCTCCACTCCCATTCTATTCTCCACGATTAGTGATCTTGAGTTTATTCTAGAGACAGAAAGGCTATCATACGAGAGGTTTGTTACAATTGATCTTTTATCTTTGAATTCGTTTATTTTTTAGAATGGCAAATGAAATATGGGATGATTTATATGATACTGATGATGTTGAGAAGAAGCGAATAGTAAGGGAATCTGTAGAGATAAGGAGTTCCAGAAAGTGTAAGTTCTATGTTGTACAGCATCCCCTATAACGTACTCTTCTCTTAGGCCGAGATGCATCATGTGGAGTTGCTCTCGAATTTGCCCCCCAAGTAGTAGATAGGACGGAACATCATGTAGAGAGAAGACAGTGTGGGTATTCTAATCTCTAGTCTACCTTAATAATCTCCATTGCAGATCAAGTCGACCAGGGCAAATCATTCAATGCAGTGGGTCAGAGTAACTATG
>LS534393.1:90075-123166 GCA_900490775.1 Pristionchus maxplancki
TCGGCATGTGGTCGTCTTGAGTTATTTGTAGAGCTCTGGAATACGAACAAAATGGTATCGACTAGCTCGCTGTACGATCAAAATGAACCGAGTTATGACATTTTGAAGTGGTAGATCAAAAAAATCGATAATTTCATAATTTGACCAAAATAAGTGGATAGATCTTAAAGAGTCCCCCTATAGGACCTACTGACCAACTCTCATCGAAATCGGTCGCACAAAATAATTTCTTGCGGCAAAAGAGGCACTTTTTCCTACACTTTTACAGGAGATCCGTGTTATGACGAGCTCTTGAACTAATTGAATATTTGAAGGAGCCAGTGCGAATTCGTCTATTCGAGATCGAATTGTGTGGGATGTCTGTGGTTTTTTTTAAAATTTAAATAAAATAAAATAATCAAATTGACACGAATGTCATCACAACCATTCGCAATCCCAATGAAAGATTATACTGTGGGAATTCAAATGCGCATTTCACTCACCAGTCTCAGATCGGGCACTTTCTCAGGCGCATATTCAAATATTGCCCACAGCAATTCACGAGGCAATAATTCGAGATTCGAAGGGGGTTTGTCCTCGATAGGAAAAGCGAGTTGAATAATTCTTAATGGATTGGAGTAGAAGGAAATTGACCGAGCCAGTCGCTGCAGGCTCGCGCCCATTTATGAAATGAGAACGGAATGTTAGAAAGAAATTAGGAAATATGTAGATGATGTGAAAAATAAGAGTCTGAGCGTCTTTTCAAATAGGGAGCTCGCGTCGAAAATTGCATCTTGCCAATTTTTGTTACCCATCTCGGATGATCCATACAAGAAGGCCGTGCATTTGGCACATTTTCGCGCCTATTTGACTCTATCATTGTTACGGGTTTTATCGAGCTTCTCCTCTTTTTGTGAACAAGAAGTCGATCAATTCCAGATGAATATTCCCGCTCTGCCGGACGATTTGATGTTGATGATCTTTGATGAGCTTTCTTATGAGCAACGACTGCCTCTGGTCATGACATGCAAACTATTCCGAAACCTCGACTTTAGACTCGGAAAGAAAGTCTATGATAGCATCGAAGTGGTATGAGCAATTGGCATTTTACTTTTTATCAAGGGGAGAAGCCGAGGGGGGCAAATAACATGAATCTTAGTTTATGGATTAGGATGAGAAATTGATTAGATAACGATGAAAATAATGCAGGAGTGTTAGCAACTCTGAATGGTAAAGAAGACTGCGTTCAAATTTTCAGATTTTCGAGGAATATCGTTTCCTATACACATGCTCGCTCAAGAATTGCAACGTATCCGAATGGCCATCTATATACAATTATGATAACGGTTATATTCATTTTTCGTCTCACGCAGCGCAACTATTCAGAAGGGCAAAGACTGATCATCTGAAAATTACGGTTTGCAAAATATTATTGCAAGAAACCAAAATCGTTTTTAGATCAATAAACCAAGTTGTGGTCCCGCAGAATATCGAATGATGCTGAGCCTACTAACGACTTTGGTATTTAAGAAATTGGTTGTGGTCAGCGCGTACGGAAATGTTCCTAGCGAGGAGTAAGTGTATTTTTTAATGAAGATGGGTGGAAAAATTATTATTTGTTTTTCAGTTTCATTCCATCGTTGGCAAGAAGATCGAATACAAATATGTATCGATATATCGAGAATCTACACATATCATTCGAAGGTTTTCAGTCGATCTCGGAAATCAGGCTTGTAAGAAAGATGCTGATGAAGTTACCAAGGGTCGCGGAATTAAAAATGAAAATCACATTTCGATGCGATACAGTAAGTGATCCCTACCTTTGAAACGTGCCAAACTAACTGTGGCCAATGGGTTGTATTTTCTCTGAAACCTATGCCGAATTGTGAGCAGATGAGGTTGGGCTTGAAGTGACTCTAAAAAATAAAAAATAAATAAAAAATAAATTTAAAATATATTCAGGAGACAGCGAGGGCTCTCGAGGAATGTGTCGTCAACGACGAAATTCTACTCTATATCCTTCGACAAACGAACCGCGCGATTTTGGATGATTTCCATGTGCGCCCCTACCCCCATTTGCCCCTTAGGCAGTGGACGGATGGCTGGGCCACAACGCTCAGTCTTGCGAAGCTCAGGCTGTTTCAATTGCTTGGACTTACCGACTCCTCTGAAGAGGAAGGAGGGACTGAAAATTGTGCGGAACTGGATGGATGCACGGCACAGGGAGTCCTAAATGCGTACAAGGCGAGGCAAAAAGCGTGATTATTTGAATGATGTAAACATTTCAGGTGACCCGCGAATCGGCCGGCGCAAAATACATCACTGTTGGCGTATCAAAAAAAGTAGTCGACACCTTGCTATCGATGAGAACTTTGCGATTTGAACAGAAAGATTCGTGGTGGCCCAGATCTGACCTCATTGATAATAGCAGCCGATCGGCATTTATGATTTACATATCCATGAGATACCACGGACCACCGTCAATTACCATGTTTGCAGTTTGAGGATTTAGAAATTTAAGCATAATCTCATATTGATTTTAAAACATCCTTTTTTTAATATTTCGAATAAATTGCTGTTTCGTTCACTTTTGGCTTGTTACTATGGATGATTCATCACGGATCGAAGCCGCGGCAATCTTGTTTACTGACTTCTCGATTTGACTTCACATATCATGGTTATCGGAAATTATGAGCTAGATAAACCCAGAAAGAGTAGGCGGAAGATCGTTTGGGGCACTCCAAGATTCATCTCGGAAGAGTAATCTCGGACTCTTTTGATTCCCCTTCGTATAGAATGAGCTCATCCGTCAATAACACAAGCGAGCCGACTTTTTCATGGCTTCAAAGTCATAACTTTACGACTATCGCACATGCGATTGAGAGGTCGGAGGTTGCAGCATAGATCAACCCGTACTGAACCCGAAAACAAGTGATACAACGAGGCGAAATGTCATCGACAAGTCAAAACTCCGTGTGATTTGAGATGGGAAGATGGTTCAAGGAGCTTCCAGTAGACACTCGTGCCATCAGCCGCCATAGCTCAGTCGGTTAGAGCGTGGGTCTAATAAGCCCAAGGTCGCAGGTTCGACCCCTGCTGGCGGCAAATGCTTTTACTACAATTTTTCTTCATTTATAATTTTTCTACAGTCGCATGCCACTGCTTTTGCTGTGTCTCACGATCTGTCGACTAACAAATTGGGTTTATTTCGAGCCGGGAGTTCTTGTCTCCGGCCTGACCAGTTCTCTTGACTACAAGTAATCACAACGATTCGGGATTAATTATGGAGGAGAAATACCAGTAAATGCAATGAGAAATCAGTGGTGATTGGATATCCTAGGTCGAGGACGGAAATAAAGTCAGTCCTCGTTCAGAAACCGTAGTGATGACCGTAGTCGGGGCCGAATCCGAAATTGCGACACTCGGCCTGAGCGCTGCACTCGTACGGCAGGTAACCACGGGCGTTCTGCGATTCAATCTGCAAAGGTTATCAATTGAGATACCGCTACAGTAGCCCTGATCTACTGTAATAACCAAATATCGATTGCTTACGTGTTGGTAGGTGCTGCGGATGGACACGGAGCTGCCGCTGGCGACGTTTACCGTAACCTGGAAGAGAGTCAGTTCACGATCAGACTACGGTAGGATACTGTAGTCTACGGTAGAGTACTCACATAGCTGTCGCCGACGCGCGTGCCGGTGTTCGCCAGCAGCTGCGGGTTCTCGTAGCAAAGGTCCTGAAGGAAACGGCGGGTTACGGTAGGGTACTGTAGGCTTGGTAGGTTACGGTAGGGTTCGGTAGGTCACGGTGCTTACCGAGTTGTTGTTGGAGCTGGGCTGGGTGAGCATGTTGTAGTGAGGAGTTGATCACGAGACAGGCTGTGTGAAGTGAAGTGGGGAATGGGAGAGTTGGTGAGAGGCTTATATACCTGGTCCGCGAGGATCGAGGTCGGGGCAGGGGGCGGGGTGGAGATAAGAGATGGTCACGCGGGGCTATCCTCTGTGCACGTGAAGGCTTGCAGGTGACGCCGTTTCGTAAACAGCAGAAAGCAGCACACGCAGTGAAACACACCGCACACAATCTGCGAAAGTGCGTCACCCTATTGTGGCAGGCAACAACAGAATCCTGACGATCACGTCTTTCTCCATTGTCCGTGCTCTCTCGCCAGTCAGAGAAGGCGAGAGAGCACGCGGAATGGAGAGAGTCCTGACGGTACTGACGAGGAGTAGGCTGAATCCTTGTCAGTCGAGCACGCAACAACATCGATTTTAGAGTTTTTGGTGGCTTATTCTCATGAATGACTAAGGGAAAAATCACGAGAAGAACCCTTCACAATTCAGACTTGAAAATGTGCCCGCCGACTGACAATGCGATTTGCTGATTGTGAGTCAGAACAAAGTTGTGAATGACCCAGCCTTCGTTGTGTGTTCCGGGAGACTACGGTATCACCGGGGGATACTGTGATGACTGTGAAATAAATCATCCAGGATACCGTGCGCTCTAGTCTACTGTAGCATGTGCGGTTCACATGCAAATTGGGGGGCTGTCGCTTGTTAGGCCGGAGAGTCTTCCCGTCTCTGGCCGGTGAGAGATCATGCAAAATTGAGAGACTGACGAAAATTGCTTCTCGGTAAGAGTGAAAGTGATAATAAATGTGCACGGTCAGCACAGAGGACACTTTGCCCGCTTGATAAGAAAGAAGGAGCATGGGTCTCCTGAGTTTGGGCGCTCTCTAGGGTCCCCGGCCGTCGAGGTAGTGAGCCGAATGAGGATAGTCGATTTTCGTCTGAACTCTGTCCAGATAAGATAAGGATTAGCACACGAAATCGGGCGCGAGGGAATCCGCACTATTCCCCGTATCAGATAAAGGACGCGCTGGTTACTGTAGTGGCAGTGCCTTCGAGTACGGTAGTTTCGGGGTACGGTAGTTTCGGGGTACGGTAGTTTCGGGGGTTTGGCTGCGCAATGGCTGATCTCTAACCCGGCGCGGCTAGCACGCACCTCCTGGTCGCATGCCGCTTCGACCTTGCAACTCTGCCCCCTGCTCGTCACCTCGACATCAACACGTCGGCTTGCCTTTTCACCCTCGTGCTTTCCTGCCCCTCTCACGACTATAAAAATTCGCCTGATCCCCTGTGACGATAAGCTCAAAAGGCGAAAGCGACGCACAATTTTGCGTCAGACAAGCGTTTTTAGGCTGTAAACAGGCTTCTCATGTCTCTTCATTGTGCGTACTATCTCGCAGGTCAGAGAGCACGCAAAATCGGGAGAGAAATTGCTTGCCCAGCTATTGCTAGTAAACAGATCCAGATCTGTGGACATCGACCCGGTGAAACGATTAAACGCAACTAGAAACGTGTAGTATCATAAAGCCCATCTATACTCGCTTCAGATGGGTAAGGGGATTAGTTAATTTCCGAAAATGAAAACGGAATCGATCCTCAAACTAAACTGGGGATGTGCATCATGGACGTCAGTTACATGTGGAAAAATCAATAACAGACACGTTAGGCAGTGAGGAGTAGAGTGTCGAAAACAACATTCTGCCAACTATCGACTAGTCGAAATGATTCGTAATCGACTAGTCGTTTAGTCGTCGACTATAGCCTTTCTCTTATTCCGACTAGTCGAATAGTCGATGACCGGCCCTAATCGACTAGTCGGTTCGAAATGAAACGAATAGTCGTTTGTTTTCGACACTCTAGAAGATTCGCTAATCCTACGTCTCTGCCAGTCGATTTACAGTGCTGACTAAGCGATCACAAGGTCCCATTGAGAACTAGAGATGGCTTCGCAAGAAATCGTTTCTTCGTTTCGCGTACTCTCTCACCTGGCGAGAGAGCGTGCAGAATGAAGAGAGTCATTTCTTGCCAAGCCATTCCATTGAGAACCTGAGTGAATCAGGGGAAGGTCAGATGCTTCCATCCCTTTCCCCGTATTCCAATTGTACTCCAGAAAACGTGCGAATTAGTAAAATCGTGAATGAATCGACGTCGTTCAAACTAGGGATGGCTTGGCAAGAAAAGACTCTCTTCATTCAGCATGCACTCTCGCCGCTCTGACCGGTGAGAGAGCACGTGAAATGGAGAAACGTTTTCCTGCGAAGCTAGTTCAAACGCTCAACGAACGCGCAGATCATACATCTCACTCCGCCGTTCTCTGATCTCATGTCTTCGTCCAATCGTCAAGCAATTTCAGACTCGGGAATGACTCGACCTCGTTCAAACGCTCAACGAACGCGCAGATCACACATCCGTGCATCACTCCACGCTGTGTCCTCTGATCCCGGGGTCGTTATAGTCGAGGTTATGAGGGCCATGCTTCGCAACAGTGCAATAAAAATGCATGGCTGGCCCTTTTATCGCTGCGCTCTCTCCACTTTGCCTGCTCTCTCGTCCTCTCTGGCCTGATAGAAAGGAAGAGTTGGGTGATAAGAGACGGTCCGCCGGGTACTCGGAAACTTCCTCTCTGTCAGACCGAAATCTTGTCGGCTTGCATTATCAAACCACCAATGTGTCTATCTTTAGATGGATGCAAACAACATGTGTATTTCTTGTAGATTCAGGACATATATTCATGCTGATTTAGAATCAGAAAGAAAAAAGTGTGAGAGCAGCGAATTCATTCAATCTTGTACAGAAGGGGGGGGGGCAGTAGTCATGGACTAGACTTTCAAAGATAAACAGCTAGTTGCTTATTTCTCTATTCAACTAGTTGTTTATCAGTTAAAGAACTAGTTGTTTAGACAGAAACTAGTTGACTTTTAAACTCTATCATGGACTCTTCTCTTCTCAAAATGTGTTCTCAGTAATCGCCCTAGGGTTGAGAGCATTTTAATCTTTCAACTTGAAATAGCACAATTTCAAGCTTTGAGAAATACAACCTGGTCAAATCAATACATTGATTGGATTAGACAAAAAGACATTTGCCGCCAGCAGGGGTCGAACCTGCGACCTTGGGCTTATTAGACCCACGCTCTAACCGACTGAGCTATGGCGGCTGATGTCATGCTTGTCTAATGAATGCCCCTTGAACCACCATTCAATCACACATCACACGTAGTTTTGACTTGTCGATGATATTTCGCCTCGTTTCGTCGTTGCTTTTCGGGTTCAGTACGGGTTGATCAATGCAGCAACCTCCGACCTCTCAATCGCATGTGCGATAGTCGTAAAGTTATGACTTTGGAGCCATAAAAAGTCGGCTCTCGTGTGTTATTGACGGGTGAGCTCATGCTTTACGATAATAGAAAGTGAGAATCAAAAGAGTCCGAGATTACTCTTCCGGGGTGAATCTTGGGGTGACCCCAACTTCCGTCCACCTACTCTTTCCGGGTTTGTCATGCAGTGAAATCAATCGTTTTTCAACCAGGGTTAGTTGGAGTATAGTTGTTTTCCTTCTTGCCCAAAAAGCGAATCGATCGCACTTTCGGTTCCGGGCATACAGTAATTGCTGAATACCCACACAGCGCTTGTTAGCGCCTCACAATGAGACGCTCTCAAGTGACAACGCTCTCAAGAGCAGCCGATGCCATCAGCCGCCATAGCTCAGTCGGTTAGAGCGTGGGTCTAATAAGCCCAAGGTCGCAGGTTCGACCCCTGCTGGCGGCAAATTGTTTTGCCTATTTTATCATGCTATAGCAATGGACAGCAATTCTCACAAGCGTCTCTGGCAACCCCCTCCCCTTGTTGTATGTTGTAAATTCAAGGCTCGTCGAGTTCCTGATGTATTGAACACTCACAACGTCTGCAGTAGCCTTTATAACGCAGTCTTTCACATGTATTCGGAAATGTATGAATAATATCATGGGGATGAAAAAATAGACCACGGTAGACGGGGGAAAAATGTGCAGCACTTGCATAGAATAGGAGAGACGGGGAGGGACTCTCTCTACTCTGCATGCTCTCTCGTCGGACAGAGCGCGCGAGAACGTGTGCAGAAAGAGAAGAGTCTTACACAAACTAGGCTACATATCGAACAGGGCTAACATTATTGATGCGAGATAATATGGGGGCGGGGCTTGAGTGTACAGACGAAAGTGTGGAGGTGTGGTGGGGAGGGGTACGGTAGCCGGCGTGCGCCACTACCGTCCGCCTTCTCCCAAACGGAAGTATACAATGGTGAGCAGCCTACACGACACGATAGAGAGAGATTGGACGAGAAAAAGGGGAGCAACAAGATCAAATTTACATTTTTTGGAGTTTCTAGAGGTCAGAATATGCGGGGTGGATGGAGCAGACAAACAAACATCGCGCGAAACCTTCGTTAAATACGTTTCAAACCTAGCAATAGTGAGGATCTCGAGGGGCACGGGGGCGCAAGATAGGAGAATTAACTATTTTCGAAATACATAATATCATGAAAACACCACACACCAAGTAACCTGTGTTCACACGCAAAAACAACGACAATATTATTAGCTACTTCAGGGGGTTGTTGCAACTTTTCCGCATGCGAGGGGCGATAACTAGAGAAGGAACAGACTGGAAGGGGACAGGGAGGGAGGAGGAAGTGGGCGGAGCTTGCGATCGATCGATCGATGGCCGAGGCTACCGTACTCCTAGGCGTTCGTGACGGGAGTCGAGGGCTTGCCCGAGTCCACGCCGTTCGCCGCCTGCTCGTAGCCTGCAAAGGATTAGATATTTGCGAAATTTCAACCAACCAGTTTCCCGTTTCCAGGATTTCCTATCACACCAAGCGGTAACCATCACAGATCTTGTGTAGGTTCTGCCCACGACAATCCTCAAACTGCTATGCCACTAGATCATTCGGTCTAGATCACTAGACCTGTTTTTTTTAAATTTTATTTTTAAAACTAAATAGATCTAAGATCAAAGACCACCGCCGCTCACCGAGATTGGAGAGGAGGTGCTTCAGCCAGTGCTTCGTGCTGCGATCCTCGTCCAGGTGTTGCTGCAATTGTTGTTCATTATGATTTGAGTTGTCAAGGATGCAATAAACAAGCAGCTGGCTAATTAATGTAAGGAAGCCTTGAAACGCAAAAAAAATTGCAGCAATGATTATCGAAAGTATCAAAAGCAGCTGGATATGTAAGGCAGCGATGAAACAAAGAAGTAATAGACTCAATAAACACTCAATCGACATTTAATCAATCAATAATCTACCGTACCTTGAAGGTATCGTCCTTGAGCTGATCAGGCAGGCACTGGCGAAGGGCCTGCTGCGCTCTGGAATGAGATGATTAGGCCGAGGTCAGGCCACAAACTACAAACCATAAGCATCAAATTACAACCCAACGAAGGCTAGAGTTCAAACTAGAGTCTAGTCCCGATATACCTCGGGTTGTCCGACAGGCGCGAGTAGCAGCGCACGATGTGCTTGAGCAGGCGCGCCGACGGCTCCTTCGACAGCTTCAGCACCATCTTGCCCTGTGAATGGCGGCAATTATGTATTTATTTGCGTATTTTTTGTTTATATAAAAACCAAAAATAGTTTACCAACTCTTTTTTTGTTTTCTCATGAAGAGATCTATCACTAAAACCAATTCGCAGAACACATCTACTAAATCTCCAGGAACGTAGAGTCTCCTGGTGCAGAAATATTAATACCTAACTGTAATTCGGGAAACCACCGTGTTTGGCGGGCGGAAAATAGATGTGGTTTTTTTGTTTTTATTCCCATGGCTCCAAACTCATAATCGCAGCAGCCTCGCAGAAGAATACTAGTAAGTCCATAGGAACGCAAACATGCCTTCTCGCATTCTCACCATTTTGGCCACAAAACAAAGAGAAAAGACTAAACCAGAGAACGTGATCAAACTAGACTCCAGTTTCTTCCCTCTGATCATACTAGACTCTAGTCCCGACATGGCACTCACGAGGATCATGGCGACATGCGAGAAGCGCTCGTACGTCTGGCAGATGTACGCCAGCCCGGTGTCGTCCAGCAGGATCTTCTGCAGGATGAACGTCGCGACCGTCTGCAAGTGATTAATTAGTAATTAATTATCTTGTTAATTAGTTGTCAAACATTTAAGATATTGAAAACGAAGTATAATCGTTGGCGTTCCCAAACTCAAGAATACAATAGATCGGCTGAACACGAAATTTCCTGGTTAGTGGGCTACTACGTAATTCGTTTTCAAACAATTCTCTGGAGCAAACTACACTCAAGTCTCTCTACCCTGGTCAAATTACACTCTAGTCTCGACCTACCTTGCTCAGCTCCGTGCCCTGCTCCATGATGCGCAGGCACAGCGGGATTATCTCCGTCGAGAGCAGGAACTGGATCACCTGCAATGAATGAACAATAACTTTTTTCCGAGGAATGGTTTGACTCCCTCACATTCCCATGCTCACTCGTTTCTCTGACTGACGAGAGAACATTGCGAAATGAGAGAGTTGGACTATTGCTCTTTTTCCACCCGCAACTCCCCCGTTCCAGTCATGCCTCAAATCTAATAGCTGCCCTCTAGAAGACAATGAAGCGCTGCCACTCTAGAAATTAAAACTTTCGCAAACATCTTGCTTATGCACTAACAACATTGAACTTGTGTTTTAAAAATGAATAATCTACCGTAACCCAACCCTGATCTACCGTACCCCTACCGTACCTCCTTCTCGTCGGTCTTGACGAGCGCGCCGATCACGCCGAGCGACGTCAGCCGCAGGTACTCGAAGGGCCGCGACGCCTTCGTCGTGTGCAGGAACGGGTAGAGGAAGAGCGGGATGTGCGCCTGATGAGAGGGGAGATGAGATACGTCGGCTACCGTAGGCGCACGCAATGCACCATGTGTGCGTCGGGATAGAGCGGAATGGTTGAATGCACTCGCCATGCCACATCCTTCATATCGCACAAATTACTAAACGAGTAATCTTTATTTTTGAAAGATTTCCCAAACCGGCAAGCTACCGTTTCACAATCATCTTAAATTCGGCAGATTTGGAAACCCGTGATTCGTCGGTTGCACACCTTGATTTATAACAATCATCATCACTCGCTTAACCTCTTCGCCCCGTTTTGCGCACCATTTACGAAACGTCATCCTGCGTAATGCACTCGACGCACCACACCCCCACACCACCTTTTCACTCACCGACAGGAACGGGCCCCTGGTCTCCTTGTGGCTGGCAATGCACTGCATGAGCGCCAGCGCGTTGCACACGCGGTTCGACTGCGTCGCGGTCAGCGACGGTGGCATGATCGCCGGGTAGATCGCGATCACCTGCAATGCGACGTTTGGGAAACGTCGCCAAGTGTGGTGCACTCGGCGCACCACTACACCATCACACCACTCACCTCCTGCAGCAGGGCGGCGACGGTGCCGAAGCTGCGCCACAGCCAGATCGGCAGGTCCGCCACCGAGTCGCGCTTCTTGCTGCAGAGATTTAGATTGGCGACCGTTCGTATAAGTCGGCTACCGTATGCACCACACCGCGCGCTCACCTCAGCTCGAGCAGGGCCGTCTCACGGCGCGCCGGGTTCGACAGGTCCTCGATCCATTGGAAGAGCTCCTCCTGGAAATACGATCAGTTGATGATTGGGCTACCGTCATCAAGCAGAGGGCGGAGATTACGGTAGACGACGTGCACATTCTCGATCGATACTTGTCGCGGGTTAGTACGCTACGGTATACTTTCAGGGGTTGGAGGAGAAGGACACACAAATCAAGATGGGCAGATGCGGATTTATAATTATTATTTTTTATTTTGTCATATTTTTCTTATTTTCGAATCCGTCTACGTTGGTCTTCTTGCCGGGCTCACATTCATCGTGCACGCTACTCGAGCCATTTCGAAACACGGACGGTCAGAATGATAATGGCGTATTTGCACGTAAATTCAAAAATAAAATAAAAAATACGCCTGTCTTTGCTCATTCTGACCGCCCTTCTTCGCATAACCACTACGGCAAGACTACGGTAACAATTACGGCATTTACCCTGTCCACTGGCGGACCGGCGTAGGCCTGGAAAATCGATTGGTGAGCATTACAGTAGCACCGGAGTACGAAACAAATCGATAATGGCCCAGAACGACCGTATACCTGGTTGGTGGGCGAGTTGCGCGCCGTATCCGAGGCCGATTGCGTGCCGGACATCCTCTCGACGAGCGGGGGTTACGGTAGCTGCTGGCGGGGCGTCGATCGATCGAAGACTGGGTCCCGGACAGAGGATTACCGTAAGCCGCTGCATTGATTGATTAGAAAATAATTTTGGAAAAAAATTTCAGATATTCAATAGCGTAGCGAACGCTTCATCACACACGGTACAATGCTTTCAGAAAAACAACTTTATGCAATTCAGAAGAAAAATAAACGAAACACTGGTAACTCGATAATGATTAGGAAAAGCAACAATCAATAGCTTAGACTGGATGAGATACACTTCGAAATCGAAACAACTGAGATTAATTCAGCATAAATTAACGGGAAAACATATAAAAACAACCGGAAGAGACGCGACGCCAACTTTTGAAACTTTTTTGAAACATTGCAAACTGATGAAAACTCAAGGAAATATAATTAAAACTGCTACTAACGAAACAAATTACATGACATCCTAGTGAATCAACGCGACCGCTACCGGTTTCCAAAATGATTTTCATTTAAAGATCACGAATCCACAATTTCGCGGTGACGCACCAAACCAAGTATTGGGCTCTCTCGCTCTCTTGTGGATTCCTCCTCTACACCCTCTCAATCTCGTACGCTCTCTCGTTGGCAAAACAGGGCAAGAGAGCAGGCAAAATGAAGAGAGTGGGAGGGATCAAACTAGACTCTAGTCTCGAGTTAGTGGACCATGAGACGAGGCGCGATGCCCATGGACATCAGCTCCTGGAAGAGCAGCTTGCACGCGTAGGGAATGCGCACGGCCGAGACCTGCGTCTTGTTGCGGCACGCCTGCAAGTAGGAGTTGTGTGGTGTACTTATTGGGAAACGTCGCCCTGCTCCCGCACTCAAGTAACATAACGTTTCAGAAAACAGCACAAGTTTCCACTAGGTGAGGCGCCGTTACAAGGGCATTTCACATACTGTGAGCGAATGGTGTTTCAATACCCTGGGGTCACCCAGAAACCACACCTCATACTTTACCTTCTACACTACGTTTAAGAAGCTTTGAGATACGTCGCCCGACTACTGCATTCGCCGCACTACAAACCACACCGCCGAACCTTGGACGAGTTAATGCGCAAGTGAAACGTCGCCCCCTCTAGCCGCACTCGCTGCACCACCCCTTACACCACCGTACCTTGCACTCGAACGAGTTGGTGCGCAGGTTGGCGACGACGATGAGGCCGCAGTTGTTGCACACGTACACGTGGTACGGGTCGGACACCTGAGCAGGGGCTAATTAATGGAAGTTTATTAACAAACTGATCAATTATTAATTTTCATCATTATTAGATTTCATAGTCAGAGGTCGCACAAGAGAATTGATCTGTGATGTCTCCCCCCTCAACTTGGCTCAACCTTGAGGCACACGTTCAGCGGGTTACTTTAAATTATTAGTTTGTCCCTTTTTGTGTTTCAAGAAGACTATGAGTATTTGACAATGAGCAAAGACTAATTTCGCCGAGAGTAATTTTCTACAAAACAAACTAAGCCACTCTTCGATACCCAACTACCGTACCTCGAAGAGGCGCTCTCGCAGGAACTGCGCGGCGCCGTGCGCGATCTGGCAATCGCGCTCCATCTCACCGAAGCGCAGACCTCCGTCTCTGAAAATGGTCAGAGATGAGCGTCGATACGGCAATTCACAATCGTGTCATCATGTCTACAGAAGATTTATATTTACCCGCCCAGTGAAATCGATATTGACTTTGACTCCAGAGCCCCCTTTTGGCATAATGGCGAATCGCCAATAAACCAGGTAGACCTCGCCATACTCAATCCTACCGTACCTCGTTCGACCCACCATCTGACCTATCATAAAAATAAAATGTTCCGAACATAGAAATTTGTCAATCCCAAAGTGCAAGTTAAGTGCAAGTTCATAAAACTACCGATTTTCACGTAGTTGTTTATTTTAATCACTTCTTCTAGTGCTCTAATTACCTATTGTCATTTTTTTAAATCAGAAAAAATAAACAGAACGCGTAGAAAACGGCGTAGTGTAATGGTGCGTGCTGCTTGCACTTATCCCGTTTCCTAGGTAACGGAACGTTTTATTCGTGGTGTACGACAAACTTTCAAACTTCTATGATACCGTGCCCCTACCGTACACCCTCCATCGGCTGCCGGTTCATCATCTGACCTACCGAGCCCCTCTCATCAACTACCGTACCTCGCTCGACCCTCCATCGGCTGCCGGTTCATCATCTGACCTACCGAACCCCTCTCATCAACTACCGTACCTCGCTCGACCCTCCATCGGCTGTCGGTTCATCATTTGGACGGGACCGCGCGCGCGCGAGTGAATCTTGTCGTCCACCATATGCTTGAGGCGCTGGTAGTACGTGGGACCGAGGAACACCTGATGAAGGTAAAAGCAATTAAAGAAATGGCAAAGTTTAAGAGCAAGCAATCAAAAAAATGAATCTATGGTTTTGAAATTGCACCCGGTGAACTGTCGCTCAATAACTTTGGTTTACTAGATCGCATGTTAGGACACTCTAATATCCGTCTTCTCTCAAATTTAAAAAAAAAGATCAAAGTTCACCTGCGTGGTGAGCTTGATGCCGACGTGGCCGTTGTACATGACCTCGTTACCGCGCTGCTGGTAGCCGTACCTGGAAATGGAGGGATCAGACTACAAACTACAAACTACAGACTCCCGAGGATCAAACTAGACTCTAGTCCCGTATCTCACTCACTCCCAGAGCAGGTTGGAGATCTTCTGGACGTTGACGGTGTCGTTGAAGGGCGTCGCGTCACCAATCTCGCCCTTGTTCGCCGACAGCTGCAATGGATTTTAGTGATGATTGAACCCTAGATCAAACAAGAGCCTTGCGATCAAACTAGACTCTAGTCTCGACTACACTCTACTTGCCTTGCCCTGGAGGCACTCGATCAAATGCCCGATGGTCATTCTGGAGGGCACGGCGTGCGGGTTGATGATGATGTCGGGCGTGATGCCCTCGCACGTGAACGGCATGTCCTCCTGCAATGGTATTATTGATTTTTTAAAAAAATTGTAGTTATTTTTGAAGACCAAGTAAAGGACATATTGTTTGTCCATGACAGTACTCTTTTTGGAAAGGTAATGAACTCCAAAATCAGCGGGAGCTCCCAAAACACAGCTACTTCGGCGCACTCGTTTGTTTGTTGTTTTTTTAATGTCAGAGTCGGAACTATTGCAACAGCCCTAGCTGATCTAACCTTGAGACACTGTTGTACCGCCAAATAACCAGGTGGTATCACGTCAAGGCACATGCTACTCATGATCTAGTACCCTTGTATCACCATATTTTTTCCTTCATATTAGTCTCTCCCTCACCTGTCGGTACATAATTCCCATAGTTCCCTTCTGTCCGTGGCGCGACGCGAACTTGTCTCCGATCTGCAACAAAAGATATTAAATTGTGTCCAACGCATTGCGGTCGCGTCGCGGTTCAACACCTCTCCAATTCCCACACTCTATCGGCTGACAGTAAGAGCGAGAGAGCGTGCGAATCGGAGAGAGTGGTAATTCTCACCTGCGGGAAGCGCACCGACCGCACGCGAATCTTCACGAACTTGTTGCCGTCCGTGTTCAGCGTGAGCATCACCTGCGAAGCCGATCGATAATACCGTAGCCAATCGATAAATCACACCGTAACCACACACAGCTACAATGATCGATCGATACCGTAACCCGAATCCACCGTATACCTGATCGACGATGCCCGTCTCCGAGCTCCTGAGGAAGGTGGAGGCGTCGCGCTTCGTGTACTTCTTCGCCTGCGCGTCCAGGTCGTCCTCCTGAATATATTTGAATATTTTACATTCGCGCCAAAAATATCGCCCAAAATTGTTCCGTTGTCGAAATTTCGACAGGAGAGCCATTTGGATTTGAATTTCCCGCCAAATCAGGAAAATCAATAACATACCGTATCCGGCATGGCGACCGTCTTGCCGATGATGACGTCGTCGCCGGACACGCGCATGCCCGGGGAGATGATGCCGTCCTCGTCGAGCTGAGATTATTGATTTTTTAAAAGATTTTTTCTATTTGTAACCATTCTGCCGAACTCTGATCAGTGCTGTGCGCGGCTCGCCGCATTTCATAGCTCCGTGAAACTTCACTATTCCAGTCCTGTTGTTTCTCAAACCAATGACACTTGTACCCTCCGCTTTTCGACCGTTTAGAAAGATTTTGACCTCCGTGGTCAGGGCTTATTGTTAGAATTACGGTCTTCCTTCTCTCTCACCCGGCGCGCCTAGAGCACTCATCCTCTCCTATCGTCCTCACCTTATCGTAGAGTGAGTGTCGCATGCCGGAGCACTTGTCACGCGACGGCTTCTCGATCAGCTCCTCGTTCACGTTGTCCAGATTCGCCTCCTAAAAATGTTTTAATTAAATGATTAATTTGGAAGACCAGTTATCTTTGTTTTTTTAGCAAGGAGGAACGCATGGAGGATCGAAAGAGACTCATCCCGACTAACATAGCCCCCCACTGGAACCCCGAATTGCCTTGTTGGCAATCACCACAACATTAGGACCACAAAACTTTATCTATACTTCTTCAAACACCGCAATCTTCGGTCAAACAATGCCATAACATTCGGAAAATCGATACTCGCCTGATCACGGTAACTACGGTAGAAGACGGAGCGGAAGAGGCCGCGGTCGATGCCCGACTGATTCATGATGACCTGCAATATATTTATCATCGAAGGTGCTCTAAACAATATTGTAGCTACCGTATCCATGTCTACCGTAACCCAATCATAATTGATCGCAAACTGACGGAATCTTCCTGGTTGTAGCCCGAGTAGGAGAGGATGGCAACGACGGCGTTGATGCCCGCCGGCAGCTCGTTGAATCTTGAAAAATAAATTATATGTTTTGATATATTTTCTTCATTAGGAAAGGTAGTGGAATCGAAAACGTGTGTATCCTCAAGAACATGATACCTCGTCGCAACCTCCGATCACCTTGAAATATTCCCGAGTGCAAAAACCCGACAAGCTCGCGTATTTATAATTTGATTGTGCAATCGAAAAATGCAAGTTATCGATACACGCTTCATCACTACAGATAATTCTCCCCACCAGCGGCTTTCCCTCCTTTTCTAACCCGGTGCTCCTAAGTTGCAGCCTCACCTCAGATACTCCATGCTCCTCGTCGTCACCAACGGCTCTCTCCCCCCCCCCCTTTTCTAACCCGGCGCTCGTAAGGCGCCACCCTCCCCCTTACTTTCTAACCCGGCGCTCCTAAGTTGCAGCCTCACCTCAGATACTCCATGCTTCTCGTCGTCACGAGCGGCTTCTGCGGGTAGTACAGCACGTGCGCCAGCGTGTCCATGCGCACGTGGAAGTTCGTCGTGTACACGCCCATCGCTTGCTTGCCCATAGCGCTCTGCAAGGTCAAAGATCAAACTACAGACTACAGAATCAAACTACAAGACGTACCTGGTAGGTGTTACGCGGCGACTGGTTGTGATCGGGGAAGGGAATGATGGAGGCACAGACTCCTATAATTAATATTATTTTAATTTATACATATTCATATTTTTGATGCGCACCATCGAAGTTTCACACTTCTTGTAACATCTTATCAGCGTCGTTCTGTACAATTTGAGATCGAATGAGGTCAAATAAACAAAGAAATACTCTAACCACAATTATTCGCGCTTCGCCAATAATATAACGCGTTACTTACAGAGAAAGATTCAATAGAACGGAACTTGCCGCCAAGAAAATTAAGCACTATCACGCTTAGTTCGTGCTTCACTACTTGCACAACACGCTATTCTCACCCAACGCTTCAATCCACCCCGGTCTTCCGGCGAAATTCTCTCCACACCTTACAGTATAATGAATCGAATTACGCTAATTAACTAATTAATTACCGAGAATCATGGCCGGGTGGATCTCGCAGTGGGTGTAGGTGTCGCAGTAGCCGCCCTGCTCCAGGTCCTCCGGCATCATCGCTATCATCGACGTCTCTGCAATTAATTAGCAATTAATTGTGTTATTAATTATAAAATAGATATTTGAAACAACTAATGACTAAATAATAAGCAATCATTAGAGCGTAGATAGCGTGCAATGTGAAAGATTTGTATTAGCGAGACGTTTGCAAAATTGTTCCCGATCGAATTCAACTAAGCTTATCCTCCCGCTGCGGCACCGAGTTTCCTGGTGCTCATTTAGAGCATTTTGGTTGTTTCCCCGCTTCCGCCAAATTTAACCGTTCCCACTCTGACCCGATTAACTACGGTTTCACTGTTCACTGACCCTCTTCCATGGCATCGATCAGCTCGACGACTCCGCCCGCCACAAGATCCGACCACGAGTAGGACGAGCCCGACTCGCGCTCCTTCAGCTTGTCGATGTGCGACTGCAAGGAAATTGATGGGTTCGTCGTTGAACTAAGTAAAGAGGCGAATGTTAACATGATTATCTTTATTACCACGAAATATTTTATTTTTTGGAAAGCACCAAGGTTTCACTGTACATCAACGGTTCTGAGACTGCTTGATGCGCGCTTGAGGCACGAGTCCTACGGTGGCGCCGTTGCAAAGGAGGCAAACAGGAGAATCGCATTAGTGGTCGAAGATTTATTGTAGTGGACGGCAACATTACGCAGCAGTCTTTCGATCCACACTTGATATAACAGCAATGCGCGAGTTCACCGGGTCGTAAAGCAAAAGCATAATCGCAATAATAATATAATATTTGTAGACGAAATTGCAAAGAATCTATTAGAAGACGATGTACCAGCGCTACTTCAGGCTACAGCGAGGCGCAAATTAACAGTATTCTCACCTTCCTGATGCTTTCTCTAACCCGGCGCTCCTAGCACGCACTCTCTACTCTCATTCCCTTACCTTCTTGAAGCTTTTTCTAACCCGGCGTGCCTAGCACGCACCCTCTCTCCATCCTTATTCACTCCTTACCTTCTTGAGGCACAGCTTCTGGTTGTCCTTGTCGACGATGAGCAGTGGTCGACAGACGCGCCCGGCGTCCGTGTAGATGCGAATCTCGCGGTCGCGAATGTCCCGCACCATCGATACCTGATAATTAGTTAATTAATTAACAAGGGAACCGCAAAAGTGGTCCGACCTCCCGACACAATCTGTTGTCAGAAGTTGAAAGGGACCCCATAGGGGAGTCCAAAACAGCTTTGAACTGATTGGATATAGGTTTCCTAAGAACTGAAAAATTGATTGTAAAATACGAGGAAATACGTGTGAAAATCGCATTCCCCTCTCCTCGCCTTGTATTCAGGAATGAAAGCTCCACGAACATGTCCTCCTTGGCGCAGCCGGTAAGGCGCTAGCGTACCATTTTGAAAGTTGCAGGTTCGAATCTTTTTGCCGGGGACATCTTTTGCTTTATTTTTTCAACCTTCCCTCTCCTTTAGCATGCTTGGATTCTTCTTATTTCGATGAGGTAATAAGACAGGAAAGTGGTGTAATGAAAAGTGTTGAAATATGAGGCAGCTGAAATGTTTAACTCCAAAACCTGAGGAAATCGTCAAAAATATGATGAATCCAAGCATGCTAAAGGAGAGGGAAGATTGAAAAAATAAAGCAAAAGATGCCCCCGGCAAAAAGATTCGAACCTGCAACTTTCAAAATGGTACGCTAGCGCCTTACCGGCTGCGCCAAGGAGGACATGTTCGTGGAGCTTTCATTCCTGAATACAAGGCGAGGCGAGGGGAATGCGATTTTCACACGTATTTCCTCGTATTTTTACTATCAATTTTTCAGTTCTTAGGAAACCTATATCCAATCAGTTCAAAGCTGTTTTGGACTCCCCTATGGGGTCCCTTTCAACTTCTGACAACAGATTGTGTCGGGAGGTCGGACCACTTTTGCGGTTCCCTTGTAAGATTAATAATTAGCTAATTAAATTTTTTAAAAATAGAGCGTTCTAGATAGGGGCTGTTGCTATCGAGACTGGGGCAGCAAAGTTATGCTCATAGGACCCATGAAATCCCAATTAACCTAGTTGCAAGTAGCTGAAAGTGTTGATTTTATAAGCGAAGATAACCCTGCGAAATCAGTGCGCTAGACCGCTCTCCAAATAATAATACCCGCCAAACCCCAATCCCCCAGGTTTCTAAAACCCCCGAAATTTCGAAAATTCCCCTCACTTCCGACACGATGATGTCCATCTGACGACGCAGCTTGCGCAGCGTCGACATCAGACTCTCCGGGTCACTGGAATTAACTATTTTAATTGATTTAAATATTTAAATAACAAAAAACAATAAATTTCTACAAAAAAATCAATAATTCTATGCAAAAAAATCAATAAACACGCCCTCACCGATGGATGCCGACCCACGAGCCGTTGACGAAGATCTTCGTCGCGTCCGCTATGTTCGACGGCGCCACCTCTGCGAATTAGGAAGCCGTATTACCGTATCTCAGGAGGCTACCGTAACCCTCCCTAACGTACTCTCGAGTTCCAATCCTACTGATGACCACAGTTTGCCCAATCTACTGCAGCCCAGCTCAAAACTATCGTAACCCCGCCCATTCCTACCGTACCCTCGAGATTCTCCATGCTCCACTCCTCGAGGAACTCCAGGATGGGTTCGGGCAGCGAGCCGACAGAGATGTAGGCCATCAGGGCGAGGTTCTTCACCAGACCGACGGCCTGACCCTCGGGCGTCTCGGCCGGGCACACCTGCGAGGGTTGAGTTACATCGGTACCATTTTTGAAATTCAAAAAATTCAAAAAAAAAACAGAACAGTTCTTATCCGGTGACAGAAAAAGTTGGAGTAATGTTTCATCAAGGTCATTTAGAAGAGACCAATTTTAACTTTTGATTCAATCCATTTCAGCTCTTTCACATTAACCATCCCAAAAAAACACACTTGGGAATACAAGGCTTCAACGGGAGTATTAGATAAGCAATGGTTATTATTCAGTAATAAGTGTTGCGCAAGTGGTAAAAAAAAATATCACAACACTTCCACGTCTCTACTCGCCATCCAACGCTTCCTTTCCAACCCGGCGCGCCTAGCACGCGCTCACTCACCATTCCCCACTGCGTGTTGTGCAGCTGGCGCGGCTTGGCCAGCTTGCCCTCTCTTCCGATCGGCGAGTTGGCGCGCCGCAGATGCGAGAGCGTGGCGGTGTACGTCAGACGGTTGAGCACCTGCGATGTGTAATAATGAGTTAGGATTATTGCAAAAGATAGCAACTGTCCCCTATTCTTCAAAAAAATACAGGAAAATCGCAAGAGCATCCGCGTTTCAGCGTCTCTACTTGACGAGGTCGGCATCGAATAGATCAATACAAGGGAATTTGCCAGTTGTAAAAAAATTATATTAATCACCTGCGACACTCCGGCTCTGCTCTGGTGCGCCTTCTTCTGGTCGCCCCAGTTGCCGGTGGCCAGCGAGTAGGCGAGACCGCGCGTGATCGTCGATGTCTTAATTAATTAATTAGCTTAATTAATGATTCATAATTAGCTTGTTAATCCGCACGTTCCTTAATCGAAGATTCAACACCATCTCATCGCACGCTCCAGCAAGCTTGTACTTCATTGAATCTATGAATCACGAACGCGCACGTTAAACCCAATTCCTAGCCAACTCGTGACGTAATTAATTAATTAATTAAGTCACTAATCACCTTGACGCAGACGTCGAGCGAGAAGTCGCCGTTCTTGTTGATGTACTTCTGTGCGGTGAGGCGCATCTGGAATGTGGTTGTAGTTTAACCTTTGGTCATTGTAGTCTGTAGTTTGATCTCTGATCTCTCACCTCCTTGAGCAGGTTCTTGAAGAGCGCGCGGAAGAGGAAAGCGAGCAGCGGGCCGGCCAGGTCGAGTCTCTGAATGGGGAGATGATCAGGTTGTGGTTAGGTTTCATTGATTCTATGAGAGGCGCAGTGGACCGCTCGTCACAATCATAGGTTAACCCCTTCAAAAAAATCGAAAATCAGACAAAAGATCAGAAGCAAAATCTAAGGGAACGAATGAATGAGAGTTGGAGCCAAATGTGTTACAGTTGACTGCAGATACTGCTATAACTAAAACTATCAAAGCCACTAAAGCGGAGTCTGAATTAGTGGCAGTGACTGTTTCATGAACATAATGTAAGCTCTGCAAAAATTCAATCAAGTGCTGGAATCGCCAACAAATCCTAATCCTAATGATAAATAAGATAAGCTGTACTAAAGCGAAATTAATTGCCTGACCCTCTAAACTCTAACCCGGCGCTTCTAGTATGCATCCACTACTCTCGAACAGTCTATCACTCACCTTGTTACCGATGTGATCTCGGTCGTCCAGCTCCCTCCTGCCCAGCGCAGCCAGCAGCAGTCGGTGCACCATGTAGCCCATGAAGTACTGCAAGGAATCGAGGAACAGACTACAAACTACAAAGATCAAACTACAAAGAACAGAGGATTGAGGATCAGACTACAAACTACAAAGATCAAACTCCACTCACCGCCTTCTTCGTCTCGCAGAAGTCGGAGATGCCCACGTGCGGCAGCATCTCCTTCTGCAGGATCTCCTTGGCGTACTTGATACGCTGCTCCTGCAAAGAGATCAGGCTACAAACTACAAACTACAAAAATCAGACAAAAAACTACAAAGCGATTTCAAAATATAGGCAGGGAATGTTCACTGATTGCTGGTTGGAAATCTATGACAGAATGAAAAACCAATTATTGCAAATCCCTAGGTTCTGCGAACAAGAGATCTCCGTGGTACCTAATCACGCCTGTTTATGATTTCAGATTCAGCATGGGGTGAGATTGGGGGCGCAGGTATTATTGACCAGCACGCATTCTCCGCTTCCTTACGCAATGTTTGAAACACAATACTCCTCAGCCGAATGAATCATTCAAAGTAGCGCAATACTAGGTGGCTCTATAGCAAAATCTACATAAGCCAAGCGCAACTCTCCGTACCCTGGTGACTCCGGGCTTGGCTCCGCGAGATCCGATGAAGTTGAGGGCGACGTTCTGCTCCTGTAAAGACCATAGATTAGACTACAGACTACAAAGTACAAAACGGTTTGAAAAAAAAGATCAAGCTACAAACCTGGATGACGAAGGCCTCGTCGAGCGACGGCTTCACCATCTCCATCATCTCGGGGTCCTGAGGAGAAATGATTAGTTACGGTAGAATCTCGATCACTGATAAAAAGTTTTCAACAAGAAAATAGCAAAAGTGAGTCAGAATTATGGTTAACTAATAGAATTTTCGCTCCCACTACTGGACGGACAGAGGCTGCCAGGCAGATTCGTGTTTCAGGAGTTCCTTAAAAGCCCGGTGCCTCACCTCGAAGTCGTAGATGATGTGCTCGAGGATGTCCCTGTCGGAGACGAAGCCGAGCGCGCGGAACACGATCATCACAGGGATCTCCTGAAATTTAAAACAATATCATATTTAAAATATCAAAATAATTTTGTTATATTGTAGCGGGAGCCCAGATCAAATCGCATAGAGAGATCAGGCATTGTAATAGTGATTTAGCGAAACCTCAATACACAAGATTTTTTTAAGAACATGCCCATAATTTATCACCTTTTCAATTTAATTCATACTTACTGTAATGCTTAAACATACAACCAAATCAGTCCTCAGAAAATATCCAGTTCTTTTTTTAATATTCCACCTGTGTCATCCCACTACACCACACGACTATCTACTGCTGCGAAACGTCGCACTACCACACCACACCGTACCTGCTTGATGTAGGGCAGGACGGCGATGATCCTCTGGCCCATCGCAGCCTTCTTCGCTCCTCCTCCGCCCGACCGAGCCATCATGTTCACCCACAGGGTGGAGGTGGGACGACTGAGAAGGAGCAAAGTTGAGACAGGGAAATAAACAACAACAAAAAAGATCGTTTGAGTTTCAAAAAAATTATGAATTGTATTCGAAACTAAGTAACCCAATACGCCCATGACATACTTGAAAAATACAAATGACACGTTCTAACGAATTGTGCTTCGCTGGTAATACTAACTCTGTTCATTTTCAAACACTTCGGTGAATCTCGGAGATACGCAGATGAAAAAAATGACAATTATAAAACCACAAGAACATACCAGTTTCACCAACGTTACATAACCATCTGAAATCCCAACTGAACAATGAGTTGGTGATAGTGCGCAAAATATAAATAAATCAATAACCACCGTACCTGGAGTTCTCCAGACAGGACCGGCACTCAGTCTTGAATGCGTACTTGCCGTCCTTCATGCTGAACACGTACACCGTGTTCGTCGCCATCTTCTCTTGTGCGATCAGTACCTGGAATTTGTTTATTTTAGTTAATTAATAATTAGATAATTAATAACTTAATTAACATGGCTCCTCAAAATCCTGAAGTTATAGCTAGTATATTAGTGTTTCATCCTCCTACCTTCTCCGATCCATTGATGACGAAGTATCCTCCCGGATCGAGCGGGCACTCGTTCAGCTCGGTGAGATCACGATCGTTCATGTTGGACAGCATGCAGTAGGAGGACCTGCAAAGGGTATTGTTTAGCCGTGATAACTGAGTTGTGAGTGGACAAGATATTAAAGAGAGAAAAAATCAAATTGAATAATAAAAACCGGTGGAATCGAGTTATAGGGACCCATAAATAAATAAAAATGTCCTTACCGAAGCATAATCGGGATCTTGCCGACGAAGACCTTCTCGTACTTGCGCTCGGTCATTTGCTCACCTTCCTGAATATTTTAAATCGATTTAAAAATTTAAAATAAGTTATTTAACCTTGAGTCGCTGCTTGGAGATATCGACGTAGAGAGGCGACGAGTAGGTAAGGTTGCGAAGTCGAGCCTGAATGTTAGCATGATAAATAATGCGATAGTTTAAAATTAAACTAAATTAAAATCTATAATTCTGACCTCATTGGGCATCATGGGCGTCGGTGCTCCGTCCTTCTCCCAATGAGTCGGCTTGGAGAGGTAGATCTGCTCGAACTTGAGAATGAACTTGGTCGGATTCTCGAGATCACCTTAAATGTTTAATTAGGTAATTAGAAAATAAACTAAAGAATAATACGACTCACCAGCATAGTGCTGCACCTCGCTCTGCAGTTCGACGGGAGGAGAGTCCTCGACGATTCTCTGTGATTAATTTAATTAATTAACAATTAAATAATTTAGAAAGAAAAATGAAGGCTTACCTGCACATTCATTTGGATGAACTCATCGAACGAGTCGAGCTGCTGACGCACGAGACCTTTCTCGTCGAAGTATGCGGAGATAACCACCCAGCATGCTTCCTAAACCGAGTTTTCATTTTTTAAAAAATGAAAGTGAAGTATTAAACCTCAAAATTTCGAAAACGTTAAAACGCGCATGATGACTTAAAATGTGCAAGAAAAACTGACCTGCCACTGGTCGGGAGAGATCTCCTCCTCCTCCTCCATCGGATTATCGAAATCCTGATCGTCTTCGTCGTACATTCTCTGAAACTGACGCGGTGACGAACCAAAAACAACGGGAATCAGGAATTCGAAAAAGGAGCGAAAGTAAGACGATGCGGGAAAACAGGTTATGCGAGCGAACGAATGGACCGAAACACAAGAAGCTGCGCACATTTTGGTTGGGGTGGCATGGACAAGTAATTTGTAAGTAATGGGATAATAGAAAATCGATAAAACCTTGCGAAATCGCGATTCGAAGCAGAAGCCGTTTCAAAACCAGCCATCGGAAACGTCGTCTTCCACCTACCGTAACCCGGAGAGCGCACGCAAAATATATCGCGTAAGATGTTCTCCCACCACGTTTTCCCTGAAGTGGTACGGTAATTGTGTGTACTCAAATTTTTTCTCACAGCCGTGTCTTTTACCCGGTCGTGAGTTCAAACGACGAAACTCCGCCCACTCCCTATGGAAGATTCGCGAAAGTTCGGGCGAATATTCGCCTTTGCGTCACCCTTTTGAGGCCGCCGTAGCCTTCTGGAACTTTCTTGTCGCGATGTATACTTAGCCTTAGGCGTCAGCTGTTCAGTTTCTTTGTTTTGAGTGGTTTCGCCCAGTTAATCCCGTGTAATGGATCAGTTTGTAATGGATGATTTTGCATTGTTCTTTTCGAAATCGCTCTGACTCAGAGAATTTTCTCTTTAAGAAAGTTGTCCGTGTTCTTGTTTTTTACCTCTTAACTTGCATATCGACCACACCCCTCACAGATTACTCTAGCATGTTGTTCGTCTATTTGACTTTGGCCTAGACGCTCCCACTCGTACATTTTCCGCCCTTTTCTCGCATCCGTTTCCCCCCGTCGAACCCGGTTCTCATCGATTTCTCGCCTTTGTTTACGTTACGTATCAGGCTTGTTGATTCATTCACGTGCTCCATTCCAGATTTCCCAGTCACTCCCACTTGCGTAATACACAATGTCGGTCGTCGGATTCGACATCGGTGAGAATTTTATTTTTTTATTTATTATTTCGAAATTTCATTTTACAAGTTGTTCAATTTCGAAACACTGGCCTTGCAGGAAACCTTAACTGCTACATCGCAATCGCTAAGCAGGGAGGTATTGAGGTCATCACCAATGACTATTCTCTCCATGCCACCCCGTGAGTTTAAAAAAAATATTTATTTCGAAATTTAAATTATTATTATTATTATTCAGGGCATGCGTCGCCTTCGGCTCGAAGAACCGCTCGATGGGAGTCGCCGCTCGCCAGGCTGTGAACTCCAATTTCAAGAGCACCATCATCAACTTCAAGGTGAGCTCGTTTATCAATTTTTCCACAGTGGTGTGCTAAGGCGACGTTTACTAATTCATTTACCGTTTGCAGCACCTGATCGGCCGCAAATTCTCGGACCCGATCGCGCAGCAGTTCATCCCATTCGTGCCCTGCGAGGTCGTGCAGCTGCCCAACGACGAGATCGGCTGCAAGGCGAGGAATACTAAATGTCGAAAATGCGCGCATTTTTCAATAGTCGTGTGCGAGGGCGACGTTTACCATTTGCAGGTGTCGTACCTCGACAAGTCTGAGGTGTTCACGCCCGAGCAGGTGCTCGCCGCGCTCTTCACCAAGCTGCGCACGACGATCGAGGCCGGCGTGCCTGAGATCAAGAAGGTCGCCGACTGTGTCGTGTCGGTGAGTCGACGTTTACCAATTTGCATCTTCCTAGTCAATTTTGCGACCGACGACGTTTACTAATGACCACACTATCAGGTCCCCTACTTCTTCACGGACACGCAGCGCCGTGCCGTCCAGTCTGCGATCGAGACGGCCAAGCTGAACCCGCTTCGCGTCGTGAACGAGACGACCGCCATCGCTCTCGCCTACGGCATCTACAAGCAGGTGAGGACGACGATTACCAATTTTCGAATCTTTGTTGATTTTTCGTCAGGCGACGTTTCCTAATGACCACACAACAATATTACAGGATCTGCCCGAAGAGACGGCGGAGGCGAAGCGCGTCCTCTTCCTGGACGTTGGCCATTCGTGCACGCAGGCATCCATCGCTGCTTTCAACAAGGGCAAGCTTACGGTAAGTTCACGAGAAGGAGCGATCGATAACTGATTTTTTTCTTTGGTCAGCATTTCTGGCCTTTGCTTTCTTGTTTGCTGCGTTTGTACGACATTTCGTAACATAATCGCTGAGTAATAATGAGTTCCGTAAATGCCTTGCTATATTTACAAACTGCTTGCGAAATCGCCCCTTGCGAATAGGTGAGTCGAGAGTTGTTGACAGGAAGTAGGCGAAGGCATAACAGCGGCTGTGGCACTAGGATTGCACTTTTGACCACAACTCGCGTACACAGACTTTTCTTGTTGTTTTGAATGCAAACTTTGCTGCGGATCTATTAGATTTTTAATTATTTTTAACAATACTCTTTCCTTTCTTCACGATATTTATTTGCATGACTCGAGAGATAACTTCAAGATATTTGGCGAAAGTGACTGGCATTATTTTTTATGCATTAAACACGTTTATTAATTATAGTAGTTCATTGATTGCCCTGCTGCAGATGCTGGGCGCGTCGTACGACCTGTCGGTGGGCGGGCTCTGGCTGGACGACTGCATCCGCGAGCATTTCCGCCAGGACTTCAAGACGCGCTTCGGCATCGACGCCAAGGAGGCGCCCAGGTGAGGAATTCGGCCTTGAAAATGAATAAACAGCATTTTAATGTGTCTAAAATTGATCAATGATTTTTGTATTAGCACTGTGTGATTTGGCGTCTCGTTTTAACTATGTTGCCTCTCAGAACTGTAGTTCGTCACTAAAAAATTTACCTGAGAATTGAAACTTGTCATTCCCCTCCTAATTTGAACTATCCGTTTTCTGTTTCGATACTTCTACGTATTTTATAGGCTCTTTGAATTGTTGGTGTATCCTGTCCTTTTGCTTTAAAATACCCACTCAATTATCGTGTTTCATCAACAATACATTTTACCTCTGATGCTTGAGTAGCAATTTTTTGAGCAATGTTAATTAATGCCACACAATTCCCGAATTTGAAATAAGATTAATTACGATTTTTTAATAATTAAATATCCAATATCCGTCTCAGATCCTGGCTGCGTCTGCTGGACGAGTCGGAGAAGGTGAAGAAGCAGATGTCCGCCAACCAGACGCCCATCCCGCTCAACATCGAGTGCTTCATGAACGACAAGGACGTCTCGGGCAAGATGCAGAGGTACGTTGACAGGGGTCAAATACTTATATCGGAAAAATGTCAAAAAGTGGACTGCTTACTGCGGAAAATCACGAAAATGTCGAAATGTGGGTTGCCTTCGGCAGAAAAACACACCCATATGGGTTGCTTTTCCAACTTTTTGCCGAAATGTGGGTTGCTTATGCCATTTTTGGAGGTTCATTTGACCCCTGTACGTTGACGCCATCTTCGAGGATGCCATCGTTGAGGCTTCTGAAAAATTCTTGACCCAATATGATTGGACTTTCACGTATGTTGTCTTCACTGTGGGATATCTTTGTTAGATAGTTTGTGATGATGATACAACGAGCCAACTAAAATCCGTGTAAAACAACTAGTAGAATTACTGAAGCCTTCGAAAGCAATGGAAGTGAGGAATGCCGATGACGTCATCGAGGATCCAGACGATGGTGATGGTGATGACGTCATTGCAGGGCGGAGTTCGAGGAGCTGGCGAAGCCGATCTTCGACAAGCTGCGCGCGCTGCTCGTCACCCTCCTCGGCAAGGCGAAGCTCGATGTGAGTACTGTAGTTTTGGGTACTGTAATCGAGTTGGGTTACAGGGATTATTGATTATTTTCGTATATGTCGTTGATTGATTTAGCCATTCAATTATCGATTTGTATCCCGGTGATTGCAGGCCGGCAAGATCGACGAGGTGGAGATCGTCGGCGGGTCGTCGCGCATCCCGATGGTGAAGCAGATCGTGCGGGAGCTGTTCGGCAAGGACCCCAAGACGACGATGAACCAGGACGAGGCAGTCGCGAGGGGTACGGTATCCAGAGGGGTTCGGTAGGACAGACTATTGATCGGGTGGGGTACGGTAAAGCGAGAGGACCCCAAGTCGACGAGGCAGTCGCGAGGGGTACGGTTGGATTATCGATTGGGGTGGGGTATGGTAGGGTTCCGGATCAGTGATGAGCGACCACCCCAATGTTGGGCTGTACCCGCGCGAACGGGAGCCATTTCTGTTGAACCGAACCCGCGAAAAGTGATTTTACAAAAGAAGATGCAAGCAGTGGGACCCGCCCAAATCTTAAAGTTGGCGAAGGGCGCTCATCACTGTTCCGGATTGTGTGTTGTTCATAGCACACATGGTCGCACAATCTTCGTTATGGGCTATTATTGAAACTGTGACTAACTTGGGTTTTTTTCGAAACATGCAATGGAAGACTTGTTAAAATATTCTAATTCGATGATAAAAAAAACTAAAAAAAATATTTAAAAAATAAAACTAATAACTTTATTAATTAAATGCTAATTGCAGGCGCTGCGATGCAGTGCGCGATCCTGTCGCCGGCGTTCCGCGTGCGCGACTTCGCTGTGAAGGACCAGCAGCCGTATGGCATCAAGCTGACGTGGGGCGCGAACTCGGGCGAGAGCGGGTACGGTAGCTTTGGGCCTTGGGTTGCAGCTTGTTTGGGGTTGCTGTAGATGTGCTTGAGAAGCGTTGGTTTATAGGTATTCCCCTTCTCCTGCGAAAAAATAACGAATCGTTAGTTTCGGAGCATGGCAGGAGGACAAGTGCTACAGTGAACTTACTGAACATGTGCGACTCCCTAGTTTCAATTCGTACTACGTCTATTTTGAAAATACTACTAATAATCAGCAATTTAAATTTGATCTCGATTAATCGGAGTTGGCAATTTTGTGCAGCATAGTTTATACTTGCGCGATGACTGCCTTGAGTTTCAATACATAGCACACAAATCTTATAAAAAAATGTATATTGTATTTTTTTAAATTTACAATGTATTAATTTGCAGCGAGTCGGAGGTGTTCCTGGAGGGCGACGAGTTCCCGTTCTCGAAGATGCTCACGCTGTACCGCACGGGCGCCTTCTCGCTGCAGGCCGGCTACGCGGCGCCCGCCGCCGTCCCGCACACCGGCAAGGCCATCGGTGAGCGAAGCGGGGAAGGGGCGGGTGGATTGGGGGCGATCTGGGTGTCTAGGAAGGTCGATGTAATCGTTTAGTAGCGCTAGGGGATAATTGTGAAGATCCTGAGAAACAGTAGATGCCCGGGTTTGTTTTTTTCGTGCAAAAATGTTAACTGGTGATTTGATGCCGCGCCATTTAGTGAACGAGTTGGACATCTGGACCTGAGCAATTATGTGAAGATCTTCTTATTTAAAAAAAATCATGTTATTGCAGGCTCGTGGCAGGTGAACAACGTGCAGCCGGAGGCCGACGGATCCGCCAGAAAGGTAAAAATGGAATCGCGAACTGATTTTAAAAATAATTGTAACCTATTTTCACCTGGGTTTTCTGGGTTTCATCAGTCATTAATCCCCTTCCGCATTGCAGGTGAAGGTCAAGGTTCGCGTGAACCCGAACGGCACGTTCGCCGTGTGCTCCGCCACGATGTACGAGGTGCAGACGGTGGAGATCAAGGAGGAGAAGGTACGGTAGAGGGTTCGGTGGGTCAGATGGAGTTCGCCGGGTCAGATTGACAGGGTGTTGAAGTACTGTAATTGCAGATGGAGGTGGACCCGGCACCGGCCGCCGACGGAGCCGCGCCGCCCGCCGAGCCCGCGCCCGCCGCCGCCGCACCGGCTGCAGGTACGGTGGATTGATGGAGGGGTTACGGTAGTCCCGTGGGTCATGGTTAAAATAAATCAGTTGTCGATTACCGAAAAATGAATAATCTATATTTTCCAGATGAGAAGCCGAAGACGACGACGAAGACGGTGGCCATCGAGCTGCCGATCGTGGAGACGCTGCCGGTCACCGTCGACACGGCGAGGTTCACGGCCGCAGAGGTATGGTAGCAGGGGAGGGGTTCGGTGGGTCAGATTGGTGATTGGTGGAGGACAGTGTACTAGAGCAAGGAGCTGGAGGACCTTCGATTTCTTATCTTCCAATTGCTCAAAAAATACCTGGAGATTTTGTGGTGCGGCGGGATAACTTGAGTAGGGGGAATGGGCGAGGGACAATTGATCCATCCATTCTCCTTGTAGATTAATAATTATTTAATATTTTTAATTGTAATATTAATTAATATTTGCAGGAGGAGATGCAGCGCGCGGACCTGCTGGAGAAGCGGAAGGCGGACGCGAAGAACGCGGTGGAGGAGTACGTGTACGAGATGCGCGACAAGCTGGGCGAGCAGCTCGCCGACTACATCACGGAGGAGGTGCGTGAGGACACTTGGGGAGAAGGCGCGTACTAGGAGCGCCGGGTTAGAGAGGGGGGGGGGGTTGGCAAGCTCGCAGACTACATCACGGAAGCGGTGCGTGATAGGCGCGCCGGGTTAGAGGACGGGGGGAGATTGACGCTCGGCGGGTTTGTGATGCGGTGAATTTTCGAAAGTGAGAAGGTTTTGACAGTACCAATCGATAGTTTGCAGCTTTTTGTTAAATTATCACAACTTTTTCTTTTGAGCATGGCGGTTTTGTGGCGCGTTGGGTTAGGTCGGAGATTTGGGTAGCTTCAATGTGATGTTTCCATCCGGAGTTTTTTTGTTAAAAGTTAATTTGTTTAACTGCGAGATTACCCGATATTGCAGGCGCTTCATCTAAGCAACTGAATTGATTCGATAAATTTATTGATTTAATGATTGCAGGACGCGGAGAACCTGCGTGCGCAGCTGCAGTCGACCGAGGACTGGCTGTACGACGAGGGAGAGGTACGGTAGGGGATGGAGAAGTGGGGATACGGTAGATTGTGATCGAGGACTGATTGATTATTGATGCTAATTAGTGCTTAATTAATTAATTAATCACTCAGGACTGCGAGACTCCCGTGTACGAGCAGCGCCTCGCCGCACTCAAGGCCCTCGGCGACCCGGTGGTGGAGAGATACACGGAGGCCGCCAAGAGAACGGTGAGTTGGGGTTCCATGGGTTGATCAGAAGAGATGAATTCCGTTGCTATACCGTTGGTTGCAGTGACTCACAATTATATAAAAAAAAGAAAATGATGAACCTGGTGAAATTGAGTACCGCGGATAGTTGACTAGGTTCTCTATCTTCCAATGGGTTGCTGGGATAAAATCATACAACAACGATAATTTAAAATGTATCTATTGATTAGTATTGCATAATAATTACGTCATCCCTCCTGCAGGGCGCGTTCGACCGCTTCGACACGACGCTGCTGCGCGCGCGCAAGGCGTACGACGAGTACGTGGCCGGCACGCCCGCCCACGCGCACATCGACGCGAAGGACATGGAGAAGGTACGTACGAAGAGGGATGTTCACGGATTATTTCAGTCGCAGAATGCAATACTTGCTTGGTGAATAGTGGTTGCGCGAGTAGGTGAAATGTGTAGAGATTGGTGATGCGGTAATGAGACGATGGCACCTACTCGTGCAATCAACCTATTCTTGGTATTCCTGCCAACTTATAAACAATTGGCAAGGTGAATAGTGGTTGCGCGAGTAGGTGAAGTTTG
>LS534393.1:154540-165707 GCA_900490775.1 Pristionchus maxplancki
AGATTTTCACTGGCCAGATAATGTAAATTTGAGGCACTGTATGTGATTAGATTGGTAATTTGCACTACTAATCTTCAGTTTGAGCCCCTAGCGTCTGAATTTCTCGGTTCCGAAACGGCGGTTCCCAAACGTAGGTTTTGAAAGAGACGTTCCGAGACACGATTTGCATTTCGAGGATTACGAGTCCCTTGTTCTCTCAGCAATCATTCCATTACCATAGTTCCAATAGATCAGTTCTCAGAGTAGGATTCCAAGATAATAGTTATGCAAAGAAGGTTTTAAAAGCTTTGTTTCAATATGAAAATTCCCAGACAAATATTTCCGAATAATCTGGTTTCGTCTTCCGAGTTCTAAACCGTACCATCACCCGCTCATCGTTTAGGTTTCAATCACGCCTCAAATCGCTCACCATCCCTCCGGTAGCTCAGATAGAGTCCCTCGGACGTCAGATGCGCGAGGGCGGCCGACGGCTGCTGCACCGACGCCGTGTGCAGCTGCGCGCGCGCCAGCCGCAGCACGCGCGACCTGCAATGGGCAGAGTTTATTGTTGTCAACCCGCCGCGACCTCCCTGTCCCTCATCCTCCTAATCAATACCTCTACTGTACCTCCATGCCCCTCCTCCTCCAATCAATACCCCTACCGTACCTCCTCTCCTGCGGTCCCGCCGCGACCTCTCTGCCGTACCACCGCCGCACGCGCTCCTGCAGCACGATCGCCCAGCACTCGGCCAGGTTCTGCGTGGGGCAGTCCGTGTCGTCGTCCTGGAAATTAAGGTAATTAATTAATTAATCATTCAAATATAATCCTAGACTACCAGTTGTGTTTTATTTTCACCAAACCCTGAGGAGTTACTGACCGAGCAGGCACTGGTTAGTGTCATACACGCGCTGAGGCCTGAGACAACCAGGCTTGAAATTGGACTCTTGTCGTATTTATAAATTATTCCCGCATGTTCCATCAAGATTGTAGGCAAGCGCGAAATGTGCGAGATATGTACAAGCTGAGGCTCGAATCAACCTTGTACGAAACAGCGCCAATTTCAAACCAACTTGAGAACGAGAGCCTAAATCGGTTGTTGATATTTTTAGTCATTCAATACAAGAACACATCGCTGCAATTAGAGCCATTCGAGCTATGTGCACGCACAGAAACCTAGAGTCACCATGTACATCCTTTTGTTTAAAAACTGGATTATCGATCGATAAGCTCAATCATACCGTAACCAATCCTACCGTACTCACCCCTTTCGTCGCCGTCTCGAGCGACTTCTTCATCACTTCGTCCACGATTGCCGAGATGCCCGACTCGACCTGATATCGATCGATGAGATTACCGTAATCCAGCTACCGTATTCCCCCGAAATAAAGTCAATCATTGATAATTCGTCTCTCGAAAACCGTTAGAAATGCAAATAAAACTAATAATAGCCTTGCTACAGTAATCCTACCGTACCCCTCCCAATAAAAACCACTCCTCGATCCCCCTGCGTCGTGTGCCTACCGTATACCTCATCCTGCCGGTCGGCCGCCACGTGCAGCCACTTGACCAGGTCGACGAAGCAGGACGGCCGCGAGTGGAAGCGGCGCGCGTACGAGAGGATGAGGGAGACGGCGTCGCCTGCGAGGAGAAATGATTACAGAGACACCGTACGAACATCGTTGATCTCGCTGGAGCACGTTTTATGCAATAACGATGAAACAGCGAATTGCGCATATTGTTTTGGTAAATTCTACTAAAATCGGTACGAGAGACGAGGGAGACGACGTCGCCTGATAAGAGGATATGGTGAGAGGAGGACAATGAGCAAGTCCATTCCTACTCCCCAAGTCCGTTCTCGCGCTTACGGATGAGTGCGAGAGCATGCATGGGAGGAGATAGTGACACAAAATGAGTTTTTTTATAAGAAGAACCAACTGCTAATTACCGGACTATCGGTTACATTTATTATGCAACCAAGCCGAAACACGGCATTCACTGGCGCGTGGCGAAAGAATGTATTTATTCGAAGCCAAATCAAGACGTGATCGCATGCAAACAACTCATCCAGATACAAGAAAACATTGAAAGCACTAACCATCGGGTGCAATTTTCAACACAACGAAAATAAAACATTTTTTGACAGTTTGGCAAATTAATGGCTCGTCCACAGATCCATGCACATACATGGAAACAGTTAAACCTCGATCAACCTGGCTCAATCAACAAATCTCTATTGCGATCGGCGATGATTCGGAACGATAAAAAAAAGTCAATTTTCGATCCCCATTAGAATACTTACCGTACTTATCCGCAGCGTAGACGCCGGCTCGCTCTGCGCGCGCCACGAACTCGAAGTGCGCCATGTACGGGCCGCGGTAGCCGGGCGCCGCCTGCAAGTAGGTTACTGTATTATTGCTCACGATAACTCGGCTACCGTAATTCTCATAATCGATTAGCTACCGTAACCACGCTCACCTCGCAGGCCTGCGTCACCACCGAGAAGGCGCGATCGATGAGTCTGAAGGAGGGATTACCGTAGCCATATCATATCGATTTTTCTCAGGACACTTGTCAAGTGCACCCCGGCACATCGGCGCTGCGCGCGTGCTACATGTTCTGTCTTGGTGCATAGTTTCGATTTCTTGACGTATTCCAACTTTCCCCAACAACGTGCACAATTGTCTATAAATTCGGGGGCATGACAACTGGGCAACGACATTTGGGCAACGAACTTGCGCAAATAAACATAACTCGCTTCAGAGTTGCATCTAAAAGTTGTGAGATAGCTCATTCGACGGCAAATCTCAAGAGCAATCGATTGAGCTAGATCAAAATTTTTAAAAACGTGTTTAAACGCGTTTGCACACAAATTTCAAAATGAAGTTAGAGACCTGAAACCGGGTGGGTTGCGTAGCTAATATTTGACATACTCGGCGGAAATTTTTTTGAGTGATTATGTCAAGTTTGGCGAGAGTTATGGCGAGTTGCCCAAATGTCGTTGCCCAATTGTCATGCCCCCATAAATTCGACGCTTTCATTATACAATTGTTGGAAGGTTGGTCCAGTTTCGATTCGTTGCACGATTTTCCTAGAGAAAAAGGATATTATACTTATTGTGAAGCGTCAGTTCCTTCTAACCCGGCGCGCCTAGCTCGCACTCTACTCCCAAGTGCCCCCACTCACGTCTGCCTCTTCCCCTCGTCCTTCTCCTCCTCCGCAACGGCGAACGTCGCGTCGAAGAGGTACGTCCACAGCAGCCACTGGTCGACCGCTTCCACTCTGCAATATTCACAAAATAATATTAAAATGACACCCATCCGATCTGAGCTTCAAACGTGCTACAAGTCTAGCAAATTGCACCTAGTTTCGATTTAGCATGGTTTCGTCTGCCAACCCAATTATGAATGTGAGTGCCAGAATTTTATACCAGACCAGACGATTGGATGATAAGTCCCCATCCAACAATGCTAACCTCAAAAATTATCTTCTTTCCTAATAATGTGGAATTACTAACAAGGCTTGAGCATGATAATACTCGGTGAATCAAGGATGCAGTAGAATGATATTTCAACAAAATTAGCCGAGGATTAATTGGCCGGAGAAACGAGTGAGCAAACCCAACAATTCAAGCGCCGTACAATTAGCGCTGCACACCGGCTATAACCTCGTGCATCCCCCCTAAGCGCCGATACAGTTCTGGTGTGAACAGGAAGAAAATCAAAACTGCTCATTCTACAACAAACACATGCGCTACAATTAAGTTTTGATCTTTTCCACTCTGTATTTCCATTACTCGTCCCCACATCCCTTCATGTGAGTGAACGAAGGTTGCGCACGTGCTACAATTTCGTGCATATTCCCAATCGACTCTTTCCATACCACCATCCAACACATTTACTAATCCCACGCCCATTCAACCATTCTGATCCCACCCCAAACTCTCTTCCTATCGACCCCACATAACCCGGCGCTCCTAGCACCCAGACCATTCTTAGATAATTCACTCACTTCCCGAGCGCCTCCTCGCTCCGCTCCAGCACCTTCTGCCACTGCTTCGCCGCCACGCGCAACTGCAATTTAAATGGTTTGATCTATTTTAGTTTCATTCAGGCCAGAATGATCACAAATTTAACAATTATTTAGATATGAGGATTGAACATTAGAGAAGCATCGGCCAACATTAGACACTTTGTGGCACAAGTGAAAGCCGAGCATACATTTCGCAAAAACCACTGGAAACTGATTCCGTTTTTATTTCTAACCACAAATACGACCATCAAACAATTATTCCACTGGCACAATCATTAGTGAACATCGTGAAACACAAAATTCACGGAGTCAGATCAAGAGAACATTTCGCGCGTTCCGCTTTCTCATCGTGCGTTATCCTTCTAGTATTTCTTATCATCCTGCTCAGCACACTCACAGTTCCCAGTAATTCTTATCCAACTCCAGTCAAAACCGAACACTAACCCGGCGCTCCTAGCACGCATTCCTTCCCCGAAACTCTCACCTGCAGCACCCGGATCATCAGCATGGCGGACGAGTGCGTGAGCAGCTCGGCCGCCGACGAATCGAGCAGGTCCGCCGCCTCCGACTGACGACCCTGCATGGTTATCGATTATTATTATCATTCTCATTATTATTAACTTGAAAAAATCAAAAATATGATCATTTTCTGTTTCAAGCTTCGACATTCACCACACCCGGCGAACCTGGGCACCGCCCTATCTATTAGGAAGAACCGGATTCACAAGAACTGATATTTCTGCATGAGCTCTTCAATAAAGAAATACATATTTGCAACCCAAGAACCTCGACCATCATGCTACCGTACTCGTTACACCACGCTACCGTACCCCAACCGTACCTGCTTCTCCATCACGAGCACCGTCAGCTCCACCTCCTGCGCGTTCTTCCACTCCTTCTTGTTCTCGTCGTGCACCTAGGGGATTACGGTAGATTATCGATTTTTCCAAAATAAAAAAAAATCTGGTCATTTCATGTAGGAAGAATCAACTGCGGTCAAGAAAGGGCGCGAACTCATAAAATTCAAATCCTGCCGTACCTTGGTGAGCATCTTGTCGGCGAGCGGCAGCAGCATCTTCGCGCCCATCTCCGGGTTCTCCGACGCCTGAATCAGGGGGTTACAGTATTCTTGCCGAATATCACTTTTCAAGGAACAATTGTGAACAACCCAGCGCACGGAACATCAAATGGACTTTTTTCAACAACAATCACTATAGACAATGAAACGCGGACATTCCAGGACACTTTTTTTTTTAAACACATTTATTTGTAAACTTAAAAACGACATCACTTGTTGCAATCCCCTGTCTGTTTGTCACTTATCAATCAACCATAATTTCCGTATACCTGCATGAGCACGCTCATCACCGCCCACAGGTAGTAGGGCTGCGAAGGCTGCAGCCGGTACAGCGCCAGCGCCGTCTTCTGCTGGTCCTGAACCGAAGATTACGGTAGCCTCTCTCATATCGATTTTAGCTCCATTTTGTTGTGAATCCCTCGATATTCCCCCTTTTCCATCTCATAAGACCATTCCGTCTTCCTGTTTATCCGCCCTCATTATAGCGTCTCAGATTACACAATTATGGCGCATCCATTTCCCCTCTAATCTCAAGGGATCTTAGCGCGCGAAGTCACGCGCCTCATTAAGCCCCACCATCTCTTTTCCCAATATGCAAATAGTAGAAGGGTTGACACAGCAATACTTGGCTTGTCTCAACGGTCCCATGTATTTCAAGTATTTCAGAAAGTATATCTAGACAATATCACCAGTTACCTCTTGGTCCCTCATACATTACAATTATTACGATCACGAGATAGGAGACGCGCAACCTTTGCGCGAGAGATTGCACGAGATAGATCGACAACACCCATAGGGATCTAATAACAGACCAGGGGGGCAGTAATTACGTATCAGAGTAACGAGAAGAGGCGCATCACTCAACTTTACATTCGTCGCAGGATTCATCTTTCCAAATTCGGTGTAAAACAAGTCATCATGAGCTGATTCGATTAGCTATCAGCCGGCGTTTCAAGAGCAGAATACATGGCAAGAAAGGGAACAGCAGCACTGTGATGAGAATTTGCGAGAGAAAACAACACCAATCAAACCCGGCACATCGCGGCTTCACCCCAACTGTAACTTACCTTGCCGCGACTCACAACCAGGGAAGATGCAAACCCGGCGCATCCCGGTTTCACGCCAACCATAACACTCACCTTGAAGTTGCAGACGCGCGCGTAGCTCATGAACAGGTGCGACAGCAGGTTCTCGTCCGGCTGATAAAGATAAATAAATAATAATAATAATAATAATAATAATAATACGAATAATAAATGTTTGTCCACACTCCGGCGTATTGTTTAGTGTTAGTTAAACCTGTCAATAACGGATACATTGAACAACCCCCAATTGTCTCATGTACATGTTGCAGTTGAACCGTGAGAGTACCAGGTTCAGGTTATTCGAGAGGAATTATTTGTGTTTTTGTTTTCGGGGTAACAACAACAACAACAACAATAACATCTACCCACCTTGCCCTTCGCGACGGCCTTCTCGTAGATGGTGCAGATGCGCTCGGGCTGGTTCAGCTCCTGCGAATTATCGATTGATTGACGTCATCGATGGTAAATTATCGATAAGTTTGATGCTAAATAGCCATCATGGCGCTGTCATGGAGAAGAAATTATCGTCCCTAGCGACTCCGCAAGTCCTATGAACTGAAGGTGCCTAGAGACTTGCGGTTCCATGCGTAGCGCATAATTCGAGCAGCGCAACGAACTCAATCTTAGAGGCGGATTGAGTGTAAACAAATATTAATTCACATTGAACAAGTTGTGTGGTACGGATTCGGGCCGAAGAATTACTAACACAAGAGGGCCCATCCGATTTCAAATACTGCCAGTAACTCAATGAAGCAGCGCACTATTACCCTATAGACCTATCTCTGTCAGGCAAGACGAGAGAGCGTGTCAAACGAGGAGAGACTCCAGTCACGCCAAAGATTCAGATTCACCTTGAAGCAGTGCACGAACGCCTGCAGCGTCGCCTCGTCGTAGTCCTCCAGCGCCGCCTGAATCAGAGGAGATCGTCATCTTCGAGAATCAGGGCAGGGATTGATGAATGCTGGTGACACGATCACTTTCCTCCGTACTGTTCTCATTCCATCCAACCAATTCATACCACACTGCACGAAGACGAATGAGTTCCAAGAGTTTAGAACCAAGAAAATAGGTATCGACAAGATAACAGCCATCACCGACCTGCACGTCCTCCAGTATCTGCACGGCCTCCGTTAACCGCTCCAGACGGATGAGCGCCAGTGCACGGAGGACCTGCAAGGAGACGTTAGCGTTGACGAATTAAGAAGACGTTATCTTTGGGAATCTAGTTGACCTCTTATCATTCCAGAAAGTGCCCCAGACATTTCTCATCAGTTCATACATTAGCCCATCACATAACATCAGATTTTGGTCAACAACAGCCAGTGACTAGCATGTTTACCATGTTTGGTGCATCAATGACGCCCCAGTGTCCTTTCCTACTCAAACAACAATAATGATCACCCGATTACGTTGTTGCCTTCATCAACAAACCTTGGCGGCTTGCTCAGCGCTTAATCTTAAGCTAGTTACATCTTGAGCTGCTTATGCCTACTGAAAGCGGGCTTGTCCCTAAAAAGCAAAGACCTCCCAACCAACGAACCTTGGCGGTCTGCATGTGCGGGTGCTTCTTCAGCACCTTGTCCGACTCCTGTAGCGCTTTCTTCGAGTTGTAGTTGTCCAACGCATCTAAATTCAACATCAAAAAGTGAAAAATAGAGAAATTCAAGCCAAATTCAAGCCAAAACACACCGTAAACGAGTCGGAGACGACGTTCCTCGACCGCCTTTGCACTCATGACGAGGCTACCGCAAGAAAGTGGCTGAAATTACGCCGAAAACTAGCGAGATCTTAGAGATAAGAAGCGGAAAAACGATGAGAACACGCGCTTTCTGGCAAGAAAAGAATGGAATGTGAGGGGAATGAGAACAGCTAGTAGGTAGGCACGTTTTTAGAAGGTTAAACTGGATCAAAACTGAATAAATCGCATGAAAACAGAGATGAAATGAAAGAAATTCAAAATCACAGAGCCAGGACGTCGACCGGTGAATGGGACGGTTCGGTGTTATACAGTATACTCAAAGCCACTACGCATGCGAATCGGAAACTGATTTATTTTTTTCGTTTTTCCAGTTGCTTGACAATTTTATTATTTATTGAGTATTCGGAAGAGCATAACATAATTCCTTCATGTACATAGCAACTGTCGTTTTAACATTTACGTAATTATTCATTCATTTCCCTCTACACCAAATACTTTATTTGCAGTTCCACAAAATACTTACAATCAATACAGTCAATAAACACAAGCGAATCTTATCACAACAAGGCAGTGTAGCTGTGCAGACCATTCACAAACTGGTCTGTGGATCAATCAATAAATAAATATGGGTACAGTAATCCGGGAGGGGTCTACTCCGCTACCGTACTCTCCGCCTTCTCCTCCGTTTCTTTCGTTTCTTCCTTCACTGCTTCCTCTTCGTCTCTCGCATCAAATGGTTCGGCGTCCTGCGAATTTAATTTGATTTATTTTTCACCAAGAAGATGATAGTTCACTGTCAAAGAGCGGTCAGTCTTTGTAAAGCCGACTTATTGAAACTCCAATGAGCCTCCGATGTTCATTTGAATTAAAATTTGCGACATTTACAGATTTCATTAGCAAGTGCCTCGTCCTCACCTCACGCCCCTCTCTCTAACCCGTCGCGTCTAGCACGCGCCCTTTCCCCAAGACCTCACCTCCTGCTCCTTCTTCAGCGCGCGCGGCAGGAAGTCACGGTCGGGCCAGAAGCGCGCGAACAGCGCCTTTGCCTGAGAGAGGTCGATATTGATTAGTGTACCGTATCTCTAACCGTACTCCAACCCTACAAACACCCCTCATACTACTACTCTGCTTTATTTGTCTTCGAAACAACACGACAACGACACACTAAGGAAAGTGGAATTCACGTCAGGATATACCCTAGTCAAAATCACAAACCAACACCAACGCAGAACTCATTCAAATTCGGAGTTAGTCATCGGATGAGATTCTATCAGAAATCTACCTGTCATTCATGAGAACACCTGCCAATGAAACCCCAATCTACGGAAGATGCTCTATTTAGAATATTTTAATTAGATTCCTAAAGAAACCATGATTACCGACGGGAAATTACAGCATCCCCTACCGTATCCCCAACCGTACCTCCTCCATCACACTGCTGTAGTCGGCGGTCGCGTCCGGCAGCCGCAGCAGGCCAACGTTCGACGGCACGTCCGAGCCCGCGGAGTACTGTAAGAATGAGGTACTGTAATGAAAGGGTACTTTAAGTTTGGATCAATCGGAATCTCGACAAATTCGAATACAGTCACTCCAAGGAGCCCGAACCATCTTTCTAAATAGCCCGGCACATCGGAGCTGTAACGGTTCATTGTCTCGACCTGAGTCAGGGATATTTGATTCGTAGTGGTAACCTAGGATTAAAAAATACCAATAATCTAGAATCAGCTCCCTTCTCGCCCGTTGAGATCTCACTGACATGACTTCCGCTTCACCATCTCAATCTCACACGCTCCTTCACCAGTCAGAGAGGCGAGATAGCGTGCAAAATGAAGAGATCCCCATTTCGAAATATCCCCACCTCGCTCTGCCGCCACTCGATGCGCCGCAGCAGCAGCGGCTTCTTCCTCTCCTCGTCTCCTCCTTCTGAAAAACGGGGAATCATGTCGATTATTCTACTTTTTCGATACAAATTTCGATAACAATATTGAAAATAAATTTAGTGGGTTGGTGCTTCACATCGGGTATATCCCGACAATAGCTACTCGGTATTAATAAATGATATGGTTGGGTCAGAAAAATCGAAAAACAACAACAACAACAACAAACCTTCATCCTCCCTTCGGTACATCGTCGCGATGACGTCATCGACGAGGCTTCCCGCGTCGCCGGACGCCGTGATCTGCGCCAGGTCTGAAAGAAGTATACGGTAGGTCGTATTACTGTACATGCCATTTCCTACGATGCATTCACAGTCATTGAGCAGCAAAAAGCATAAAAATGGCTCCAGAAAGATCACGGTTTCAGCCCATCCCCAATTACTGACACCGTCGCCTCGTTCGATTAGTAGTGTTCAAGGATTTCGTAATGCAATCCAACAACGACGAAGAAATGTCAAGAACGATACCGGTTTCACCCATTCCTCAATTAGTTTGATTCCCTCTTGATTCGATCTTTCCCAGTCAGATGCCGCTAATCTATACCCAATAAAGTCACTCCTCGATCCCCACCCCTCGTGCACTTACAGTATCCTCTGGGCGCGGTGCACGCCTCCCATCCGACCTCCAGCAGTCGCGCGCCCGCCGCCGGCGAAAGCCCGCCCAGATTGAGCAGCGAGATCTGAGAAAGGGCGGAATGGGTGAGATACGGTAACACCAGGTGGATAGATGATGCAAGAATCCTACAAGCTTGGTTTCGCAACTCAGAAACTGATTCACTGCACTTGTCCCGTATATAAATTCCAAAGCCCCAAGCTCCAGGGAATCTATTATGCTAGGGCACCCGGTGATTCGATGCAGCACGGATCGATCAAATTCTAGTTAGCAGAAGACATTTCAGTGGCGCTGCCAAAAATCCAATCAATATATCCATGTCGTTAGCACATATTACTACCAACTGCTTCCTTGCTGCACAAATCTTAAGTATTCTGGTTCAGCATCAAAATGCCAGTGGACGTCATCCAGGAATCTCCCAAACACCGATAATCCGATACTCTTCTTCCGGGATTTTAATTTGAACCACCCACTACATCTATGCTTCACGAATCGAACAAATTCTTGTTCGCAGAAGACATTTCAGTGCCGTTACGATATCTGCTTAGCACGGGTCTCCTGTAAAAATGTAGGAAAATGAAACCCTTTTGCTGCAGAGAAAAATTTTTGGTCTTCGATTTCCGTGAAAGTCATTTGCCTAGGTAAAAAGAGGCTGAGGAAGACGCCTATCCACTTTGTTTTTCAAAATTTGCATGTTGAAGTGGTTTTTTGACCTACAACTTCAAATGGCTGTTTCTCGCTTCGTTT
>LS534393.1:184970-196347 GCA_900490775.1 Pristionchus maxplancki
CGAACCCCCCCCCCCCATATTCTACTCTTTTTTTTCTCACCAAAACACGCATCCCTATTCCCTTACTCGATCCTGCGAAACTGGTAGAACGTGGACGAGGATGGGGTCTGATTTCATCCTCCTTCTCCCTCCCTCCTGGCCTCCTCTACCCCGCTAGAGACAGTGCGAACCGAAGAGGTCGGGTAGGCAGGAAGAAGGCCGTCATATCTCCCCGCCTGGCATGCTCCATCACCAGACAGAGAAATCGTTAGAGCACGGCTAAAGAGGAGAGCCAGACAGCACTCAGGTACCCCTTTCTCTCCACCCCCCCCCCCATTCCTCCCCCCCAGTCAGTTTGTCTGTCTGCGTGCCGAACGGAAGGCCAAAACAAACACGCAAACAGTACTCACAAAACCCGCCCGGCACGAGTACAATAGAACCCCCGCCGAATCGAGTAAGATTCGGAAGCAGAAGGGAGAGAATTTCCCGGACATGCCTTTGTGCAATCCATGCATGTCCATGCCATCGGGTGCTCTGAGAGACCAAACAGGGACCAGCTGGATTAGAGCTTCCGCGTGGAATCAAGTGAGCTTGCACATGTATGATTCAATACTTTATTCGATCCACAGAGAAACATTACTGCCTTATTCCAACTGAGCTAGTGATATTCTCGTTTTTGAAACGAATTCCTAACGAAGCAGTGCCCAATTAGATAAATAAATGCATCTCTCTGACTAATTCCATCAGAACCCACGCCAAATTCGCTAACTCATTTACTTCCAGCCCGATTCCTCTTCTCGTCTGCCAATTTCCTTTGAAAAGCTCACAACCCAGACCAGAAACCAGTGTGATCGAGGCTTCAGCGATCGTATATCCACGCTGACACCAGTCGGAACCAATTTCTTTCTTCCCCCAGTCTCAAAACACTATTCCACCAATTCCCTCCCTCCACCATACCCCTTCCATACTCACTCGATCGTCGCGTAGGCCTTGAAGGGCAGGGCGCCGAGTGCGGGCGCGGCTCCGCCATTTCCCGCCGAGTCCCCGAAGGCGGCGCGCGCCGCGTTGCCCGCGCACCCGCCCACGATGCGCGACGTCCGCTCCGGCGTCCTGCAACGAAGTGAATGGTACCGTACTCTGGCTACAGTACTCATTGACTCCAATCAAATAACAGCGACCGGTGCATTATTAGCCACACTACAAGCAATGAGCCTTTGAGAGTTGGGTAAAATCCGAAAGGTTAAGCTACCACTTTTTACAATTTCCAAATTTTCCGCGAAGCACCATATGCCAGTTACAGTATCCCAATCCTACCGTACCTCGACTCCGCGGCCGATCGATCGTAGTCGGCTTCCTTCGATCGATAGAAGCAGAAGTCGCGCACGTCGAGCGTCTCCGCGAAGTCGACGTGGTCGTCGATCTGAAGGCAATCGCCATTTTACCAATTTACGGCTTCATCTATTTTCCGGTTTAACTTTGAAAACCTTAATTCCGGATTCTCAAATATCAACTACAAACAATCTGCAACAAAGTCGTTTCAGGTTCTCATCTAAATCATTCATTTGACAAACCGAAACAATCGTCGAGTTACGAGCGACAAAGATAACAATTACCGAGCAACAACAACTACTCAACGCCAGCTCCGTCATTTCCTACGACATCATAACTCCCGGCTCCGGCTTCATCCCCATTCCCGGCCCTGGCTCACCTTGTAGCAGGCTCCGGACGGCAGCCAGCCCAGTCGCTCGATGCGGATGATCAGCGCCGGCGGCAGCTGCAATCGATCGATAATTGTGGGGGGATACCGTAATCATAACCAGAAATTTCCATCCAGGAGCCCATCGGCGAAATCAGTCGCTTCAATTTCGAAAGCTACCAGGATCGTATTCGCTTCACGCGTTCTTTTATCCTTGTCTCTTTATCGAAAATCCAATATTAGACTCCATAGCGTAAGTAAGAAAAATCCGCTTCATCTTGATCATAATGCACCAAGAAAGTCAATGTTTCACGGGTACTTGAAATACTCCAGCCTACGCCCATCAAACCCCTAGACGAGAGACCACACGTGGGCATCAGTGTTGGTAACAGCAACACCCATCCGGTTATGAAGGGTCCAACCCACCCGATTCTGATAATTTTTTGCAGATAAGCCGACTGTTCGCGCTTATTTTCGAATATTTTCACTACAACCCCACCCGACGTGCATATCCCACGAACAATTCCTGACCATATATGCGGAAGACCACTCGCTGACCACGTCTTGTTTTGCCCAAACACGCCTATTCACCATCCCCGGCGGATTCCGGATTCGCCCTGCCTACTTACCTACTAGGAAGGAAGGCCGATCACGGAACACCGCATCCCCGCCCCGCCCCCAGGCACTCCATATAAGAACCCTCCTCCATCCATCACTCACGTCTCCCTGACCTACCCCCGCCCGTCCTACCGTACACCTACCGAATCCCCGCCCGCACCCCTGATGAGGCTACCGTGGCTGTTACTCGCCATCATCATAGGTGCGTTTACTATTTTTGAATCTCGCGCGCTACCGTATTCTTTCCCTATTCCAGGCGAGACCCTCGCTGGAAAATCCAATCCAGTATTCGACATACTGATTCGAAATCGACGACAGTGCAACAACAACAATAACAACAACAACAACAACTGCGCGCCTCAATGCAACTGCAACCAGGGCGTGAGTGCAATCGAATTTCTTGGTAGTTCAAATTTAGTAATCGATATTCCCTGACTACCATAACCCTTTTTTTACAGTCCTCCTCCTGTCTCTGCATCTCCCCCTCCAACTGCAATAACAACAACAACAACAATAACAACTGCGGCGGCGGCAACTCGCGGTCCAACTGCATGTCCTCTTGCGATACTCAGGTATGTTTCCTTCTCGAAAAAATCAGTCATCGATAGTTCAATCTCGTTGTCTACCGTAATATAGTGATCATAACAATTAAAATCAGTCCTCGATAGTCCAACCCCTACATCTACCGTATACCAGTGTTCGGCCGCGTGCACTGCCGTGGCGCTCACCTCCTCCCTGCTGGCCCAGTGCATCGCCGGTTGCCGGCCCAAATGCCAGCAGAGCTGCGGCGGCGGCGTCCAGAGGTGATACCGTAACCGCATTATAGCAACAACCGTAATCGTAATTCCCGGTATCCCAAATTACATGGACGCGCCTTGAAAATATATCGTATTCTTTAGCTAATCTTGATCTGTCATTTTTCTACAAATAGCTATGCGCCTAGTACTGTGATGAGAATGTAACAGAGATCAAATCAAATGCGTGAAACACGCACTGTCATTTGCAAAATTCCGTAGAGTTCCACTTGCTCACCGCACACTCTGTACGATACAGACCGTACTCTCTCCTTCGATACAGGACCCGATCCGCTACCACCGTAATCTGTATTGTTACAGTAGCTCTCGCAACTCGTGCAACTCCGCCTGTCAGGGTGTCTGCCTCAGCTTCTGTGGGCAGGTATGGAGATTAATGATCAAGGAGATTATCAATGAACCACACAAGGGATCAACCATTAAAGATAAAAGATCAAAGATCAATCTTTTCAGACGGGCAATCGCAACTGCAACAACGCGTGCAGCGGGCAGTGCAACTCGGCGTGTGACGCGACCGAGAAGAGTCTGCAGGTTGGTCCATCCGGCTACATCCAAAACAGAAAACAAGAGCAAAGAGGCCAGCACCTCTAGAAAAATCGCACTATTTTTCCCGTTCGGGAAAGATATGCCTACAATTAGGCGACGCAGTCGAGAAAAGAGGGGCGAGTTGTTTGCACCCGGTACAGTACCGTTAGTGTTTCACTGCATCGTCATAAGCACCTATGAGATTGGTGAGACGATTATATTCTAATAGCTTTGCAAAAAAATCAAATGAGCGTGCACCTGCAACGCCATTTCGCGTTTCCGCAAAAACCTCAATCGCACTAGGCTCTTTCGAGTTTCTTAGATCATCCAAGTCAGCGTGCTGATCGCTTCTTTGATTCAGTCGATATCTGTCTGGAGTATAAAAAACAAATAATTACAAATCGCAGTAAATGCAGGATTTCATCGAAGCATACCGTACCACAAAACTAACGCAATCTCCTCATAATACAGTATAATACAGTGTACAGTATCCCTCCCTTCCTCAGATCTCCGTGCCGCTCGCCTGCCTCACAGGCTGCTCTCAGCAATGCAACAACGCCTGCTCTGGCCGTGGCTCCTCCTGCCAGAGCGCCTGCCAGGTATACTGTAGGGCTACCGTATCCTGAGCGATTACCGTAGCCCCAAGTACAGTACCCAGCGCGACTACCGTACCCTGCCCCTTTCCAGAACACGTGCAACCAGGGCTGCTACTCGGACAACAACAGCTGGAACCGGCAGTGCAGGTACCTTATTCGATCAATCGATACTACCGTAATCCAATTGACGTCCATCCGGGACCATCCCTGATTCAGGGACGACAACGACGGCGACTGCGACGACGACAACGGTAACGGGCGCGGCAGGACCATCCAGATCGTGATGGGCAGCGGCACGGACGAGGGCTCGTGCAGGTAATCGATAATTGATTACGGTACTCTAAGATGGCTACCGTACTCTAGGAGAGGCCAGGGATCGTGAGGGTAATCGATAATATAGTCTATTACCGTACTCTTGCGAGGACATTCATTCACGCATTCATCGCAGTGAAAAGACAAAAGTCGCCCAGATTCATTAGTGTTGCATAGCTCCATGAAACCAACTAGTACCACTTAAAACTGATCAATCTGCTTTTCCAGAATCAAAATTCCTCTTGACCACCACCAACCACTTCACAATTTGGCTACCGTAACCCCTCCCTTATCTACCGTAACCCTCCTCTCAGGTCCCAGTGCGAGGACTCGTGCGGGTCGCAGTGCACCAACACCGGCCTGAGCAGCAGCCGCTGCGGCTCCATCTGTAGGAACTCGTGCCAGGACGCCTGTCGGTGAGTGTACGATAGTTCCAATCAACAAATACTGTGGGCGGGTACGCTAATGGGACGTATACTAATCAGACTCCACAATCTGAACAGAGGTTCAATTACATAGGGTGCATCAATTCATACATTAGTGGATGAACACATTCACAAAAAATTATAAAATATAAAATCGAGTGGCTTGTAATTAGATTCGCGGCTAGCTTTCATTTTTCGAAAGCACTGAGTAACCCAGATCAACAGGGTTGATCAAAGCACCGTTGAAACCCTGGATTGTTCTCCGTTCCCGTACTATCTCATTCCCACTTTCAGCTCCCTGCCCATCGTGATGGCGTGCGGCTCGTCCTCGGGCGGCGGCTCCGGCTGCGTGTGCCAGCCGCGCTACGACCAGTGCAGCTCCGGCTGCTGCTTGAAGCGATGAGCGCGGTCGAATTGGCGCGCCACCACTCTCTCCATTTCCCACACTATCTAGCACTGCCTGTTCTGGCGCCCGACCCTCCGCCAAATTGGCGCCCTTCTTTGCGCCCCTAACTTATTCAGCGCACCATGCACATCCGCACACAGATACTCAGCACTCGCACATTCCATTTTATTTTACGACACGAATCGTCTTTCGCTTGGTATCCGCTAATTATTGTACTCACTGATCGCCCGCGAGATAAATGTTTCATGAGTAAGGAATGACAACGAAAATACTGACTACATCGATTGGAGATAAAAACAGCTCTCTCAAAAAAAAACAAATTAGCCAGTGCGATAATGTTTCACGAGCAAGGTAAAGAGAAGATTATGGTAGCAATCGGAAAAAAGGCTTCACATTCTAAAACTATTTCAATCAACAGTACTCAATCCACTACAGTAAATTAGCCTAGTTCAACCCAGTCCTTCACTTTGGTGACTCCTCTTATGCGTTGATTTGTCCATCGATGTAGTAGCGAAATACCGATGATCTTTCGTTCCATTTTGAGCTGGGCAACACGTAGTTTTGCTTTGTCCGACTGACGCAAAGACCAAAGTTCGGCGCCGTACTCGCCTTCTTTCGCAATTATCACTACTCGCCGCGTGATAAATGTTTCATCGCAAAGTTATGATTAATAAGATGGCCGCAATAATCAGGAGATGTCGCGAAGTAATTAGCAAATTACACTGAACACACGCGATTCCTGCTTGAAACCTACCCGCGAGGTAACTGTTTCACTGTCTGCTCAAAAGCATGCAAGAGTAATGATCAGATCAATATTGGAATTCTAGAGTACTCTCACAACACCATAAAATACACAGTATTCAACTGTTCTGCTTCATCTAGTGAAGCCCTTAGAAACTCAGTTCTCGATACCTCTCTACCGTACCCCTACCGTACCTTGGCGAATCCTGCCTGCTTGAGGAGGCCCGAGTCGGTGCGGCCGCAGCGCTTCTTGCACTCGTCGCAGCTCGCGCCGCTGAAAAGAATGATGGAAATTATAAGTGGATTGCTTCGATAATTGAGAAAGAGGGAGGCCACAAGCGTAAATGATATCGATGAAACTCAAAACAGGTAAATCTAAAGCAACTCGAAAACTCGGGATCCTACCACAACCTGCTACACTACAATATCTCTGCGACCACAAGATCAACAGTCCCATGCCGTAACCATCCACAGTTCCTTAGCTATCGTACTCAATCGATAATCGATACCGTAGCCCACTTACCGTATGACCTCCATCCGGAAGTGGTCCCGCAACAGCGCCTCCACTCTCAGCGCGCGCATTCCCTGCAGCGTCTTCGTGATCTTCACGGGGATGACAGAGCACGCTTCGTGCTTGATGCGCTGCAAAAATCGATAAGGAATCGATAATTATAATCAATAATTTTTTTTAAAAAAAATATTGATCAGTTTATACATTTCTCAATCAATAAGTTCTACTCTTTACTGTTTCACCGCGCTGGCATAAGTGGAAAGAATCCTTCGAAAACAATAACTGCTGCACTATCGCTATCACAATCTTCATATCGCACTATCGCGAAATAATGACGCAATCAATCAATAATGCGCGCATTCCCTGCAGCGTCTTCGTGATCTTCACGGGAATGACCCTCGTGCTTGATGCGCAGTAATTTCTCGACTTTCTATTGGCGCTTATCTGTTCCTAATAAGTGTGCAGCCATAAATCGAAAACCAATGAACCATTCAGGGGAAATACTACTGGTGAAACCCAAAACAAACGCGTGAATTCGGCATTGTATTCGCATTGCATTTGCAGTACGAAACACTCTCATTCCCAAAATTACAGTACCCCCTACCGTACCTTGTAGCTGCATCCCGGCACGGCGCACTTGATCCGCTCCGCGAGGATGCCTTGGCTGGGCGCGCGCAGCACCGACTGCAGCCGCACGGCCGTGCTGCAGCTGCAAGGAAGGATATCGTAATGGGATGTACCGTACTCGCACGTTACCATAACCATACAAATAACACTTTAGTATTGCTTTACTGGTCGCTATCGCCATTATATTACCGAGCAACGCCAGGGACAGAAGACATATTCATTGCGAAGCCCTAGTGTTTCGGGTTGATCGTTCGCTCTCCAATAGGTGGAACAATACTTTCACTCCGTTACACAGTGCTTCGAGAGCTGACGAAAGGAGAGACGGCTAGAGTAAAATAGAGACAAGGAGCAAGCGAGAGAGAAGAGACAAACGTAAGTAAAACGCGACGCGACAGAGAAAAATAGAGAGAAGGGAAAGCGAGTGAGATCTCTATAGGAGCCTGATGCCTAGCGCAGTTTATGATGAGCAATCTAAAACGGTGCCAACTTTTTTTGTCTTCTCTTTCCATGGGGCTGAAACGCTGTGCGTTACTAAAGGAACACTGACAATTAACAATAGCAGGACCTCTATCGTATCTCAGATTACCGTAATCCATTCTACCATACCCCCACATACCGTTCCATAGCCAGCACCTCCCTGCTGCGCGTTTCCTCGCTCAGCTCGCGCACCTCCAGCAGACCTGTGAAATTATTTTTTTACTTTAATTAAATTTTCAAAAAATATGAAAAACATGGCATTCGCAACATCAGTGTTTCAGCAAAGATGGTCAGGGCGAATTGGGTACCACTAATATTCACCATGCGTAGAAGTTGAAAACACATATATGTATTTGTTATATATATTTGTTTGGAAATTCGAAGATTGTTTCACAGAATTCAGATGAGTGGAGATGATCACATGCAAGTAATACCATGCATCTAATCTTCAACACAAAATATTTGCAACTTTCCTATTCTCAGTTATCCTTTCCAGCACCATCTCTCCCCACAAACGTTCAATCATTATTTGTAATATTATAATATGTTGTTTTTGTTGTAATTATATAGATCAAAACAACCAACCAGTGCTCATTCTCTTCTCGATCGTCCATCCCAGCTCCTCCTCCCACGTCGTCGAGAAGACATTGAACAGCTCGTGCAGGTCCTGCAGGAGATTATTATAAATTGGATATATCCTTGATTATTATAAATTGGATATGATATATCAGCGACAAATTCGCCCAGTTAACTGCTGCTTCGATAACAAGAGAAAGGTGGGCATAGACAACATTCCCAGTATTCCGAGCAAATTGTTGATAATAATGTACAAAAAAAGCTCCTCACCTGCTCGACTCCATGGCCTATCGTCCATCCGTGCGACCGCAGCGCCTCAGAGACGTCGTGGGCGGAGAGCGTCGCGTCCGCGGCCGCGTCCAGATCTGCGAAGTAGACTGTTCATCAAACGTCGCCTGATTCTCTCAAATTCGCACACTATCTCACTATCTCTAACCCTTGATGCATACCAGCAGTACGAGTGTTTACGAGGAGTACCAGCAAAATGATCAATTGTTGACGCGATTTCGACATCTATGGTATTGCGAAACAAAGAAGAACGTGGTATAGTAAACATTCCGTTTCTGCATCTTTCCGACTAACAGAAGAAATAACACAACAAAACAGAACGAATTGCTTCTAATAAAATAGCTTATGCACACTTGTATTTTTGTACGAAAGCATTGTAGATTAGCTTGTTTTCACTTTCAATCTATTACTCTAACTAATCACCAAGCACGAGCTTCCTCAGTTCCTTCAGAAACCGCGTCTCGTCCTCGTCAAAGTGCAGTCGACGAAGCCAGTTGACGAGCGAGGGAATACTGCAAGAGGGATTGTTAGGTGATCAGCGATGAGTGCTCTTCCCCAACTTTGTGCAAGTTCCACTGCTTGCATCCACTCTGGTATAATCACTTTTCGCGAGTTCGGGTCAGCAGAAATGGTTCACGACTGCGCGGGTACAGCGCAACATTGGGCACTGTTGAGCAAAAGGGATCACATGACAACAAACATCATCCAGAATGCTGACTAGTAACAGAATAACTATTTGGCATTCGCACCACTAGTGATGTGATATGATTCACTATCGCAGCATTTGCCCATTACCAGAAACGTGAAAGACAGAAACCACCTAGCATTTGGGATACACGTTTTAATAATCCGTATTGGTGCCAAGACCTAACGAGACGTTTTCACTATATTTCAACTGTGCATACCTGGACAGTCCCTGGATGAGGGCATTCGCGTAGCACGTGTTGCCGAGGTTGTACAGACCGCAGAGGCCTCGCGTGACGCGACGAGCTGCAAAGACATTTCTATTCACAAATTACGTACAGCTTTGTTAAGAACTATTCATTAAAAACCACCAGAAAAAACGACCGGGTGAATACTATGTTCAAAGACGTTTTATTCCCAGGTTAACACAAGACTGCAACTGACCAGCGCTCGGCTTGGACGTCAGGAAGAGGTAGAGGAAGCCCGCGGAGGCTGCGGCGCCCAGCACTCCAAAGGCGATCGCGCTCGAATTTGGCATAGCTGAGACCTCCAGGAGTGCCAATCACATTGATCAGGGGTTTCAAGCTTCTGGAATGAATGGAAGTCAATAAATGAAATTAAACAAATTAACATAAAGAAATTCGCGTAGTATCTCTAAAATTATATATATATAGAAAATATTGAAGTGACGTGATCAGAAGTCTGACTCAATGATACATGAGAAATCAGACAGAGAGTCGCGACTACTTATGAAACGCGAACTGTCTTATTTAGCATTTTTGTGACTCTTCATTTTTCTAGAAAGCAGTTTTGATCCAAACATACATCTAAGTTACGGCATCAGCGTTAGAAATTGATTTACTGCAAAAAAATATTAGACTAAATAAGTACGATTTTCACACAAATTCAAGGGTTCGTACTGTACTCATGACAAGCTGTTTGCGTCCGTTCTGCTTTTTATGTTCGACTTTCGCAGCGCGCGCTAGCGCGTTCGAAATTTCGTCTTTGTTCGAAATCCTTGTCCTCTACGTCCCTTTAAAGGGCTTTTATTTTTTATTAATTTGAACTCGGGTTGTTGCGCAGACTCTTCACTTCACACACGATTACCGTCACTTACATTTACGCCTTCTATTTAAATTGGCCTCTTTTCAGCCAACATGAGCAAGAAGACCAATAAGAATGTGAGCGACGAATCGGGCGATGAGTACACTGTCGAAAAAATCCTCGACAAGAGGACAAACAAGGACGGCAAAGTGGAGTACCTGATCAAGGTATTTTTTGTGCTTTTTCACTCGAATTCTTATGCGCTCATTGAGTTTAGCGCGTGCAATCAGTAAATTCAATTTATTTTATTTTATAATATTATTTAAACTTGTTTAGTGGGAGGGATTCTCGCTCAACGAGTCGACGTGGGAGAATGAGAACAACGCCTCCTGCCCCGAGCTCATCGAGGAATTTGAGCGCAAGAGAAAGGAGGATGCGCTGGCGAAAAAGGTGCTTAATTTTTTCATGTGTAGTAACAAGCAGTTCACCTTCTACTTACGCGTTATTTGCATTAGAAATAATTGCGTGACGAAATTCGAATATTAAATTAATAAATTATATATATTAAATTTAAAATAACTTAAATTCAGCAGCGCAAGTCGGAGGTTTCCTCCTCATCGTCGAGAAGGGGCGGCGACGAGAACGAGGAGCCGGCCAAGATGACCGAGATCATCGGCATGACCATGGGCAAAGGAGGCGAGAAGGTGCGGACTTTTTATATATATATTTTATTTATCTACGCCAAAGGCGCAACGAGATAATGTGATAGATAGTGCAGGAAAAAGGGAAAAGGATCTAGTATTCTGGTCTCATCATGTTGTTTTTTTATTCCTTTCTTCTGCATCTTGGGCGCTTCTGCACTACGGGTCCGTATCCGACGGACGGGGCCAAATTGCACCGGCCTTAGCTCCGCCCCTTTTCCTCTGAGTCTCCACCCGACGCTGGTTGTCTGGACGCTCTGTCCCGAACGCGCCGCGCCCAAACCACGCAACGCGGTATTCAATTACGAAATTTGAGAACCGCTTCTCTTTGGTTTTTGTCTAATTTTTGGTCACGGTTT
>LS534393.1:197647-227167 GCA_900490775.1 Pristionchus maxplancki
AATTTTGATATATATCGATATATATATCATTGACATGTTTCAAATATATGATTATCGAAGTAAGCAAAGATCGGTAGACTAGTTGTAAGAATTAGCCGGACCGGGTGCAATTTGGCCCTCTCCGTCGGGTAGTTATCCGACGGAAGGGGCCAAACTGCACCCGGTGCAATTTGGCCCCGTCCGTCGGATACGGTCACGTTTCTGCACTTTCCCGGACAAATATATGAAAACAAAATGCGTTTCACTAATTACCTAAATCAAATGCGTTTTCGTAGGGTTGGTTGTATTAGCCATTGCCCGGGAAGGTGCAGGATTGCCGCATCTTTATTCTACTGACCGTCATGGAATTTTCAAATACTAACACTAATTGTATTGCATAGACAACATTCTCACCGTTAATCGGCGACCGAATTTCCAGCTGTTCGTCGTGCGCTACAGCGACTTCTCCGCGAGCGTGATGCCCACGAAGGACGCGCACTCCAAGTTCCCCCAAGAGGTACGATTCAAGGCACTACTATAGAACATACCATACCCCTAGACCTTATCCTACCTAGTCAGGAACTACCTATCCACGTGTCGTAGTATCACGGATAAATTTTTTCTTTAATTTCGAAAATAACCATTTATTTACCTCTCAGGTGCTCAAATTCTACGAGAAGAACGTCCGCGTCCCTACATAAATGGCTGCTCCTCTCACGACTCAACGATCTCATGGCTCCACTCACGAGCACAACGGTTCCGTTTACTGCCTCACCCTGTGCTATGTTTCCAATTTTTCAACATTTAATAATACTTTGATAAATAAATATATGTATCGTTTATTGGACTGCGAACCTACGATCAAATAATGATAATAATATGCGTGCAAAACACTGAGGGTTTAACGGATGATCAAACGCGCGTAACAATGTACAATGGGAGATGAGCGAGGGGCGGAGGGCGATCGAGAGATCAGATAGCCAAGGGTAACAACGATAGTGGAGATCAATCAGTAACAAATCAATCGATAATCGGGTAGATCAATCGTAGTCGTCGGGAGCGGGCCGCTTGAGCATGTTGCTCACGTGCTCCGGTCGCACCATCGAGTGCTGCTGCTGCTGCATGTGCTGCATCGAATGCCCGCCCATCGAGTGACCACCCATCGAGGAGAACGACGTCGGCTGGTGGTGCTGCAGGGGAGGGGGATTAGTTAGATATTGAAATCGTGCATTTGATCGCATGCAAGTGCCATTCAGATTTAAAGGCTAATGTTGGAGCGCAAAATCCTCATCTCCAATTCGTAAGCAATCTATTAACGGATTCACGGAATTTCTCTTTATTTTAGTGGTTCTGCAGGGAAATCATTAGCGGAAAAAGGAATGAATTAGAAATTGAACGTGTGCGGATCTCTGCTACAAACTATTAACGAAACGTGAATTCGCCTTCACCAAACTGGTGGTGCTACAGTGATTTGATTAGTTTTGATTACTTGTATTACACCCTATTGAGATTACATACGAGCGGATCTCTTTGCTAAAGGTCGCTAACGAAACCCGAAATCATTTTCCACAAATCGAACCCAATTTAGATTAATCGATCCCATTACTCTACCGCAACACTATGTTACAGTAACCCCCCGCTACAGTACCTGCATCCTTCCTCCTCCACCCATTCCCATGCTCATTCCCTCGTCCTCCGGCCTCTTCTCCGCTCGCCACTCCACGTTCGGCTGCAGCAGGCAGAACCGGTCGTTGGGCAGCTTCAGGCCGAAGTTGTGTCTGAGACAATATATTTTAAAAATATATATATATCGGTGCCATTTTTGGTCATCAATAGAGCGTTGCTCTAATACTCCATTAGATATAAATTGTTTTACTGGTTTGCTATCTATTTGATATCGTTTTAGACGACGCAACCGCCAACTTGTATACTGCAGGAATCTTAAAATCACCAAGAATGTTATTTTCTTATTTTTTTGAAATGGTAAATAACAGTACTGCATCGCTAATGCTAGCACAAGGAGCAGGCTATAAATTACACAGATGAAGTAGCTCCAGGTGGAGACTACAAACTACAACTGCTCACCGTATCGCGGGCATGAGTCAAACTACAGAGAAAAAAGATCGAGATCAATATTAAAGATCAATCTACAAACTACAGCTCACCGTATGGCGGGCAGCGGCGTGGCGTTGCGCTCCGCGGCCATCTTGATCAGCCGCTCGCGCTCCGCCGACTGGTTAACGAGGATCTCTGCAAGGATTCGGTGATTCAAAATAACATTTTCGATTTTAGAAAACTAGATTCTTACTCCTAGTTTTTAGCGACATTGACCAAACACTTCTCTGAAAAAAGAAGTGTTTGACTAACAATGAGTAGCTTTGTTATTGATGCGGTGTCCAGAAAGCCTGAATCAAAGAACGGAATAGAATTGATCATTGTACCAAAGCTGAAACCTCGAACTACCTTTTGAAACGTCAGCTCCATTTCTCATTTTTCCATTTTCCTTATTCCTTTCGCCACTATTTTGCAACCACTTCAACATGCAATTCTACTATACAATACGTAATTTATTCTAATTATTGTGCTACTAATTAAGTTAATTAACTCACTGGTAAACTCGAGCGCGAGCTGCACGTCGTTCTCGTCGATCTGCGCCTTCTCGCAGTGCGAGGAAACCGCCTTAATTAATTTTAATTCGCCTTTATTAATAATTAAAATTAATAACGCTTTAACTACTTAATTAATTATACTCTAATTAAGTACTTAACAATTAATGAAGTGAATTGCGATTTAAGAAGACGAGATAAGGTGAGATGATACAATACAATCTATGATGGCAAGAACCAAATCATGTACTACATCACTGAAACAGCGAATCACCATTTTGAGAATAGCGCTCGATCGGATGAATTGCGAATTTTAAAAAAATCAAATAAATTTAATAATTACAGGCTGTGAATTAGGATTATCAAGGCATTAGCGGTGTGATCTGCGATAAAATGAATCGAAACCTTTACTATACCTTTGAAACAGCAAACTCTGAATTTGAGAATGTTAGCGCTCTTTCAGATGCATTACGATTTTTAGAATATAATAAAATACGAAATTAGCCAACCTTGGCCGACTCGAGGACGCGACGCGTCGCCATGTGCGCGATCTGCAAGATTATCGATTAGATTATCGAGTGAATTATCGATTGGTGATTACAAAAACCACAGAACTAGGGAACATTTGCGCAAGCAATCAAACGATGATCAGAATTGAATACGCCAGAACCTTTTACCAATAAGCAGTGCAGCGTCAAGCAACCGGGCAAACAAAGTTGTCTCATTCCCGGTCTTCCGGTTTCACGGTACGTACTACGTACCGTAATACTACCGTCTGTCGAGCCTACAGTACCCTACCGTACCTCCAACAGCTGGGCGACCACCCTTGGCTCGTACTCCGCCACGCCGGCGTCCTTGAGCAGCTGCTCCATGCGCGCCACGTCCGACGACGTGCCCGGCTCCTTCGAACCCATCCTGGTCCTGCGCGGAACTTACGGTTACGGTAGGTACACGGTAATGCAGCTTAGTGGTGCTATACAATTAACTTAGGGCATGCGCAGTAAATTTTTTGCTAGCAAACTATGGATTCATCAATCCACTATGCAATTTTCCTGTTTCACCACTCAACGATATCCGAGTAGGTTGATAACCTGCGATTCTCTCACGACACGTGTGGCATTAATCAAATCCTTTATCGATACTTAGCGACAAAGCGAGTCATAATTACACATGCATTACTGCTGCTGTTCAAATCAGTAAGTGAATAAGTTATACACACAGTAGGTATTGCGGAACTGGGCTCATATATGGTATGATTACTGTTGATGGGGGTACGGTAGAGGTACGCTATTGAGATTTATCGATTACTTTGGTACAGCAACTTACAAAAAGATCAGAGACAGATGGAGTGTGCGTGGGGCGGAATACTGCAGGGAAAAGAAAGCGAACGGGGTTTTCGCGCGCTTTTTTGAATTCAAATCATTGATGTTCAGGCGTGCATCACGGCGCGTACGAAGTCGGCGATGTTCACGTTGCCGTGCGAGTCGTTGTGGCCGGCCAGCAGCTGGTCCACCTCCTCGTCGGAGAGACGCTCGCCTGCAATCAGGGGAATGAACATACAAATCACAAATAATAGTAATATTAAGAAGATTCGTCCAAAGTTTATTGCCCACGCCTCAAATTCGATGAATTCGAACCTACATTGCGACTCAAAATCAATTGCACGGAAATTTGTGTTTTACGCATATGTCGAAGTATCAGCAAACATTTCCATATTTGAATCAATAACGCCAATCCTTGAAACCCCAATTTCCAAATAAGGAAAAAATTAAAGAACTTCTGCCAAACCTACGGTAACGCACACATAACCCACCCTCCACAAATCAAAACTACCGTACTGATTCCCAGCCCAGATCTACCGTACCCAGCGTCGTCAGGAGATGGCCTTACCGTACTCTTCCCAAACCCTACCCAGCCCAGATCTACCGTACTCAGCCCCTGCCCAAAGCTACCGTACCCAGCGTCGTCAGGAGATGGCGCAGCTCGGCGACGTTGATCATGCCGTTGCCCTCCTTGTCGAAGTGCGAGAGGCCCTCCACGAAGTCCTCCACCTGTAATCACAGTTGAAAAGGGTGCCCAAAACCAAGGGATGGAGCCGTGGCCGAGTGGTCTAACACGGGAGTGGCCGGAACTCACATATCCCAATCGCCTTCAATTTTCTACGGTGGGTTGAACCCCCAATGGGATTCTCAAAACAGTTTTCAAAAGTTGCCAAATGCATTTAGTATTTAAGTTATTCAACTTTTTAATTTACACGGGATTTCAGTAGGGGAGCGCTCGCGCCTCTATCACTCACACCCAAAGCCTCGCTCTCAACTGGTAAGGTGGCAGAGTGGGTAGTGAGTTGGCGTTGATAGCACGAGGTTGATAGTTCGATCCCCACGCTGTCATACTGTTTGCCGAATTTTTCCAAAGACATCTGATAACTTCTTTTGTTATTTGTTTTACTTTATTTTCGAGTTTCAGCCTACCCGCGTGCACAATGGCTATGATTTTGGCGATATTTTGTAAGCTCATATCACGATCTTCGATGAACTTTCGATAAACGTACCAATTAGATATCCAAAATCATAGCCATTGTGCACGCGGGTAGGCTGAAACTCGAAAAAAAAGCAAAACAAATAACAAAAGAAGTTATCAGATGTCTTTGGAAAAAATCGGCAAAAATTATGACAGCGTAGGGATCGAACTACCAACCTCTTGCTTTCAAGGTCAACTCACTACCCACTCTGCCACCGAACCAGTTGGGAGCGAGGCTTTGGGTGTGAGTGATAGAGGCGCGAGCGCTCCCCTACTGAAATCCAGTGTAAATTAAAAAGTTGAATAACTTAAATACTAAATGCATTTGGCAACTTTTGAAAACTGTTTTGAGAATCCCATTGGGGGTTCAACCCACCGTAGAAAATTGAAGGCGATTGGGATATGTGAGTTCCGGTCACTCCCGTGTAAGGCGCACCTAAGGTATGATCGCGAGGTCGCTGGTTCGAATCCTACCACCCGCCAACTTTTTTGCCAAGTTTTGCCCAATTTTTTAAAATAATTTTCTGAATTTTTAAAATCTTGGCAAAGCTTGGCAAAAGAGTTTGCAAGGGCCGGGATTCGAACCAGTGACCTCGCGATCATACCTTGGGTGCGCCTTAGACCACTCGGCCACGGCTCCCTGCCTTGGTTTTGGGCACCCTTTTCAACTGTGCCTGTAATAATATTTTGATACTTTAAAAATAAATATAAAAACAATTTTTGCTCGTTTCATCAAATTTTCCACTAGTTTCACACATGTTTCGGACTGTTAATATGAAGCGGACAATCCCAGAGCAAGTAGTACATGTAGTGCCATTCATCGAAAAAACATCTATTTAAAAAAAATCTTAGAAAGTGCTCAGCATACCCGCGGTACGCCCCGCCTAGTTAGCTAAAGTCCCAGGGAGTACTACGATCCTACAGGGCCTTGCGGCGAAAAAGACGAAATTATTCCCCATTTTTATCCAGCTCGCTCAAGTTCCACACCGTCGCTATAGTCAGAGGCCACACCGAGACAACAGATGTACGATCAGTTCCTATCGACAAACCATTAATCCAACACAAGCCGTCCAACCAATCGACGCTCTTCCCATCCACCTCTATCAATACCACCTTACCGTATCCCTCTTCCAATACGCTCCCACTTACCGTACCCCTCTTAACCAATAACCCTCTCCCTACCGTCGTCCACCTACCGTATGCTTCTCTCTCTTCCTGCCGACCGACTGCAGGATGGGCACGAAGTCCTCGAAGGAGATGCGCGTGTCTGCAAAGGGTTCGATAATTGAATCAATATTGAGTTACCGTATCCTCATGTGATTACGATATCCCGATAGTATTCTCAATTTCCTTCATTTTATTACAATGTAATCAACTTGAAATCGAACAAGCTCGCTGCAGTTTCATACTATTTTGATATTTTGGGAATATGCAAGATCATGCAATAAATCGTTCAGTTCTAATGATAAAACACATTCAAGTTTCAAGATATCGTTATTGACAATGTTCATGCAGGATTTAGTGATAGAAAACGCATGAGTAACTCAAAATAAAACGTGCCTGTTCGACATATCAACATCCATCTACCGTACTCGTTACACTAGCCAATCCTACCGTAACCCGTCTACCGTACCCGGATCGGGCCAGGCGGAGCAGCACTTGCGGATGTCCGCGTCCGTCGGGTTCTGGCCGAGCGCGCGCAGCACGTCTCCGACCTGAAAAATCGATATTTGACTATTTGCTATCAATAATCAGCCCGAAATCCATTGATCTACTGTTATTCCAATGCGCAATATTGCTATTTGATTGGATAAATGCACCCGAGTAAGAGCACTAGAATGACCCGGCAGAGAGGGGCTATGCGGTTCCATGACCTTCATGAGGAAACGGGAACTATTGATAATGTGCCGTTTGTCATTATAGAACCAACCTATTATATTTTCCCTTACCGTACACTCCCCATCCTCTGCCCAAACCTACCGTACCTGGGCCACGGCGATGCGGTCGTCTCCCTTGGCGTCGAAGTAGGCGAACACCTCCCTGCACTCTTGCAGCTGCTCCTCGGAGACGCCGCCGCCGGACATTGTAAGAAGGGGCTGAAAGAGAACATGAGGATTACATCATCATTAGGTAATCGATTACGACGCAGCAATAAACGACGATGCACTATTATTAGGGACGAAATAGGCAGATGACGTTATTATTATTACCAAAGGGATTGCTGAGAGAATTGAAGTAGGAACTTTTACAAAAGAAGATTAGGAAAGCGTGAAACACGAAAAGAGCCGCCGAAAACTATTCGCGATACGACTAAAAAGAAATAATGAACAGGGGACCACGCTTCAAACGACGATGCTAACGGGCGCGCAAGGATGCACACCAACAGTTGAGTTGGATTGAAAATGTCAGTCTGGGGTCTGGGGAGAGGAAAACGCGAGGAATCACAAGGAGACTGCAGCTGCAACAGCCACTCGGACACACATCAGTAATGCGTGTCCGAGAGTAGCTGTTGTAGCGGAATGTGCTGGGCGCAGAAAGGTTATACCATTCGTGCAGCACGAAACACGCAGCCGAGCAAGATTTTCTCTAAAAATGGAAAGCGCGATGAGACAGGCAATTAGGGATGGGGGAACATGATTGCGCTATTATTGGATAATTAGAAACGGTGGGGACGGTCGCATTGTTGCCAAGGAAGCGGGCTTGAAGCGCGAATCGAAGGAGCCAAAGCGCAAGAAAAAAGCGACACACGAAACAGCACGCCTTCCAAAATATTTGCAAGTGATGAGAATGGTAAGGAGTGGTCGGGATCTAGGCTGAAGCGCGATAAGAAACGTCAAGAATGCGTGCACCACTAAACACGCTGACCGATATTGTTGGTTTACGATTTTTTTGCAGAAAATCAAAATAAAACCAGCACATTTCCACATCTAGGGCAAGGCAAATGCAAAAAAATAGCAACATGGAAAAAAGTGACCTAAACGGCAATTCAGAGATTCGGGATCGAGATATCACGCTCGTTTCAAACGAGTACTCTACCATTTTTCAAGTAATTCATCTACAAATCGCTTTATTCCGCGGGCGGGTGGGGGGAATGACTCACACAACATGACAATCTTCTTCCAACTCAAATGCAAACAATCGATAAAGCGTAATCTTGAAACCGGCAATCATAGGGGACGGATTAAGTACCATCAGCTTCGCATATGAGAGAGATCGATCGATATCATATCATCAGGGTGAACGAGGGGGGAATGGTGACAAGGGAGATCGCGATATGAAGGAGTGAAAGTTCACCTATATTATTCGGGATTCAGTAATTACACTTGACAGGAAACACGCTATTCACAGGGCGGAAACTGCACAGGATTTAAATGGTACAGAGTAAGAAAACTACTGAAAAAATGATGAAAACGAGTCAGAAAGTGGAGTGACTAATGCCTCTAAAGACAGGAAAGGTTTAGGCGGGGAGGGGGAGAGCCGAGGATGGAAAAGGATAGAAGGGGCCGATTGAGAGAAAGGAGTGGCGAGAGATCACAGGGAGGTGAGAGAGCGGGTAGACGGTCAGACAAAAGTGTCCGGTCATTCGCCGGTATGCTGGATTCACACAGGGGTGAACGCGGCGCAGTGAAAGGGACGGGGGCGAGAGAGTGTGTGAATTTGAGAGATCCGGTTAGACAAGGAGATAGATTGAGCTAGAGATCAGGCGGATCGAGGAGGGTGCGCGGGAAGGGGGCTAGACGGACGGTGAGAGAGTGTGCGAAATCGAGAGAGTGGAGGATTGTCGCCCCGAGGCGCTTTACAAGCGAGTGCGCATACAGATACAAGCGCCGTGATCAAAGAATGGGAAGACCAGAACCGGGAAATGGGGTAGGGAGCAAATGAGGAAATACTATCTACATCTAACAGGGCATCAATAACTGATCAGGGAAGGAATGGGGGAGGAACAAAAGGAAAAGAGAGTCAATATCTACATGGAGGACATTATGAAGGGGATGGAAGAGGAGGAAAAAAGGAAAGGGCAGGGAAGAGAAAGAGGGGGTGCTCTCCTCGATCCGCGTGCTCTCTCCTCTCCACGGACAGTCAGAAGGTCGAATTCAAATTGCCGCCTCGCTTCCCGCCCGCCTCACTCGCCCACCACCGTACCGACCACGAAGGACAGCTGGAAAGCAGCTAATTATTGAATGAATTTTGTTTATCGTCCGAAAGAATCACATCAAAAGTTTCGAACCCGATTCATAATTAGCCCTTTATTGAAACCTAAATGCGCGCAACATTCGAAATCACGAGTTTACTACCGTACCGACCACGAAGGAAAGTTGCAACACATGGATTTTTTTTGTTTTCCCGAAGTGACTCCAGTACGATCATAAAAATTTATTGGATTATCACAAGCTCTCATAACCGAGATCCGCACAGTTGCCGACTCAACAGATGATAATAAGAAATCGGAAGCGTCTCTGTCTGATCAGAAAAAATCAAGGTCCACATCTAGTCACCCCTTTTCGAAACCGAGATGTTCCTAGTCATGACTCGTAGACTACCTTATCGAACACAAAGGACAGTCGCAATGGTAGGGTTTGTGTATTTCCTCGATGATTCCACTGTATGATCAACGGCACAGAAATGCATTAGAATATTATATGCTGTCAAAACTGGAATTTGTCTAGATCGATTGCCACCATGTTCTCTACTGTTCCAATCACGATTTAAATAAATAAATAAGTAAAATAAATAATAAACAAATAAAAACCTCCGACTCGTACAGGTGCACCTGAATCTCCGCTGTCCGGTCGGAGATAGCATCTGAAAAGGAGGGTCAAAGATGAATGAATTATAAATATTTTGTTTAGAAGAATTCAGGGATAATCTATCACTACTATTGTTGTGTTCACAAACACGTAGTTCGCACGTGACACTGATTCAACAAGTGATCAAAATATATTGAACATGTGCAATTTTTTAAAAGATAATTTACTGCCGAGTAGAGTTTAAAGAAAAATAAACTAATTAATTTTGCAGATAGATACAAAAATCACTTATCATTGCCGCATAGCTTGTTCGAGGACATAGTTCGCTAGTGACATAGCTTTCCCAAGTGTGCCAAAAAAGGCTGAACTGGCAAGAAGTAAGACCAATTCCTCCTGATCGATGTTTCATTCATACCAGATTAGGTTAATATTCCCTAACCGTGCAATTGCACGGCCTCACTTATTAATCCTAGACAATTCACTGCTGCGAGAATCCCATCTATCCAAGGTCAACAGCGCACTCACTACCAGTGTTGACAAATCGGCACTCGTCTCTCCTCATTTCGCGTGCTCTCTCGTCTCTCTGACCGGCGAGAGATCATTCGAAACGAGAGAGGCGCGTGCCGAATTGCCATCACTACTCACTACACAGTTCTCAATCCCGTCAGATCTCTGTTTCATCCTCCCATAAACTCACTCAGTGTGCACGTGCAGTGGGGTGCCGACAGGATCCCGCCGAAGCAGGTGAGCAGCGAGCGGATGCCCAGCTTCACCTGGAACGGCTCGATCTCCGCGGAGGCTGCAAATTAAAAGACTATTGAATTGAGTAGCTTTCAATGATTCAGAACACAATATCATAACAATATGTGGGCAGTGAAAAATTGGCACGATATTCCATAATGCTTAGACAGAAGATAAGATAACTATGAGAATAAGAAAACTGTTAATTTGTGTTTGACCACGCGAGAAGATTACCACCGGCATGGAGGCGTGTTTTGACATAATCTAAACATGAAGCAATGATGAACCATTGCAAGATATCCGATAAAAATTTGTTTTGAATGCCATCAAAGAAGTTCCATTCAGCAAATATGTGCCACGCGTTGACTTAGAAGAACAATATGAAGCATCAAATCACTACATCAACCTGAGAGCAAACCTGATCTTACTGCCCACAGTTGCGCAGTAATACAATTTCGAAAACTATGTCCTGCACCGCCCCTACAACTCGCCTCATCAAAAATTCCCTTCACTATAGCACGCACTTCCATTCCGCAACCTATACCGAGCACCACTACTGCAATCCCAACACAATTCGTAATCCTCACCGCTCACATCCACCATGCAATCCGGGAATGACACCACAGTCTTCGCCTGCTCGAACTGCGCGCCCATCAGGAACTTGCCCTCCCGATCACACTGCATGATCTGCAAAACAGGATTATTAAATATAATAATAGCTTAAAAAATAAGATTGATATTATTGCCCACAAAAGGGACACACTGCCTGATCTGACGAGAGACAACATTTGAGGAATAATTGAAACGCGCAAACTGAAGCAAATCATCTACAAATCTTGAAGCAACCAAGTATTTCACATTCAGAAAAAAAAGAATTTTAAAACCCAACCACATAGCGCGCGGCCGACCCGCGGAACTGCTGCAGCGTCTTGAAGATCATGCGCGCGCCCGGCATCACGATTTGCTGCAATTATAGGCGTAATTAATGATTAATTAAAAATTAAAAAGCCAAGAAAATTAGCGCGATTTACATGAAAAAAATCCAAATGTTTAATAAGAATTTCAAAACGCTATCAGCCAATATAACCCGAGAATTTTAGCATTCGTCTATATCATGCTAGGTGCTGAATCAGAAGTGATCAACAATAATTTACTTTTCAAAAACATATTTTTATTCCACTCACCTTTCCGGTCGGCTGCGGCTGCCGCTCGTACGCCTCCCACCGCTTCTCCGTCACTACCTGCAAGAGGTGCGATTCAGTCTCGTCATTTAAATCCGAAGCCCGAACAATTTCAATAACGGTGTCACTGACAATAGCGATATCACTGATCAAAAACCATGCGGGAAAATAAAACCATGCGCAATGCTTCCCACATACTTCTCCGTTACTACCTGGAAGAAGTGCGCTTCACCTGTATCATACATACCCGATTCCTTGCCCATCTCAATATTCGGTGTGTAGCTAACTCAATATAAAAAGAGCTACGGATCTCATCTCTTCTCCGTCACCGCCTGCGAGAGCTGTGGTTTACCATGATCCTATAGACCCTACCCCCCGTTTCATTTTAATGCGAAGACCACAGCTAGATCGTATTGAGAACACCACTACGCGCAATGCCTCCCATCACTTTCCCGTCAGCTGCGAGCGTCGCGTTTCACTATTGCCATACATACCAAGTACCCGCTTCATTTCAATGTGATTGCCAATGCTTTTTTGATAAATCTAATATTTAAAAAAAATAGAGCGCTATTCCGTTACAGCCAATTAAGATAGCGCTCACAGACACCATTACAGGCCAGGGAGTAATGCAATTCCAGTGGAAAGTCCTTCCCCAGCTTACAAAAATCAATAATTAATTCACAACGTTAAAATTAACTAATTACTAATTAATAATCAATAACTCCTCACCGTGACCGGCAGATGGTGCGAGACGTGCGCCTCGCGCATCTGCAGCAGGAAGTGCGGCTTCTTAAAAAAATTCTTTAAAAAAAAAGTTAATTCACCAGTTTTATTCAAGTTTCTCGTGATCTACATAGAACAACATTGGAAGAGAGGATAATAAGTGCCATGGATCTAAATAATAATAAAACTAGTAATTCCGCATATTTGGGCTATCGCTCAAGCGTTTCACGTGATTGATATTGAGTGTGAGTGGATGAAAGGTTAATGATCAACAGTCATCCGCCAAATTTAAAGCTAATAAATATGCTTATGTGTGCTTTCACTTCAAGGTTTCACGTAATCTATATCGTACGTCTGTGAGTTAGAGGGCGATCAGATCCCGTCTTCTTGAGAAACGACAAATATGAAAAAAATCAGTCGTGCTTGCAACTCTGGTGACCTATATTGGGCGCTATCAAGAAGAGGCCCGTGCCATAATGTACGCTAGATCCCCAATAGGCCAATTAATGAAACTCAAATCTTTCTCACCTTCAACCCCGTAGGCCCGGTCGGCTTGTTGAACAGCTTCCATCGGACGTGACCCTTCGCCGAGTGGAATATGTCAGCCAGCTTTTTGATCTGCAAATTGAAATTCATAGTTTGCAAACACCAATCAAAAACCCTAACGTAATATGATGTAGAATTTCCATCGTAATCCCATTAAAAAGAGCAACATTCATTTTTAAAAATAATTAAATAAACCCCACCTCCAGTTCCAGCATGATGAAGGGCACGTCCTCGGAGAAGGGCAGGAAGGCCTGGAATGTGTAAGGTGTCTCGATTCACAGCATCAAATAAACCTAGAAAACTATTTTTTTTAAACTACGAGATTTCTGTTTCACTATCACCATTAGTTCCAGGCGCAATCGAAAATTCAATTTTTGCATGGCCCGTCATGTTTTAAACAACAATTACCAGAGTGAAGCGCTAGGGACGAACAGCTATTAGTATGACAGTATAGGGTCAGATTAATGTCGCTAACATAAGTGGAGAAGGCGGAAAAGGTTTCGAACTTTGGCGTCATATTTCGATTACTTCCTAGCTGAGAATGATTTTAAAGCAGTTTAGGTTCAGTTTAGTGTCGCTAACATAAGTGGAGAACATTTCACAACCCTACTATCTACTCGTTTTATATAGAATTTTTTTTCCATTCTTCGCTATAATGTCGCTAACATAAGTGGAGAAGGCGGAATCAGTGGCGAACTTGAGCGTGAGCGAGTGGCCGCCGCTCTTCACCGTCTCCGCCGAGTGCAGCTCGATCGCCTCCGGCCCGATCTTCATACCGATCTGGAATATCATACTACGTTTTTAGTGTTGTTAATTCGAATGAAATACGTTTTACGTTTTTTCGTTAGTACGTTTTTCACGTTTTAGTACGTTTACGTTTACGTGACGTTTTAGTACGTTTTTTTCCGCAAAACGTGACAAATAAATGATCCGCACGCATTGGGAAATTGACGACTGGTGGACTTATGTCCGGACAATTCCACCTCTTCCACAGGGTGTCTGCGGTCATGAAAATGGACTAAAACCCACCATAATCCAAATATTTAACTAATAAACACATCAGTAATAAATCGGAAACTAACCTTGCCCCTGCTGCAGATGTTAGCCACCACGCGAAAGTAGCCTGCAATTTAGGAGCTTCAAATAAAGTCAGAAATCGACTCATGCTGCCGGTCAAGGCGGTTCTCCGGCCCATTTCTAACACTAATCAACGTTTAGCTCTATATTGTCATTGTGCATAGAGTGATAGACTAAAGTAAATCACAACAAGCGTCAAAACAAGGAAAAGGAAACGAAAACAAGGAGAAACTTGAGGAAAACCGAGGAAATCAAGTCAACTCACGTGCCACATTCTCCACGCTGCCCTGGTCGGCGATCGTGCAGGAGAATCGCATCGCATCAGGCGACTAATTAGCTAAACATCTCAACTAATCAGCAATCCGCAAGTGATTAGCGACAACGGATAAATTTGAACGAACACTAACAGAGACGCCGCAAGCTGCTTGATGATAGAATACAGTAAAACCTATGTTTCAATTAAGGACTGACTTTTTAATCATGTTTTCTGATTTCCCTCATCCGCAATTTTCGTTGTAGATATTTAAGTTACTGTATTGAAAATAGATTCATTCAAGTCTATAATAAAATATACTTTATTATTATTATCACAATCTCAGTGTAAAACAGTACAAATGCACAACAAATTATAGCCGTATACATTTTTCTAGGATCTCAACGTACAAACATCTCTAAATTTGTATCACAATATGCAAATTATTAACAATCACGAATCAACACCTAGTCTACTAGCTAATCGATATCATTATTCTACCGAAATCAATCGATACTCAGTGCTTCCGGCTCTTCGCCCACAGTACTCCGAAAGCGATCAACCGTATGCCCAGGATCATCGCGGCGAGAATCCCGATGTTGAGGTAGAGATTGGACGCGTGGAAGGTCATCGACTCGAGCACCTGAATCGATCGATAAATCAATAAATCATTATTTACTGCATCTCTATATACCGTACTGTGCAAAATATCGATTTTTCAAAGATCTAAAAAATACCTCCAGCCCATTGTGGAAGCACGTCGTGTTCGAGGGCGGGCAGCCTGAAAGGAATCAATAACACACTGAGTACGGTAGATAAATCAGGGCTAGCTTTAGTAGATTAACTCCGCAACTCCCAACCTGTTGGCCAATCTAGGTTTCAGCAATTGACCACCACGTTGATGCAGAATGCTAATCAATAAATATATCACTCGTCAAAAATGTTATCAACGAATCAATCGATAGCCGAGGCCGGTCACCTACCAGAGATGTTATGGATTACGGTAGAGATCCAGCTGATAATTTATGAAGTAGGTCACCCACCAGGAATGCTGTCGATCCTCGTCCACTGATTGGCGGCGAGTGCCTCATACGCGTACGCGAAGTAGGAGAGGTACTTGAGCGGGAGGAAGTAGAAGGGAAGCGAGGCCTGGAAAGTGGACATATCATTTTATGGCAACTCTAGGTTTCAGCAATATGACATAGGACTGTCGCAACTGGAACACTCGATGTCTTCTTCGATGATGGATGAGTTAAACAAATATAATCGAGAAATCCAGGCTACCGATTGTATGAGTCATGGCATAGCCTCAATCATAGGTGGGCGCGGTCCAACGGCATGTGCCTGCATTTTTTAAAACCAGGTGGCATGAGGCTGCAGGATTGCGAAAATAGGGTGTGACGTCACGGGCTTTGCTTCAACAGTCTGGGATTTGGTCACTAGGCTGCTGCTGACGTCACGGCGACCGGGGGGGGGGGGAATTTTTTTGGCCCTGCTGGCAAAATTTTTCGGATGACCACGTGGCTGCAATTTTTTTCCTTCCTCTTGCCTGCAAAATTATTTTCGATGGGCTCCTGCCCACGTATGGCCTCAATATACAATTTTTCGGTCAATAAAATCAATAAACCCCTGACTACCGTACCACATTGATGTAGAATCCTGAGAATGCCGTCGCGGGCACCGTGAACACCGGGAGTACGGTAGCGGCGACGGCGCGCGTCGAGAACATGCACGACACGAGGTACGCTGCAGAATATCGATTATTGATTGATCTACAGGACCTCTAACTACCGTACCCCCAATCCAATCGCCAACTGACCGCAACTAATGGCCACGTGCATGATCAGGGCGGATACGAGTACATAGATCAAGAAGGCGACGGCGTCCGCCACCAGCCCGCTCATCCAGTAGAGAATAGTGGAGAAGACGATCGAGTAGATCGTGTAGGGGACGAACTGGAAGCAGATTAAATGGTTAATTTGAAAACAATATTACAGAAATCTTCAACAGAATCTAAGAATTTTGACAAGAATTTTGACGATAACTACGCGCATTCCAGTTTTACGACGCACATATGCGAAACCAACAACACGCTATTCTGATTGATCGATAATTGTTCACGTTTACATAAAATCCAATCCCATCTAGATAGGTATTATGCGCATAATCAAGTAGGAAATAGTGGAGAAGACGATCGAGTAGATCGTGTAGGGGACGAACTGAAAGCCGAGTTTCATTTTAAAACGTTTCTGAAAAAACGCTTCATCAATGTATCAAGTGCAGCGCGATACTTATCTGGAACTCATGAAACTCAATGGGAATTTGAAAACCAGCACTCGAACTTTCTTTGACCTCTATGCGCGTGCGAGTTTCGCAAGATCTAGAAAAGCCGTTCTCAAATACCTTTTCGATTCTGTAGTGATTTAATTTTGTCTAACACGTTCATATTTCAACTTCAATTAGAAAACCGTCAAAAAATCGAACGTCAACATTTATTTTTGAATATTTTTTAATATTCAAGTTTCAGCGTATTCCCTTAGTAGAGAGCGACTAGTTTCAATCAATATAAGCTTGCCCAATTCCCAAAAAAACACAAGCAAATGTGCACAATGCAAACCAATGATAGCTGTATATTTTCTGCACCTACTTCCATGACACCTTCATTCATTATTCCTCACGTAACCCGACGCGTCTAGCACTCACCTCCGCAAGATTCCTCGCCAGGAAGTAGGCGTTCATTCTAGTATCGAAGAATGCGCAAGTCTTACCGTAGACCACCTCTCTGGTCAGATCCCGCAAACTCTTTCTAACCCGGCGCATCTAGAACGCAATCCCTCCTCACCTCCGCCAGGTTCCTCGCCAGGAAGTAGGCGCTCGTCCGGTAGAGGCTGGAGGTGTGCTCGCGCGCGAAGATCGGCAGTTCCGCGTTGATTGTCTGCAAATTAACTAATTAACAAATATTTTTTTCATCGAAAAAAGCATGGAACTATCGCCGCTAACCTCCTTATAGGACTACATTGACAAGGCGAAACACGGAACAGTAGAGGGAGAACCTCATTCACTGTTCCTAAAACTTAATATATGAAAAAGTAAATGCGCTTTACAAAATGAACCCAGAACTATCGCCACTAACATCCTTAGCCGGCTAAAGTGATACAGTGAAACACGGAATATAAGCGGGAGAACCCCGTACGTACACTATTTCTAAGCCTTATTATCTGTGATTGTTAACTATTGTATAAAGCGTATCAAGAGAGCACGATCACACTACATTGACACAGTGAAACGCGGAACTAGTGGGATAATCAAAATATTTAAACATTATTGTTGATATATCAATAACAAAACCTGGAAATAACTCCTCTAATCTCCTTATCGGACTACATAGATTCAATGAAACACAGAAACGTAATGAGCAAAATCAAACAGTAAAATCTTTAGGTTTTAATATTTAAATATAGGGTATCGAAAGCCCGATCAGCTAGAATCACGTCATAGAAATATCAAGAATCTCTGAGGCAAGAATTCGTAGATTGGCAAAAAATCAAACCAGAGAAAATAGAATCCCCGTCTGCCCTTTTGATAACCCGTCTCTTCTAGCACCCGATCTTCTCAACAAAAGTCAAGTACTCACCAGCATGGCCGAGAACACGAAGAGGAAGACCTTGCCCCGCCCCCTTTTCTAACCCGGCGCGCCTAGCTCGCACCCTCCTCCCAAGTACTCACCAGCATGGCCGATAACACGAAGAGGAAGGCCTAGCCCCGCCCCCTTTTCTAACCCGGCGCGCCTAGCTCGCACCCTCCTCCCAAGTACTCACCAGCATGGCCGATAACACGTAATTCCTAGCCCTATTCCCCTTTTCAAACACGGCGCGCCTAGCACTCACCAGCATGGCCGAGAACACGAAGAGGAACGCCTGGTTGCTTAGTTTTTTGAAGATCCTAGCCCCGCCCCTTTTTTCTAACCCAGCGCATCTAGCTCGCACCCTCCTCGCAAATACTTACCAGCATGGCCGAGAACACGAAGAGGAACGCCTGGTTGCTTAGTTTTTTGAAGATCCTAGCCCCGCCCCTTTTTTCTAACCCGGCGCATCTAGCTCGCACCCTCCTCGCAAATACTTACCAGCATGGCCGAGAACACGAAGAGGAACGCCTGGTTGCTTAGTTTTTGAAGATCCTAGACCCGCCCCCTTTTTCTAACCCGGCGCGTCTAGCTCGCACCCTCCTCCCAAGTACTCACCAGCATGGCCGAGAACACGAAGAGGAACGCCTGGTTGCAGATGTTCTGGAAGATGGCGCCGTTCACGTTCATCACCTGGAATGCAAAATACTCAACACAAAAATTTGCAATAATATTGTGAAAAAATCCCCCGCTGAACTCCCCTTTCAACAGTTGTCTAAGTATTTTGTCGCATGTTTGGGCGTCTATTAGCAGCCGGTGACAAATAGAAAATGACAAAACAAACCATACCTGGAGAAAGTTGGGCACAATCCCCGTCACATTCCCCTTTCAACAGTTCTTCAATAATCTCATCGTGCTTCGGACACCAATATTCCGATGACAATTCCTACCATCCTTATTAGCTCCATTACCCTAGATAGCGGATCAATTTCCAATTGATCCGCTATCTAGGGTAATGGTTAATTAATTAATTAACTGATCAATCAATTCCCTCGCTGTCTGCTGCGTCAACGGCATGCCCATGCTAGGAAAAGTATGATAGTTCCCAATTGACTAATTAACTAATTAGCTAATTAATATCTCACCGTCGCCTGCGTCAACGGCGTGCCGAGGTAGATGATGCCTGTGAGGACGGCGATCAGCTGCAAAATTATTGAATTGAATCTAAAACACCGCACGACGATCAGTGATTCTGAAAGTTCTCAAATACCATTCACACCTGAAACACAAACCAATTCACTGTGATCAGCTTACAAAAGTCGATATTTTTTTTAAATTCAGAAAAGCCGGGACACTATCGCATCTCCAGAACTATAACCGACTTCACCCACACTTGAAACACTTAACTCATCTGGTCAAAAAATCCCCATGACAAAATCAAGCCGGACAGCAGGAAAGATAGCACTCACAATAGTCTGCGTCATCTGGGTCTTGAGCAGACTCGGATCTCTCATGATCGTCTTGTAGCCGCGCCACGTGAGCGATCGCACTTGCTGGAACCAGCTGAAAGGAGGCATCGTCATCTTTGTCGACCTGGTGAAACAACAATATTCCTATTGAGAAAGCGGTTGCTGGAACCAGCTGAAAGTTGAGATCATTAGAAGACCTATAAATTCAGGCTAGTCATCGAAATATCGGTTATTCTGAATTGTATTAATTTCCATGATAAGCTACTCAGCTAACATCTCCATGCGCATCATATCACACGTATGTGGAACGTCTGAAACTGCAACAACCCTGTCGCCAATAAAAGGTAAATGCGGCCACATCAAGCGATTTTACAGTCGAAATTCGACTACGCTAGGTGGTTCTCGTCAGTGGGCCGACTTGCTCGACCAATCACAATCGTCGGTGGGTCGCCAATGAACATACACACATAGATGAGCTGGACTGTCACAAGTAATTGACCGGAGCTTGAGTTATGTTTTAACAATAGCGGAACGACATGGAATCATTGTGCTGTTAATTCAATGCTAATCTCGAGACACTGCAACCGCGAATGCCCATCCAGCACGGTTCGATACCAATTTTTCAAAAATGCGGATCCTGGTCCAATTGCTTTGAGTTTGATCAACCCCCTTACGAACACGAAATGCAACCACGATCAATCTAGTTCCTCATCCACAATCAAACCTAGCAAAGCCCTGCAAGTACTGGGCTATTTGTGTGTTTTCGCTATCGCTAATTCGCCCATTCCATCTCCAAATGTTCATGAATGATCTCACGTGCTCTTGTATCGCTCCTCTCCCCTCGCCCCTCCTCCTCCTCCTCCTCCCATTCGATTCCTCAGCGCACCTTGCTCGCTGCTACGCATTTCGTCCATCTCACTGTCTTTCCTGCAATTATTATTGTTGCTGCGACTTCAATTTGCCCTAATAAAATGATCCGCGATTTCGCTATTGACAATCTCGGTTTGACCCACACTACACGAGTCAGAAACAGGATCTGCTCCGTTTTAGAACTGGCCGTTTTAGAACTCTACAGAGGTCAAAAATAAAATGTTGTAAAACTCTTCCTGAGATCGAAATCACAAGAGTTCTAAAACGACCAGTTCTAAAACGGAGCAGTCCCCAGAAACATCACAGTTTCTGATTGATTTGAGCTATTCCTTAAACATAAATCTCCTAATCGAAACGAAACGCCCGATATTGTGAATCTCCCAGTGCCAAGCTCGGTTTCACAGACTTCTCAAGTGTCATCGCGATCGAACATGCGTGATTTGACGCACGCGCTTTTCGAAAACAAATTCAATCCATGTAACCTTTTTTGGTTACCACTCCTATCACAGGATTATTGTTCTTCTCCCATTGCATATCGCTATTACACCGATTGCTCAAGCGCAATAAATATTTCACTACTTGATTTGTAGTCTTTCTCGGTTGATTCCTCACCTCACTTCCCCCGTCCTCGCCTCTCGCTGCAGCGTCCGCCCCTCTGGCGAGAGCGCGAACGAGTCCACCAATCGCTGCAAGGATCGATGAGTACCGTACACTTCTCTCCACCTCTATGGCATTCAAACTCCTCAAAACTGTACACTATGAGTACACTTCATACCGCTACATCAAAGTTTCTCGGTTACTATGTGCTTATGCCAATCTCCACAATAGTAGAGCGAAGGTCACACCCCAATTATCACAAAAGGATTATCACAAAGGCTACTGAGGAACTATAGGATCTTTCCCCCTGACCGTGATCTACCGTACCCCGCCCCTACCGTACCTTGACCTCCCTCCTCTGCCTGCTCTCCTCGGGGCCATTGGTGATGGCCAGCGTGTTGATGTAGTGGTCGCCGGGGTTGAAGTTGAGCGGCAGAGGACGACCCATCCTGCAACGAGCTACATTAATATTTTTATACAAGTATTGTATTTTTTTCTGGTTCGGCCCGAGATGTCATCAAATTTAACTAATATGGTATTATTTTCAAACAATTCTGAAACAAGAGCTCTCCAACATTCCTATTCATCCAACCTCCCATAAAACAATAATTCTACATCGAAATCGTAAGAGCGACAATGATGGTATTTTAACTATGTCGACCAGAGGCAACATCAAAACTAGCTATCATGGCGGGATGCTGCCGCTGAAGCGCAATCTCTCCTAATCCGGCGCCTCTATATATTCTCACACTTGATATTCTCACGTTAATCTCCCTCTCCCAGAGCCTCACCTCGTCCAGGTCTCCCTCGCCTGCGCCGGCGTGCCGCTGAACGCCACGCGACCCTCCGACATCAGGTAGATCCTACAAGCGATAAATTTAAAAAATCTGTCAACTGCAGGACCACCACAGTTCGATTGGGCTATTTTAGACTGTCGTATATAACAATTAACAAAGCAATCTTAGGTTACGGTATTCTGATTACCGTACCTGTCAAAGAGGGCGAACACTTGCGAGGAGGGCTGATGGATGGTCAGCAGGATGGCCATGCTCAACTACCGTACCCCCTCTCTATTTCAAAATACCGTACCCCAAACAACACATGCCGCTACCGTACCCCATACGGGCTACCGTACCTGTCAAAGAGGGCGAACACTTGCGAGGAGGGCTGATGGATGGTCAGCAGGATGGTCATGCCCTTGCGGCGTGCGAGCGACCGGAGCACCTCAAGAATAATTGTGTTCAATAGCCAACTACTCATAAATTGAGGGTCCACTGACTTGTGTTCCCTAGTAACGGTGATGGGACGTTTAGGAACCCCCGTTTAGGAACTCGCAATTGGTGACGTTTAAGAACCCCCTCGGAGGCGGAGGAGCGAGAGAGGACGCGCGGGGGAGGGGGTTCCTAACAATAAACGTCACCAATTGCGAGTTCCTAAACGGGTGTTCCTAAACGTCCCATCACCCTAGTAACACAGATGAAACATGGAATTATCTAGCGTTGCGTGAGCGACTTCAGTACATAGTGTTTTTTATCAATTCAAACGACGCATAAAGCGAAGCAATCCTTATTTGTTCCGTTTTGAACGATAGCTGGAACGCGGATCTCCTTGCGAGTGTCGCTTCAGAATTTGTCAACTTGTACCGAGTACATTACAATATTTGATTTAGCCAGATCTTCCTCCCAATTATCGAGGAGCAGCGGCGTTAGGTTCTCTAATAGCACAGAAGAAACTCTGAATGAGCACGCGCGCGAGCAACACATCAGCATATTCTTTGTAAAAAAAGAATATGATATTTATCGACTAATGAGAAACCCCTAAAAAGCAAAAAAAAATATTTAGTAAGCAAAAATATTTCTATAACTATTGTTGTTCCCTTATCATCGAAGGACTGTCGATCCACTCTCTCTAGTTGCACAGATGAAACTCGGAATGAGCCCGATAAAGTAGCAATTAAAAACATTGAGGAATATCCAACATTTACTGAACAAATATAAAAAATTCATTCGTGGCAATAATGCGTTTCATGTGCACTTCATCTACGAATTTCTAGCAGAACTACTGCTGACACCGACGTTGATCGGATTTAAACAACAACTCTCATTATCAAAGAACCTAACGACAGTTTTTTTCTTCTTTTTTTTCTCATCTCCCTGCCATCAATTTGCGACGCACCGACACGACTTGGAAGGCGAGGAAAGCGTCCTGTACTTTGCGTTTATCTGCTTCAGCAATCATTCAAGCCGGGTTGGGCAACCGCCTATTGCTAGTTCGCGAACAGATATCATAATAATGAATAAACCACCGTACCGACACGACCTGGAAGGCGAGGAAGGCGTCCAGCCCAGAGGTCGGCTCGTCACACAGCAGCAGAGGGGGAGAGGTCAGAATCTGGAAATATTAGTGATTGGGCTCTTTTTATTTTACACGCTCTCTCGTCGCGTAGAGCTAGACGCCGTCTAACAGACAACATGATAAATAGAAAAGTAAAGGAGAGGTCTGGATCTGATATTCATTCATTATACTCAGAGTCGCTCTTTAATTGTAAACAAGTGCCTCCTCGTATTACTGAAAGGTTCATGAAGCCGGAATGTAACGTGGTAATGACGCGAATAAATAAAGGATAGATCCGCACCAGGGAAGATCTGCAATTATTTTTACCGTGATATCTGTACTAATCGTTCGTGTTATCATCATATCCCAATTGAGCAGCGCACGAAACCGGACACTTACATGACAGTACGTAAAAATCTAGGATAGGTAACTATTTTATACGATCCTAAAATAACAAGATATTGCTAGCACACACATCTCCGCACTAACGAGAAACGCGTGAAACCGTAATGTCGCAATTGGAATCGAAATGTTCAATAATACAAAGTTTTCTACATGGAACGCAATACTCATTCTTCGAATAAGAATCTCAATGCTCATGAACGACGCGTGAAACCGAATAGTGCCTTCCTTCCCCCATCGAATCAACCACCTCACAATCACTATCAGCTGCTGAATATCGAGCGCATGGACAGCGAATTGCACCAGTCATTTACACGCATCATCATTAGTATAACCATTTCCAATATGGGTTCTAGGACAATGGCTTAACAATATGATTTGAGAAAAACACCCACTCCAGCACAAACAGCGAATTCAAATTAACCCAGTCACTTCCGCGTCTCGCCATCAATACAACTGCTTCTACGTGATCTCTGCGACAATTCGCCGATGATTCGAAAGTAAAATAATTCAACCACCTCATCTCAGCCACGAAGAAAGAGACTACCCCTATTCTTCACTTTTCTAATCGTGTTTGTGTTTCACCGTCACTACAAATCCTTCCAATACAATAATATCACCAAACACACACAAACTCACACGGAATCTAGATTTACTCATCTTACAAGCAATGAAAGTGAGCCTAATTTTCTCTCCTCTCGACTTCAAACTACCTGCTACCTATTCCAAACGTCCATCTACCACAGCCCCCGTATTCTCACCTCAGCCGCAAACGCCAGCCGCTTCTTCTCTCCTCCCGACAGACCCGATCGATACTTCGTCTTGATCACCGTATCCGCCGAGGGCAGCAGTCCCAGCTGGAAAGATACAGTAATCATCCAGTCATTCGCTAACATTTGGATTTTACCGGCAGGAATTAACAGAGTAATATTCGAAATTTACCAATTGCTTTCTGGTTACGCGAATCATTCAAGAGTCTGTACATTGAGTGAAGCGCCGATGGATCGAACTCATAGTAGTGAAACATTATTTAACCTACCACCTTCAATCTACCGTAACCATCCGACAACTGTCGATCTACCGTAATCCTTCATCCCCTTCTTATCTACCGTAACCCTTCATCTCCCTCTGATCTCCCGTAACTCACATCCTTCATCACGCTCTCCACTCGCCGCTCCTGCTCCTTGCGAGTATACCGCTTGCCCATGCGCAGGGACGCCTGCGAATTATTATCATTAATACTGTTCACACCGAATTTTGTTTGCCCTGCAACTTTAGCGCCTCAATATAACAATAGAAAGCGGAAAAAGTTTATCTGCGATGATTATCAGTGCACACTAAAAAACGCAACCTAGATTGGAGGGAGACCCGTGAGAATATAACCTTCACGTTGAATCTAATTTCGCCACCCACTTTCGCGTCACAGTGCCCAGGGAAACACAAGATGTTAATTTGTTCCGCTGAACATTCGATATCTGGTGGAATAAAACTAACATCACAGTGATTCCTGATTTTATTAGTGTTACTGTAATATTGTCCTGCCTCTTTCACGTTTCGACTCGCTGTTAAATGCCGCACCATTCGATCGCATCAATGCTCTACGTGTTCTGATGGCTAGTACTTCCTACATATTTTGCGTAGTGCAAGACAAACAATTTTCAATTTGTTCCTGGCGGTTTCGCGTACCAACGGCAGCTCAACTTGTGAATACATTATCTATAAGCAATTGAATTCGGTTGACCATTTTCAAATATCATTCTCTATTTTCAAGACACGATTATTTACAATAGCCTATACCTATCGTACCTCTGCAGTCTACCGTAACCCGCTGAATCCTACCGTACCACGAATCGTAGCTGCTCCCTGACGGTCAGGGACCCGATGAAGGCGTCCTCCTGCTCCACATAGGCCGAGATCTTCTGCATGAAGTCTTTCGTGACGCGCAGCCCGTTGACCTGAGCAAGAATTTTAGAATTTCAGATTAAATGGTCTAGCTCTATCTCCAGCTCTCCGTCGTTGTGTGTAGCCGACGAGAGATCAGGTGACTGCTAGTCAGACAACAACAACGATGGATCGGGTGTAATTAGAAAAATATAAGTGACCATTTTCTAACTTTCATCGACAAGACATTGTAAACGGTTGTTCTGAATCTCTCATGAACAATCAGTGAGGAACAGATCTGCCTTCCCGTAATAGTGTCAATGATAATTTCTGATTTGAATCATAGCGATAGTGCTAAGAATGAATTCTACAATTTCCTACTTCTTCTTTTTTAACCCGGCGCTTCTAGCACGCGCCTTCTCCTCAAGGCCCGTCCTCACCTTGATCGCGCCGTCCGTCTCCATGCCCTTCGTGTTGCGATGGGCGAGGATGTTGAGCAGGGTGGTCTTGCCCGACCCCGACGAGCCCATGATCGCCAGCACCTCGCCCGGTTGAGCAACGCCGAATACTGCAAAAAAAAGGTATGCTACAGTATTGGTTACGGGGAATGAAGAGGAGTTGCTGTAGGTCGTGGTACGAATGGGCCTGCGGGTTCTGGTAGCACTATAAAGGGGAGGAACTATGATCGCCAGCACTTCACCGGTTTAGGTTCAAAGATTACGATTTTCTTTGTCTAATGACGGGCTACAGCATCTTTAAAATATTTCAAGGGCAGCTCACAATGCAAATTAATTGTCATAATTAACGCTAATTAACTACTCACCCTCATTGAGTATCCACCGCTGCTCGGGTCTCTTCTCCACATCGGCGGAGGGCGGTCGGGAGGCGGACGAGAACCGATCGAGGAACGAGGAGGGACGCGCGTCCAGAGGCTGCAAGGATTTAAATTGTTCTCTAGCGATTAATGACTAATTAGGCTGATTAGGGTGTGGTTATATATGAATTTTTTCATGGCTTATCGTAGTGGCATTAAGATTTGGTTAAATATCCGATATTATGTCTAGTCTACAGCTCAAATCGACCTGGCGTAAAATGAAGCGAAGACATTTCGCGCAATGGTTTCCTTTGATAACTTGCATCGAATTTGTTTCCTTATTAATCTACTAGTGTCATCACCGTTTCCTTGACAACGCGTAAGCTTGTCTCGCCGATTTGGTACGCTAATATCGCCTTTTGCAAAGTAGAAAAAATAACTACCAGATACGCACTAGGTAGTTTGGAGCTCTTTGAACACTTTTTATATAAGATAAACTACTCGGCGCCAATTGTCTGCGATCGTGCTGCAAGTAAAACTTCTCAAAAATATCCATTTTACGACCAGGCGCCTCACCGTTTCCCTAGCATCTCATAAGTTTGCCAAACCAATTTGACTCAATATAGATAACAATCGCATCGAACAAACCAATTAAAATTTGCTGTAATTTGCATGAATGTTGCCTTCTCTAATTACTAATCTAATTGTAAGGTCAAAGATCAAAGATCAAAGATTAATCACCTGCGCCGAGACGTTGTGCCAGGAGAAGTGCATCGACGGACACATCGTCACCGTCGAGGACACCGACCGGTGCGGCATGTCGAACAGCGAGATCGTCTGCGAGGCCACCTGGATTTTAAAATTAAATTATGCATAATTAATTAAAATTAGTTTAATTACCTATCATATTTTCGACACGTGAGAACCCAATGAGCTTGCATGTTTCACCGAATCATGATAGTTAATAGCCCTTTCACAATCTCGATTATACTGAGTCAGAGGATTTTTTAAAAGAACAAGCACAAACCATCTATCTAGGAGCGCGCACGTTTCACCACGTGCTTCTAACTAAAGTCCTCTTAGAATTCCGATGCAATGATCATTTAGATGAGCCAATTTTCAAAATGCTGCATTCGTTCAATTTCCAGCAATCTTGTTTCACCTTGTGCTCATATTGTTAAAGCTCCCTAACATTCCAATAACGTTGACATATCCTTTATAAAACCACCCACCTTCCTCAGCAACCGCGCCTCCTCCTCTCCCTCTGGTCGTCTTCTCTCCTCCTCTTCCTCCCTTTCCTCTTCCCTTCTCTCCTCTCCTCCATCCTCGAGTGCCGTGTCACTGTCCAGCAGCGGCGCCAGGTCCTCCTCGCAGAGGGACAGCGACCCGCTCATTACTGCAAATAGTTAAAGTTAATTAGCTAAAATACAATAAATCGAAGTTAGTTAATTAGTAATCAATCATATTATTAATAATAATAATAATAGAGGAAAAGGGGTAGCTGTCCCTACTAGCAGAGGAACAGTGACCCACTCGTCACTACAAATTAATTAGTTGGTTGCAATTAATAAAGTAGGTTAATTAATAACCAAAATAATATATCTAGGAAGTTGTCCCTACTCGCACAGCGACCAGCTCATTGCTAAGATTAATAAAATAATTGTTAATTATATAAACAGAAAGCTGCTTCAGCATCGTCGATAAATATATTAATTTAGAAACCGTAGTCCAGTACCAATAGCTAGGAGTCCATTAGAGAACGGAAAAGTAAGAAGTGAAACACCAAAACACCTTGGCTGAAAAAAACCGAAAATATTATGCAGCCCTCAAATACGGAGTCAAATTGTTCTACGTTCCACAGTGAATAGATAGTGAAACAACGCAACACCGAGCCAGGGGGTCGGTAAATGTATGACTGAACAATAGTGTTGACAAATCGGCACTCGTCTCTCCTCATTTCGCGTGCTCTCTCGTCTCTCTGACCGGCGAGAGATCATTCGAAACGAGAGAGGCGCGTGCCGAATTGTCATCACTACTGAACATATGACAAAAACAAATCATTAAACGCCCCGCGTGGAATGGATGAAACACGCGTGAACCACCGCAACAAATAGTAAACATTGTCCAATTGATCGACCATTTCCGTCCACTAAACGTGCGCCCCAAACCCTACAAAGGCAGCGCTTGCCTCCTTATCAAAACACAGCAAACCAATCGCGTGCGTGTGCAGATTCACGTCATCCTTCGGCCCCCTTATCTATCGATGACTATGTTGACGATAAGGGAGGGGAGGGCCGGGAAGGAGGAGAAAGACAAAGAGGAGGTTATTGCCGACATTATCATCGACATCTTTCTCGAGCTTTCCGTGCCGCGCTGCGCTTCTAACTTTTCCCCGCATTTCAATCCATCTTTCGCTCCTAGCTCCGCAGTGCTTCTCGATTGGTTGTTCAATAGAAGACGTCTCTAACATATTACAAGTCCTAGAAGCCTCCGCCTATGTGAATACCCTGCAGCACGCATCAACCAGGACAAATTATGAAAAATGTTGGCATTAACCATTCGCTCGCGAGAATTATTCGCTTTGAATATTTTTGCGGCAACGATTGTCATCAATTGAAGTTCGTTCAAGCGTTCTATTTCTATGTTTTACTTGTAACGCGCATCAGCTAGGAACAAGATTCAGAGAAAAATTGACGAGAACTCCTCTTTCCGCATGCCCCCAATTGTAAAATCGGAAAAATAGTAAATACACTACCGTAACTTCATGCGCTTGCCACAGATAATTAAATATTTTCAACTGGAAAACTAGGATCGATTGAAATTCTAAAGACGCTGAACCATACGTGGGCACCATCTGACGGCATTCGCCTGCGCATTTTAAAATTTCGAGGCATAGGGCTGTGAACTTGTTTCAGATCAAAATTTTTAGCGTTGTTTCAAAATTCAAACACGTTTAGTAGAAAAATAATATCAGTGTTGGTGTAAGCTAGTGTGGCCTGAATCTTACTCGTGTGGTGTCATTCTGAAAGATCATGCCCCGCGAACCTCAATGGAGTAAGATTCAGGCTACAATAGAAGTCTAATCGCCTATCAATTTCAGTTCTTAAATACCCGAACATGACAGATTGAGGAACAACTACAGATGAGTGTAATGAGC
>LS534393.1:251549-263501 GCA_900490775.1 Pristionchus maxplancki
CAATATTTATCAGTGTCGCTTTCTGGGCGCTGATCAAGATGGGGTGTCAGAGGGTCGTTCTTCTGATTTCAAGATAGTCATTTCGAGGGGTCTCGAGTCAGAAGATTGGTCATCTTTCCTTGTCACAGTCGCAACGACTGGAGAGAGAGTTCCGTTCTCCTGGTTCCCGATAGGACGTTTGATGGCATTGCATACTGATGCCATCAAACGTCTGGTGTGCGCATTAATTTTTGCTTATTAGAACAAACCCTAGCAAGAACACCAGCCCAGAAAGACAGTTTAGTTGACCTAATTAGAACAAAAACCACTCACTGCTCGCTCCTTCTGTCGTCGCTCGCGTCGCACTCGGCCAGATTCCTCCCGGCGGACGCTTCTAGTGGGGCGGGCGGCTGGATTAGACGAATAATTTGAGAATACATAAAGGAAACAGGGCGAAAATGAGAACTTTGGACGAATTCACGTGAAACACGCGCGTTTCGAAGTCGACATCAATCAATAAGTTTGAACATACAGTAAACTTTTCGTTACCTGCTTTTTGTTTCTTGTGTCAGTGTTATTATTTTATGAAAAATATATTTGGATTTAAAATTACTTTTCATTTACAGGGTGCTTTCTTCATCAACTCGACGCTCTTTCTCTTCACTTTCCTTCGGGTTCGCAAGGACGGATTTGATTGAATCTCCTCTTCTGTTTCATGTACATTTTGTGTATTGTCGTGTAATTATCAAGCAGTCATACAACAAAGTTTTACCGTCATTTTGCAACATGGATATCGCATCGTAGCTGTGTTATTAGGGGGGATGAGTAACGAGCAGTTTTCGAATATAATTACAACTTTGAGCTGAGCGATGATCAAGGTAGAACGAGAGATCAGTTTAGAATCGATTAGCGTGCTAAAACAGGGGGGCGCTGATAGGTTAGAACGGAAGGAGCGGGTACGGTACGTGGGGCACGAGGATACACAAAAACACACCAAACTACATCTTTGGCTACAAAGATCACCGTCGTATGCGAGAACCCATGGTTGTCAGCAGGATAAAAGATAAGCGGGTAGTAAAAGTGGGCGGGACAATGAAAAAAGAGGATGGGTAGACACAACAATGAACTACTCGAATATAAAAAAACAACAATAATAATGAGGTAGTAGGGCGCGAGGAAATGTCAAAACACGGGCAGGTTACGCAGAAAACTATATGGAAATACTAGAACCGGGAATTAGGCCTGGCCGTCCGAACCACTGGGCTTGCCATTGTTGACTCCGGCCGAGAGGGGCATCTTGAATTGGCTGTGCAGGCTGCCGAGCATCGCGGGATTGAGGAACTGTTGCGCCTGAAAGTACCGTAATCATTCACTGCCATAATCAGACACCGTAATCCACAGGAAGCAACCACAGTACCTGCTGTTGCTGCTGCATCTGATGCTGCTGCAGCTGCTGCAGCAGCTGGTGCTGCGTGACCTGCTGCTGCTGCTGGTGTTGCTGCTGCTGCTGCTGCTGCTGTGCAGCAACTGCAGCCATCAGTTGGTTCTGCTGCTGCTGCAGGGCCGCAGCGCCGCCGGGCAGGGATTGCGCGAGCTGAGCGAGTTGCTGCATGCTGATCTGCTGCTGCAGGTTGGGTTGCTGCTGCTGCTGCTGCGCTTGCTGCAAATGCTTCAATTATTATACATTCGAGAGGCTCTTACTAGTAGGATTGACTCTAATCTTTCAATTGTCAACTGCACTTGCTTAGTGCTTTACTATTTCATTCAAAACATTTCGAACTGTATTTCGAAACTCAAAGCTCAATCTCACCTGCTGCTGCTGCAGCTGCATGCGTCGCTGCAGGATCTCGTTGGCGACGGCGGGGTTCGTGTTCAGCAGCTGCCGTAGCTGCTGGTCAATGCCGGCTGCAGCCTGCTGCTCCTGCTGCGCGCGCTGCCGGTGCTCCATCTCCATATGTGCTCGAAGAAGGGCCTCGATCTGCGGCTGGCCCGGCATGCCGCCTTGGGGCATCTGCTGCTGCTGCTGCTGCTGTTGTTGCTGCTGCTGCTGCAAAGACCAAATTCAATTCCTGATATGTTTCAGGACTCTTTTAAATGTCCCTTTCGATGTTTCTAGTAATGCCTCATACTTTCGTCTTATAATATTGAACAAAAATCAACATTCGTCGGTTACAGTACCTGTTGCTGCTGCTGCTGTTGCTGCTGCTGCTGAGCGTGCGCGTGTTGTTGCTCGATTTGCCGCAGCATTTGGAGTTGGACGAGGGTCTCGGCGTTCAAACCGCCTGAAAGAAGGTCATTTACTTCTAAATTCTATATCAATCGATAATCGACCATACACCAGCAAGCGTGCACACAGGGACCAAGCACGGACAACGTTTCCCCCGGGGCCAGCAGGTCAGGGGGAAGGAGACTCCACAACGAATCGATCAGACGACAGCCACTGTACCTTGCAGCTGTTGCTGCTGCTGCTGGTGCTGCTGCTGGGCCGCTGCTGCAGCCGCTGCAGCCAGCAGCGACTGCTGCGGCGGCTGCACCTGCTGCTGATGGTGCTGCTGCATAGCTGCGGCTGTGCTGGCAGCCAGTGCAGCATATGAGGGGATGGCGGGCGCGGCTGGTGGCGGGATGGGCGAGGGGCCATGGTGCTGCTGCTGCGGGGGCTGCTGCTGCAGCTGCTGCTGCATCTGCTGCAGGCTGATCATGCCGGCGACGTTCGGGCTGGATGACAGCATGCCGGGCGGTTGAGGGGTGTGGTGACCTGGAGCGGGAGGGCGCGGTTAGGGTAGTTTGTAAGGTTCTCAGCGTGCTTTGTTCACCCATTCCCACTGCAGCAAATGAAACATTTTCAAAACATGGTTTAAGAGTTCGAAAACATATGGGAAAGTTGTGCCAGGGATGGTTAGCGAGTGTGAGATTGCAAGTGGGCATATTCGGGTGTGGGTCGGACGGGTCGGACGGGTCGCATCCATACCTGAGACGGCAGCAGCCAGGGCCTGCAGCATCGCCGCTTGCTGTGCGGCCGCGTCGGACGTGCCGTTGGTGAGCGAGCCGCCTGGGCGAAGGCAAGAGATGAGATATGTGATGTGCAAGGGGTATTTCATCATCATGTGCTCATGGTTACGTTATAGCCATTCCGTGCAACGCGTCTAGCCTATAGTTTGTATCGTGATACCCTCAAGGTTATCCATATCATATGGACCATATAACATCAAGGCAATGTTCCCAGAATATCGTCGCCTGGCGACGATAGGTCAGGCGTCATAGATGCCCTACTCCTAAATGATCGCAACATACCTCCGAGCGTTGGCTGCACGAGGGGCAGACCGGCGAGCGAGGGCGGCAAGCCGGGTTGTCGCTGCTGCTGCTGCTGCTGTTGCTGCTGAGGGTGCTGCGCGATGACCGAGGGTGGTCGAGAGACGCCTGGGGCTGGAGCTCCGTTGGGCAGGCCGTTGGAGGTCTTGGGCATTTGGCTGCAAGAAATGGGTTTATTTTTTCGAAACGGTTTCAACGATCGACTATCGTTTAATGAACTAAAAGAAGATGTTGATTGACTGAAACACAGCTCACCCTTGCATCTTCATTGCCGCCAGATGGATCATCTGCTGCTGCTGCGCGGCCGGGAATCCGGCGAGCGCCGGATGCGTCTGCTGCTGCTGCGAGGTCGGCGCAGCCGAGCTCGTGCCGTTGCTCGTGCTGGGCAGGCAGTGCGGCGGCACGCGCTGCTGCTGCGCAGCGGTGGCTGCGGCCACCTGCGCGGCGTTCGCCAGCGAGGCGGCCGCCGACACGGGCTGCGCCGCGGGCGCGGCAGCCGCGGCGGCGGCGGCCGACGTGGGCGTGGGCGCCACGGGCGCGGCGCTCGCCGCCGACGCGCCGGGCGTCGGCGTCGCGTTGGAGCTGCGCGGCGCGGCTCCCGAGGTGGAGGCTCCGCCGTTGGCCTGTTGAGCTTGACGGAACTTGGAGATGTCCTGCGCGATCTTGACGTGCATCCCGCACCACTTGGATGGTCGCTGAAAAAGGTTTAATATGATCTGAATTCAGTATGCGCTCTTAGTACCCATGCGACGTTGCTGGTCAATAGATGCCACTTTCCAATACTAAACTAAAAGGCAAATACTCAGTCCCTCACCTTGACCACTGGATGCTGCTGCATGAATTTGTTTCCGAGCAGGGCTGCGCTTGCCAATTGTTGGCCGATGGGGATGCCCTGCGGCATCAGTGAAGCGATGAGCGCCTGTAAATACCATGGTAAATCAAGAGTCTGACCCAGCCCAACTTCAAACTGAACTATTCTCACCTGCTGCTGCGGTGGCATCATGCCGTTGTTGGCCTGCAGCAGCGGCAGGAGCTGCATGATCATCTGCTGCTGCTGTGCCTGCTGCTGCTGCGCGGCCGAGGCCGCAGCGGCGGCTGCGGCGGGCGGTGCTGCAGCCACGGGTGCAGCAACGGGCTGGGGCTGCGCCAGCTGCGGCTGCAGCTGAGCGAGCGCTGCCTGGAGCTGCGCCTGCTGCTGCGCCGCAGCACTAGGCTGCTGCTGCTGCGCCTGCTGCATCTGCTGCTGCTGTGCGGCAGCAGCAGCTGCTGCCGCAGCCAGCAAGCCTGCGGGCGGGCCGCCCGCCGGTGCGCCTGCCTGCTGCAGGCCGAGGAGTCCGGGCGGGATCTGTCCCGAGAGCAGCATCTGCAAAGTTTCTCTTTCGGTTGCGTTTAGTGCACGTCCCTTTCAGCCCCACGGCAGCAATTCTCTGCCTCGAGGCGCAATTGGATTGGGACGCGGGGAATAGAAACAGGCAATTGAATCGAATTGAATGGACAAGAGACTGCGGCGGAAGGAAGGCGGGCGAAACGCAATTTGCGAGTGATTTAAATTGCCGGGAACGCGGAGAGAGAGAAGGAGAGAGAGAGGGGAATCGGGCGAGCCAAATTGGATTCCCGGCCGACCGCCCCCAATCTCATTCAATGCACGCGCCGTCTGACTTAACGCGTCTTGACTCTCTCCATTTCCCCCTCTCTCTCTCGCCCTGTCTAACCAGAACATTCGGCCAGTCCCAACACAATTTGCTACCAAGGAAAGAGCCGAAGATCGGAAGCACATTTTGTCGCCTTCCACCCGATTTCCGGCCTTGCCAAATAGCGTTAGTCGTCGAGCAGCACACAACACGTCACAATGCTATTAGATGTAATCGAATAAACCCAGCAGCTAGAGTTTGACTACAGGCTGGTTGAAAGGCTTAGAGGCAATTACGATTTTGCACCTGTCACCCCGAAACTAAGGGAATCTCACCTGTCGGAAGTCCATGCCTTGGGCGGCGGCGGCCGCCTGCAGCCCTGCGGCCAGGCCGCCGGGCGCAGCAGCCAGCTGCGGCTGCGGCTGCTGCATGGGCTGCGCGAGCGGCGAGGCCGCGGCCGCTGCGCTTGCTGCAGCGGTCGGAGGCGCGCTGCTGCTAGCGGGATTGACGGTGGTGGGGTCGATTGGGTGAGGCGTGGTGCCTGCAATGTTTCACAATTTGCTCATTCACCGAGAAACTAAGTAATGTCAGTTTCGATCAGTCAATCTTTCGTTAAAAAAACTCAATATAATCGATCGGGCAATAGCTCTAAATAATTTCTAGAGCCCTAGATCCTAATTTTATTTGGTGGACTAACGTTTTTTTTCTCGTTTTTTCACAAATTAACCATGTCCAGAGAAACGGAGCAACGTCGATGAAATCATGAAATTCGGGTCTGACAATCCTAAATTTACTCACCCTCGCTCTTGACTCCCGTGACCACAATGGACGATGCCGACTGGGCTCAATCTAATTTTACTACCCCAACGTGTCCCTAGAACCCTAGATATAGACTTTTTGGTATAAACTATGACTTATAAGTTTGAAAACGATGCTCACCCTCGCTCTTCACTCCCGTGACCACAATAGACGATGCCGACGCGGCTCCCTCGGACTGAGCGGCGGATAGGGGCCGTCCATTGGGCGAGGGGGCTTGAACACCACCATTCATTGCTGGTGGAGTCACCGACGGGGTTCGCTCCAGCTTGATCGCTGATGGGGCAATGCCAATCACGCCGTTCCTGTAATAAATAACAATAATAATAACAGTAATAACAACAATAATAACAATTGCCAGGTTTTTTGCTGTGTGCAGTATTTGGTCTAGTCGATGTGTTGAAACGGGCGTGAATCATCGTAAAACGGGACAAACATATCCAGGGAGATAAGCTGTCTACACTATCGTGATTCAGTACAGGAAAGCTAGTGTTTCGAAATTGAAAAAAACCGCACAAACCACCGTTTGACAAATACCCTTGTGAGCTGCATTTTCGAAAAGATAGGCTAACAAACCTGTACACATCCTCCAGCTTGGGCTGCTTCGCGGGTGGTCCTCCAGCTCCGAGCATGCCTCCGTCCGACGGGGAACTGCAGTTACTCTCTCTCTTCATTTTCTTTCTGAAAGCAAGCCCGATTCGAGACCACCCACGATGGAATTCTTATATAGGTCTCTTCTGCTCTCTTTTGCTTACGTTTTAAGTTGATTGAAGCCTGTATAACATAAGACAACATACCGCTTATGAATCGGCGAGTCTCCACCGCCCAGGCCGAGGGGTGATTGCTGCATGAGCTGCGGCTGCTGCACGACGCTTGTCGGGCTGCTCTTCATTGCTGCGGCCAGTTGTTGCGCGCGTCGCTGGGCGCGCTGCGCGAGCACTTTCGCGGCCTTCTGCAAATTATTTTGATTAATACAGTTTCGAAACGCATTTCTAATGCAATTTTCGACAGGACAACCACTTTCTAGCATTGAATATTCCGAACGCGTTATGCAAGCAAAACGAAGTGGATTACACAGGAAAACAATCGTTCCCAACCCACTCTACCTACCACGTCCACAATAGTCTCCCCAGCTACAAATAGAAAATAATGGGCTCCACGGATACAATTCGAAATGGAGAGAGAGAGAGAGAGCACGCGCTACAAAGTGACTTGCCACACACACGGGAAAGGGAAAATAATAGCAAGCCAAATTGCCTTCGTCATCAACAGCGAGCGAGCAATTTAACACGTATAACGTGAGAGTTTCCGCGTGCTTCATGGGAATTTGAAGTGAAAGCTACAAATCCTTTCCAAGTCAGCTGCACGTCGACTGCAACTGACAGGGCGTTTCACAACCTACTCAGGCCGAAGTTTTACGAACAAACAGATCTAAAGAGCTTAGTAGAAAAAGGGAGTTGCTCTTTAACCCCAGGAGTGACCAAGAATAGGCAAAAATGATGAATTGAGACCAGGGAGTGGGGATAAAGAAGGCGACTATGGAGATACTAAGTGACAAAGAGTAGGCCTGTGAGATGGAAAAGATTCCAGGGAGATCCCCTCTGGCCTAGAAGGGGGGTAGTGGGGAGGGGAGGGAACGCGAGTATTGAGTGGCCGATCGATAGTCTCTCCCTCTTCCCACACAGAACTTTGCGAGTGAACGCGAGGTGAAATACGAGAAGCGAAGAACCAATAAACCGCGGATACTAAGATCTCGCGTCCTTTCGACTTCTAAGCCTTCGCTCTCGGATCGCTCTAGCTGGTGAGGTAACATGTACACGGAGTAGGCTGTAACTGTTGAAATGTGTGTAGACCTCTAAGCCACTCTTCCCCTTAGAAACTCCTGCCCTTTCCCTCGGCTTTTCTGCGTACTGCGTTGCTCGGCTACACTTCTCGAGTCGCTCGGTCAACAAAGCACGCGTTCATGTGAAAAGTGCGCCAAACGAGGAACCGATTTCACGATTGGCCAAGCGTGAAATTGGAGTGGAATTGTCAGTTCGCGAAACCACCCTTGAGATCAGGGCAAACATCGAATGCATATGCCTATTAGACAGGACGAGAGAACAGGGGGAACGAGGAGACGTCACTCCAAACATCGAACACGCGCGCCAAACATGTCGACGACGATGTAAAGTTCGAAGTTGTTAGGGATAAATAGGGTGGAGAGGCCAGAGATCGGCAAGAAAAAGAACTCAGAAACACTAGAGAAGTTGAGCAAATTCGACGAATCAGAATTTGCGAGCAACGTGTAATTACGAGGCCAGAGATCTAGTTACTAGTGATGGAGAAATCAGACAAACAGAATCTAAGAAGAAACGCTAAAGTTCTCAGTAAAAGTATCAAAGTTACTCCAAACCTCAATTTCTTAACCGAAAGAACGCGCAAATTCGCCAGATCGGCAATGAGACAAACAGAAAGTTCCCAAGATGATGAGATATGTGAGCGCGTCAACAAACAGATAGAGATGTTTAGAAGATGCCATGACGTCTCGAAACCTTCAGAAACCTCTCAGATGAAGCATGAAAGTGCGGAAGATGCGCAAACAGATAGCGATTTTCGAGATATGATGATGATAAACCCTCCGCCTATCGCCAGGGTGTTTGATGCGTCTCTGCTCCCTTGAGAGAGAGAGAAGAGATGGATCTCCGCCAGCAACCCAAACAGTTCCTCTCTCTCTCGAACGCTCTAGTCAAACCATACGCTCCCCTTGCCTCTACGCGTCAGGGACTGCGAGAGACCACAGAAACTCAGGAGAGCCCCTCTTTGTGTGGTGGATCACGCCGGCTGCCCAAATATTTGACCTCCTTTTTCTATAACATTTCCTCCCCTCGCCTCGCCTCTCCTTCCCCCGTCCAATTCAAAGAGAGTTCGCATGATTTCAATTGCTCACTCTTCGCTACTCTGCTCGCTCACTAGAACGGCAACAATTTCGTGGTCACGCAGTGCAAAGTGCCCTACTCTTTCATCTCTAGACCAATTAGCCGGTTCCGGCTCGCGCTAAACGATGGGAACCGATCAATAGTGACCTACACAGTCGACAGTATCACTATCGCAGCCACTATTTACCCAATGCGCGCTCGAGAGACCAGAGAGGAGGAGACCAGAGGGGAGGAAGGCTATCAATAGAATACGATGGCGAGAGGGCAAACCGAACTGAGCGAGAGAGGGGGCCAATAGTCGTCTGGTCAAACAAGATGCAGAATAAAGGAAGAAATTCGCGCGGATATTGACGGGTGGAGGGCTCACGAGGCTCTAGAGTTCCGGGGCAAGGGAAGCTAGAGAGCAGGCAAAACGAGGAGAGTCAACTTCATCTTCTAGTCTTCTCCTCTAGAGCCAGACACGGCCAGGGCGCATGCAAGAGACATCTCCCCGAGGGAGTTGAAAGGAGGAAGAGGAGGAGGAGGAGGAGAAAGTTGAGGGGTGGAAATGAACAGAGGGTGCGCTCATGTGAGAACCGCTCTCAATGGAGAGCTGCTCTCCTCTTTTTCTGTACTCTATTCACCCTGGGGCCTCCGAGAGACACGGCAAAGAGGGGAGGTAGCGCAAAGAAAGCGAAAGGCGAAGGGGGTTATGAATAATGAAGGGCCTCCTTTCTACTGCGGGGCACCCTCACGCCTGGATTAGCGCCAAATCCCGGCCTGAATAATAGGTTCTCCCCCGTTTCCGTTGTCTATAGTTGGTCCCCAAAGGCGGAAAAAATGCGACGTTTTGTGTGTAGTCTAGCGCACGGCATGTGGCAATCAGGTGCCTATTTATAGGCGCGGGTACTTGATGTGACCAGCAGGAGATAGAATGGGGCTAATCAGGCACTTTTTGCATAAAAAAGTGGTCAGATGTGACGAGGAAATGAGTGAATGAAGGTGATTAGAGGTAGAGTTGGAATGCGAGCCAAGAATCGGCAAAGTTTCGAAAATCGGCGCGGCCTTGGAACTGGAGGTATGGTCAAAGAGACAAATGTGCTTTGAGATGAGTGAAAAGGCGCGCGAAAAGGAGGGATGCGTGGGCAGGGAGAGGCTGGCAACTGTTGGAGGCTACCGCCTTTTCCCCGACTTAAGGGAGTAGAAATGGAATGCGTTTCGCAATGTATGTGCTGCACTGAGTTGATATCGTGCTATCAGACATGCCTAGTAGCACAGATGACTCAAACATCACCGCATGTTCACCTACGGTCTGCTACAATCCATTGAATAAGATGACAAAATATAAGATTCAAGGAAACTTTGTGAATACATCATAGCATTAGTTTAAGATCATTCCATTGAAACGTATGACGAGTTTCAATGAAACATTGTGAACACATCAGATATGTTGTTCTATTGCAATATGTTTCAATGAAACATTGTGAACACATCAGATATGTTGTACTATTGCTATGTGACGAGGTTCAAGGAAACATATTGTTGTAGATGCATCGGACTTGTGATAATACCATTGTAAGATCCCTACGGACAGGTTCTATTGAGCGCACCCTCATAATAGCATTGAACTCTTCGCATTCCACGAACCTCGTTCGGTTCTCTGAGAACGCACTCGGAATGAATGGAAAACGAGCACAACAAGCCGTTCGCGTCATTAGGTTTAAAGGTCCGCCGGCTATTTCGATCAGAAAGATCGTGCTCAATGTTAATGATCTATCATGAGCCTGACGTAGAAATACATATCGCAAGCTATCCAGACATCGTGATAGAAAAAAACAAACAGTCTATTACTGGCATTCTCGAAGGTCTCCTACACGTCCCTCCAGTCATCAAAACAGGCAATGTTTACCGCGGCACGCAAGAGAGAGATCAGAGTAAACTTCAAAGTCCGCGACGCGGCCAGTAATAGGCCAAACATGCGCTGTACGAGTGTGAGGTATGCACCTACTGATAAGTGGTGTCATGAACGCCACAACATCGGCGCTCACGAGTCACAGCTACTGATAACTGCAATCAATGCATGGGAAATAGACAGTAGTTGTCGAGAAGTAGCTGACAAGCGCCAGATACAGACCAGACACCGCTAAATATAGCCAGCGATCTTTGAAAATGATTGCACACGAGGAAATGTCGTGGTAAAAGACCGTAGAGTAATAAGGCTATTCTCAATGGGGCAAAAGTTCCACGGATCAAACACGGGTAAATATAGGCTGCTGGGTAATATCAGACAAGGAAATGGCACGATAAAAGATCGTAGAGCAATGGTTACAGTCAGGAAAGGTCTAGACAGGCTGCGAGAGCAGGGCTTGTGAACAGCAATGATCAATGTACCTCCACAGTTCGCCCCGCAGCTGCCTCAAGGCTCATCACTACCCATGCGGGAAGAATATTATAGTGCTCGGGCAGATCAGCAATTTGTCTACCTGCCATTACGAAATGAGGAAGGTGATCATAGAATAAAGAGCGCATGCCTATTTACAGCTACCTCTCGTCTCCCTGACATACACTGATATTTCTCCGCCATTACCCTAATCGGATCAGTAGAGATGCGGAACGTGGGGAAAAGATCGATTTAGCTATACCAGCGAGGGTGAACGAAAGGAGCTTCCCGTATAGCATGGTTGGATATACTAGTACCCTCATTGGTCTCTAGCAGAACGAAGTAGACCAATGACGAAAGTGAGAGCAAGGTTCAGTTCTATTTCGCACTCATTTGTTCTAAGGGCGACACCTATTCGATTGGCCGTGGTTCTCCGATTATCAGCAATAACACATCTGATGTTGCCCTGATTTCCCGATTCCTTAGGGGACGTACTAAAGTATTCCCACGGACGAAGGTGGGAAATTTGTGGCGCGCGCAAATTGCCCGGTGAAATTGCCCGGCGGTGCTAATCATATGCCTTGAGAGCTGCAAGGCGCCCGGCAAGAAAGAGGGGAGTGGTCAATACTGTGCACAGCAGGAGAACAAGGGACCGACTGATGACTCCACTCAAGGAGAAAGGCCAGTCAAGCTAATGGTTGCTCGCAAAGATCATACCTATGCGTAAAACCTACGTAAAGCGTACGACTAATGATGATGACTTGAAAAGCGCATTCCCCGAACGTAAACCGCACTGTGGAGACCTTATTAGCTGGAAAAAAAAGGTTCTTGACGTCATGAAAGAGCATCCCCAAGGGATGAGAGAGCATCTCGTACCACAACAAGGCTTATTCAACGTTGACTCAGCTTGAGAACTATTCATAGAGAAGAGGAGAAAACG
>LS534393.1:263601-298963 GCA_900490775.1 Pristionchus maxplancki
GGAAGCTAGAAAATAGGAGAGCTCGCGTAATCAAATCTCGGGGAGAGATTGAGCAGAGGAGGAGGAAATAAGCGAATTTGCGGGCGGCGGGAGATTGAATATTCAGTGGCTGGGGGGAAATGAGAGATCGCCATCGTCAGAGGGCTCGAGAGAGCAAGGGAATTGAGAGAGCCAGAGCAACCTTCGAGTAATGAAATAATGACGAGGGGGCTCGCGAGATAGCAAAGGCAATGGATATTTCATAACGCGCGCGAGAGCCGCCCTGCATGCATGAATAGCTGAATATTCTTGCGTATTCTCATTGGAAAAATATCGCGCATGACTCAGAAAGCAGGAGGGAGCTCTCATTGGGAAGCAAAAAGCTTGCGAAAGGGAACAAGGAAACACCGCAAATCGCGCGCGCTCAGAAACTCATTACTGACCACTTGAACGAGAGCTACTTGAAAGGGCAGGCGCCATTACTTGTCCAGACCCCAGCTCATCACCAAACTACTCGAAATGACACGGCGCAAGGGTCGTAAGGAATTCTCATTACTAGACTATGAGCCGCATTACTGCGACAGACACCGCGCCACTCTCAAGGCTCTGGAAACAAGGAATTCCCATTACACTGCGCTATAGGCGGCAGATGGTCAGATGTCTGGCCTCTCTCCCTCACTCTCTTAATTGGCTGAAATTGAGAAGGGAGGAAGGGGTGAAAATACGTCCGTGGTCAGACGAGGAGAGATAGTGTGCGGGGAGTCAGCAGCATTTCACGAACTGATGCAATTAAACGAGCGCCAGTGGAGGCAACATTCGAGAGGAGAGGGAGAGAGAGGGGAAGACTAATTGGATGTTGTGATCAACCATCTCACGTGCTCTGAGTCAGAGAAGTCGCGGGAAAACTGAAACGACCGCAAATGCGCCCCTTAAAATATGAATAAACTACTCGGAAACATTGCTAATGCGTTGCGTGACTTCAATGAGCACCGCATTAAAATGTAGACCCCCTAAGAGATCGAATCATCGGTTAGATTCGCAAATTCGATCAGATTTGTAAATTGCGTAATCGCATGATCGGGTAATGTTCGCGTGCCGAATCAAGGGTGGAAGAAGAAGGAAGATGGGAGAAAGGGGAGAAAGGTGAAAGTGGGAGTGGACTCTCTCTCTTACGCTCTTGATAGATCTCTGGCCGATTACACCACTCGATTGAGACCACTTCGTACTTGTCGACCCACTTCAAGGCCCCTATCTTGACACCAGACTTTGACTACTGATTCGCTGAAGCCAGCCTATCACATTGCACCTGTCTCCAGGGAGCTAATTACGAAAACTTCGAGGTCTACGGTTGGATACTCGCTTCAACTTGGCATTTCGGTTCACCTGTTAGCTGGTCACGCTGCGAATTTCAAAATGGCACTCTCCTACGTCTAAATGGTCCCTTGTTTCACTGCTTAGTGACAGACGCGAACTTAATCACGCTGAATGGCCAAAGAGAGACGATTAGTCAGGGACTTCCGCCGACTTTTCTTCTCGCTCCCTCCCTTTCTATTCTCGGTCACACTAATTGATGGGTGTCGATCAGGGCGGAGAAACTTGCATTGGAAAGATGGAGATTAGACGAAGGAAGAGAGCAGGGGAGATTGAGAGAGGCAGAGAAGGGGAAGAAGAGGAAGAAGAGAAGTGATGGGGTGACATGGGTTCACGCGTCTTACAATTAAGCGGGCGAGTGCAAAAGTTGCAGCGAATGGAATGGCATTGCAAAGTTAGGACGCAAGATCAGTTACGTTTCACAACTATCTCAAGGATACAAATTATTTGATCTTGTTAATCAATGCTATTGAATATTGAACTGTGCGAGTGTCTAAACTACACACCCTTCTACTTCCAATTATGCGATGATCCACAGCGCGCTCTTGATCTCTGTGATGCATGAGAGGGTTAAAGAGGGATGGATAGACGGAAAGAAAGGGACACACCCGGGGAAAGGACGTTTGAAAGGGAAAGGATGCGAGTGAACAACAAGAGTAGGAAGGGGATGGAATCGGCTCATTGAATGACCATTCCCTACTCTTCTCTTCAAGGCCATCTCGCAAAAACGAGAGAAAAGTGAGCAAAAAGAGATGATCATTTGGAGAGCACAGACTGGCGAGGGATTGGAGGTTGGCGGGGACCTATGCGGCAGATATGAATGGACATCTACATCGATGATTCTTAGGACTCTATGAGGATGGGATAACGACGATTCAAGTGTCTTGAATCTCTGACCTGAGAAGGCCTCTCGAAAGCCTCGCTACTCGAGGTGTGAACGAGGATGTTTGGGTGAATCTATGAGGAGACTTCAGTCAAGAGGCTTCTGATCTTAGAAGCTTTCCTCCTCGAAAGCTACTTGAGAAATGAACGAGGAAAAGAGAAGAAGATGATGAGAAATGGATGGGGGGATTCTCGTGTATGTCTGTGATGGAATCGGAGATGAGGAGAAGGAGGAGGAAGAAGATGAGGAGGAGGGGAAGAAGGAGGGATGTGAAATTCTAGACATTCCGCGATATTCGAGAGCGTCTGTACTAACCCTGAAGGGCTAGAGAAGGCGAGAGAGTGGGGCACTGGGGGAGAGTTAGACGAGAATTGGGGGATGGCTGTGGAGAAGAGGGCGAAACATCATCTGCCAGATGCCGGCCCCGCGTCACGTTTCGTGCACTCGTGAGCAAAGAACAAATAGAGGGACTTGGGGGACAAAGTAAATACTTGAATAATAACATTAATAAATAACAATAATAACAATAATACGCACCTTCTTGCTGAGCACAGGTAGTCGAGGCTCCTTGGCGCGCGCGTTACGTCTCTCGCCTCTGGAAATATCTTTCATTCACTATCAGTTTCACTTGAGTTTCACAAGTCCTACATCATCTCAGAATCGCAAATATGAACGTTGGTGTGAAGTTACCGTCCTAGAACTAATCAATCTGATCCATTCCTAGCATAATCAAAGATCAAAGATCAATCCTCGTACCTCCTGATCTGCTTGGTGATCTCCCTCTCTTGACGGCCTAACTCCCACTCGTCGCGCTTCGCACGACGCTCCTGCAGGAAATGATCAATTTTCGTGAATTTTTCGTCTAATTCTCCTCATTTTGTATACTCTCTCGCTTTCTCTCGCCGGAGCTAAGATGGTGCCTACTGTGTCACTTTTGTAACAGAAGTGCACTCATTTCTGTTTGTGGTGAACACTAATCAGTTTTCACAGTCAATTCCTTGCTTATCCTGCGGGTATAGGAAAAATGCGATCTTCGCCGGACCTGGTCCATCAATAGATAAGTTTTTATCAATTCATCTCTGATCGATCTACAAACTCACGATTCTCCTCTTCTCGTCGGCCTCACACAACTCGGCCCACTCCTTCTTGAGAGCGTTGTCGACTCGCTCGCCACGCGCCTTGGTCTCACGGATGCTGAAATAAATTGTTAAAAACATTTCTATGCAATGTTTCACTCAGCTTACAAATACTGAAAAATCTTTAATCAGCAATGTACTGTTTCCTTCCGCGTAGCCAAAAATATTTTAACATCTTGACAGCATACTAAATCTCGCAACTGGTTCGCTTATTTCTTGTCATTTCTGATTATTTCGTCCTTTGCCAACTTTTCGAAAAGTTTCCACACTAACCTCTTCTTTACAGCCTCCTTCCTCTTCCTCCTCTCCTCTCTTTCTCTCTGGAGTATCTCAGTCCTTGTGGATCGTCGTTCGTTGCGAGTACGGAGTAGGCACTCGCGCTGTAATTGATTTTTAATAATTAAGCTAATTAATAACGTCATATGACAAATACGAATCCCCTAGATTCAAAACACGCCCAACAATTCAACACACATCGTATCCAAAGATTCGAGCGAAACGAACGCTAATCCAGATCAAAAACACGGAAGCACCAGGCCGAATTGCCAAGAATATCACAAGAGCCGCTTATAATCACGAGGCAGGCGGATTTGCTACTACGTCGCTCCGTTTTTCAATAAGAGGGAGCATTGGAGGGAGAGGGGACGGAACAGTTCCACGCAGATCCGCACCAACCTACAGATCTCCCAGACTAAGCCGAGAAATACAAATCCACCAAATCCACCGCCTCTAGTTGATCAGTGAGAGCAAGTGCACATTAATAATAATAATAATAATAATAATAATTTATTCATATCAGGCGCTAACGCTCAGATGAGGATAGGTCGCAACTCTTCAGGTGTTGCATTCCACCAGTGCACGCCGATTGCCGATTTGTGGATGCACATTTTGCTCTCAGCAAATGTGCATCCACAAATCACGAGATGAAGTCGCAAATAGTGTCAAAGATAGGAAGTAAATCGTATTATCGCAGACTCAATGATCAGATTGAGAAGCAAATGTTGAGACCGGGAACTTTATCCAATCCCGAGGCTTCCAAGAGTAGCTAATGCCTATTGCACTTCTCTCGCAACTCCACTTTGCGATATTAGCGAAGCCATTGCGCCGCGGCGAAACTTTGGCTTCGGCGCAATTTCGCGAGAGCTCCCGTCATATTGCATTGCACGGATATATCTCTCAAATGTACTACAGGGAGCAGGAAAACAGTCAACACAGTGGCTTTCGCAATATCTCCGTCCGTTACTTTACACTGCTGGAGTGCGTGAGGAGTCACTGTGCAAAAAACAGAAATTCTCAGTCGTTGGAATGCTTCAGGGACTTTGTGTCAGCAGGAAAACAAGGAGCTTTCGTAATTCACACTCGAATGCCTGCACGGCTGCCTTAGATATCTCGTCAGCAGCGGCAGTTAGCAGCAAAACAGTCGACACAAAGCAATAGCTTTCGCAATTTCGCTGCGTCCGTCACTTTGTGCGCTGCACGACTAAATGAGTCTCGGTTCCTATTAGTGATGACAATTCGGCACGCGCCTCTCTCGTTTGGGATGATCTCTCGCCGGTCAGAGAGACGAGAGAGTACGCAAAATGAGGAGAGACGAGTGCCTAATTGCCATCACTAGTTCCTATCTTTCGCTTTCTCCGGTCAGGGACTGCTAGATAGCATGCGAGAAGCCTTTCCCATTCTCTCATTTGCGAGTTCCTCCGCGGCATTGACACATGCATTGATGCATTGCATTCGCAATGCCAGTCACCCGAGAGAAAGGGGGTTTGAGAGAGTCAGAGACTTGCAGCCGGGCCGTCGTTTTTTCGCCTAGCCTGAGGGGCGGCTACGAATTATTTACGAGGGCGGAGGGGAGAGAAGGAGAGGAATCATCGAATATTCATGAGTAGTGCGCGCGCGAGCGGTGAGAATCGAAAAGTTGAGCGAGAGGGAGGGGCAGGGAAACAGCCACTTTGGGTCAATGAGAAGGGAGCAAACATCAGGAACCCCGAATGGGAATAATACAAAGTGCTGCAACGCAACGTCATACGCAGTCTCTTATGGCCCGCAACTACGTGAGGAAATATTTGGAGAGGGTCCACAGGGTTCCTCTACGCCGCTGGACCACTTTGCGTCGTCGTCGTCGTTATTATGGTTCGGGGAGCAAGAATGGGGGAGGGCGCCCCCATTCTTCTCCCTCCCTCCTTCCGTCACGGTCCATTCTCACTCCATTCTGTTGTTAGAGAAGAAGAGACAGCGGGGGAACTGGAGATAGTCAGACACAGCCTTCTGTTGTCCACATCAGCAGCAGCCGCACCAGCGGAAGTCCGCTTCCCTTCTCCTTTCTCCTCTGGTCCCTTCTCCTTCCCTCCTCTGCGCCGGCACGTGCCTTCTCTTTCTCATTTTTCGCTGCATACCCAAATGAGATTCCGCGTAGAGCGACGACAATAGACTAGAGAGAGAGAGAGAGGAAGCGAGGGAGGGGGACCAATGAATGAATGAGGCTGAATGCGGGAAGAAGGGGTAAACAGCTTCAGAAATAGAAGAAGAAGAGGTCAACGATGAGAATGTTTTGAGGGACCGACGTGCGTTTCGAAAATCGTCGGGACATGGAAAACAGCAAAACGCCCTGAGGCGCCGCAAGAATAGAAGAGGTCAAGGATGACTTGGATCACAACAACATGCACCGCCCTCGTCAGAATGTTGTTGTTTCGACGTGCATCACAAACGGGTTAGAGAACCGCGAGAGATCAAGGAAGATGGAGAGATTCAGACGAAAAACGCGGCAGCTGTGTGTCAAAGAGTGTCGTCTTGCTCGGGTCATGGGACATCGGAGAAGAAGAGGAAAGATGAAGTGGCAGGCCCGCAACAATGTTCTCTCTCTTAGTATTAAGTTGTTTCTCGAGGGTCAGCGAGCTCGAGAGACAAAGCATATTGGAGAGAGCTCAGACCACTAGCGTAATGATGCGGGGCTGAGAGGGTGGGACAGGAGGCCTCGGGCGGTGTAACATTGTTACATCTCTCCGGGAGTGAGTGAGTGAGGAAATTCCAGACACAGCTGAACATCACACAGCGAGAGAGATGCAAAGAAAGCGATCTTCCTGGTCATCCGAGATGCCGGGGACTTTTGGCAAAAGATATGCACTGACTGGGATTCGAACCTGGAGGTACACTTCTTCAAATCAGGATGGAAGAAGTCCCGTGATTGAGATAGACAGCCTATTTCGAATGTGGATACATCACGCACTAGTGAAGCCTGGGATGGGCAAGAAGCCATGCTCAGAGCTAATAAAGTAATGGTGCTCGCCCGAGAGACGCAGACTCAAAGACTTCTTCCAGCCAATATGCATGACTGAGTGCTATTCGCTCTTCTTGCGCGGATGAGCGAGCTTCTCTTTCCATTCATATTCAATTTCAGGCACATACACGTCAGCTCATATTTGAGCAGGTCTCTTCTATTCGCGTACTATCTAACCCTAGCTGACAGGTGAAGAGAGGCGTTGCCCCATACGAAAAGAAGTGTCACGTGGAGGCAAAGTGATGAAATCAGAGCCGGCCCGGCCGTAAGCGGATCTGTTGACTGGCCCTTTTCTGCCCCTGCAGGGCTAGAACCCTTGGAGACTATAATACTAGTGCTATAAATAGCCCAAAACAAGGAAACAGAGGACAAAAACAAGTGATGCAAGATCAAAACAGTGTACAGTACGAAGTGATCTGTTGAAGCATAATCCTAGGGATATAACTGTCTACTGCAGAGAAAACATGATTAGTAAAGGAATCAGAAAATGACGCGAAATCGCTGTATTGAGAAGTGGATGACCTGGTGGAGGTAGTTTCCCTAGAATTGCCAGTTTTCTAGGGATTCACCAGAAAATATGAGTGATATTGAGATGTGAAAGTATCGTGATAATCTGATTGAAGATTGCAAAATGACGCGAAATACATATCGCTACGATACGAGGGGCCGCGGCGGCGCGAGGTGCGAAAGTATGTATGATCTGATGATAAGCCTTATCACTCTCTCCCTTCTTCGCACACTCTGATAACGGCCTATCAGTCCGTTTTGTAGTCCCCCTTCCACTCGCGATCGCTGTCTTCTATCGTTGACAGATGTGATGATCGGACGAAGGGAGGGATCAGTAGAGTAGGAGAGAGTCGCTGATAAGAGTGATAACGGGCGAGAGAGGCGAGTGTCGAAAGTTGGCAACAATTCCGTCGGCTCACTTCCCTTCCCTTCCCTGCCATGTCAACAAGGCAGGTGATATGGATGGATTGGTGTTATGACTCTCTCAATTTCGCATGGTCTCTCTCCTATCTATCATCCGGTGATCATGGAAAATGTAGAGATGTATGCATCTCTTCCCTTTGCGGTTCTCTTATCGGTCAGAGACTCTCAAGAGAGCACGGAAACGCAAGAGGATCAGAAGATGGTCGATGGAATGGAATGGGGAATGACGGGGTCAGCCGATAACGGAGGAAACAACTGGCAAACTCCGAAGATTGTGAATTCGAATTCGCATGAGTAGTGTGATACATGATCAGGACATCATGGGAACTCCTAGGAATCTGCTTGTTCAATCTATGTCAAATCAATACCACTAATTGAAGGGGATTTAGATCGCGAGCAATCCAAACCCTATCGTTCTGCAATGAGTTCTTTAGAAACATGCAAAAACTCTTCAGAACGACGACTAATCAGATGAATGAACTAGACCGCTATTGAATGACTGATCGAAAGACTGCGAATGACGAAGAGGGGGTGAGAAGATAGGGGTGACACGTAATACAGATAAGATGGGTCGGAAACAGCTCAGCGAAACTCGCCTCGTGGAGAGGCTAATCCTGCACCGAAATCCTATAGCTCAGTGTCACAAAAATGTGCAGATTAAGAAACCCGGCTCTTGAAGATTCAAATCCTAACAGTGACACCTGAATCCTATCCGAGCCGTGCTCCGGAGAAACACACTCGGCAACAGATAAAGTCAGCAAAATATTTTTAAATCTAAACCTTCACCTCCAACTATTAGTGTCTTCAACCATCACTAATCTATGTGGATCCCATGAAACCTACTTGTTTTCGTTTCAACTGGATCAAAACAACAACAATAACAAAAACAACTCACCCTCTTCATCCTTATACTCTGGCGGATCTTGGCCAGCCGAAGGGCAATGTATCTCATCAGCTTTCTCCTCGCGTTGATCTCTCTGTTACGACGGGCTTGCTCTGCGTTGTCCATGATCTGGAAGGATTGATCTTTGATCTTTGATCTTTGATCTTTGATATCTGACAGTTATTTGCGTCATCAGTGTCGCCAAACATCCATTTCAACACGTGTTGTTGTGCTTCACTTGCAGAATTCTGATGGATAAGATGCGGCGCCATTTCAACGACACGCTTCTTTGATCCACCACTATCGCAAGCGACGTCAGACGCTGACTTCGGCATCGGGTTATCTTATCAGTGTGTTGTAAATTGCAAGGATCCCCTCTCTATTCCAGAAGATATCTAGAGAAATCTTGATGGAATCTATAGACCGGGCGTATCGACCTATCCCAAGAGTCAGATGATAAATATCGATTGTGCCGCTTCTTTGATCACTATCGCATTCAACGTCAATCGCTCGCTTCATTCCCTCTTATCTTATCAGCGCCGTGTAAATTTATCACTGAATCACGCTTCAATCAGCCTGTTTTTCCTATTTTTATAGGCCGTCTCTCTCACAGTCGCCTGATCTCTAGGCCAGCCCATTGTTCTCTTCCTTTGTCATCTCGATTTCGAACCCCCTCTCAGCCCCAATTTAGCTCTTTCTAGAACCAAGAAGGCTAGAAAAGGCGAGAGAGCACTCGAAACGGAGAGAGTTAGACGAAAAACGGCCCACTCCCTCATCAAATCGCCAGGAAGCGGGCCTCACTTCCTATTTCCTTCCTTCCTTCCTTCCGGACCTCCTCCTTCTTCTCTACTATTCTGGATGTCTAAGAGGAGAGAGCGAATGCAGGGGACCAATCGTGCATTCATGACCAAGACACTGGCCAATGCAAGCCAGCTCCCTAGAGGGAGCAGTGTTCCCTACTACTACATCATACTGACCCAAACCACCTGCTACCGTATTCACACCGGAGTACCGTACCCGTATTCAAAGGTCTCTACCGTGCCTTACACAATTTACTTACCGTAGTCAACAGTGTCTACCGCCCCCTTACAGTACCCCTACCGTACCTTGCAATCAATAATGTTCTTGAAGAGCTGCAGACTGAACTCGTCGATGACGACCTCCCTCACGAAGGGCGTCTTCATCGTGCGGGCGAGCGTTCGCTCATCGAGACTGAAAGATCAAAGATCAAAGATTAAAGTTTAAAGATCAATCCTGAGGCAGTTCTAACAGATTTAATGTAATTTCCCCAGAAAACGTCGAGTAATCATCCCACAGACAATCATCATTTGAGAACATGTGCGATCGTTGAAACATATTCGATATTTCGAAAAGAAAAAAAAGAAAATCGATATTCGCTTACCGTACTCTCCGCGCCAGGACGATCTTCCTGCCCGGCTTGCGGCTGACGACGAATCGATTTCCGACCGCCTACAATCAATCGATATTGGCTACCGTATGCTACCGAAGTTTTACGCTACTTTAAACCGATCGATAACTGACTACCGTACCTTGTATCGCATCCACTGCGTCTTCCTCGCCTTCACAGTCTTCACAGCAGTAACAGCAGGCTCGGCTTCTTTCTCCTCAGCACTGGCGATGATGGTCTCGTCGGTGGGGGCGGAGGATTTCTGAAATGGAGTTTGGATTACGGTAGAGTAGTCGGTAGTAGTGTAGGTAGGGTAGTCGGATATCAATTTATCGATTGATGCATGCCACTGCTGGGTTTGGTATTGTTTTACGCGCTCCACGGAATCCATTGAAAGACACTAAAGCACCCGTCTTTGAACACTCGATGAAACCTAACCGTACAGTGCAAACCATACCTCCTCCCCCTTCTCCTCCCTTCTCTTCTTCTCTCTCTCCTATCCTTTCCCTTACATCTACCGTATCACTATAGTATCCCTTCCGTACCTCCTCTCCCTTCTCCTCCTCCATCTGCTCCTCTCCTGCCTCTTCCCTTCTCTTCTTCTCCCTCGCCGCGGCCAGTATTTTCTCCTTCTCATCAACTTCGGCGACGAGCAGACGCAACTCGGCTGCTGCCGCCTCCATTTCCTGCGAAAAGGCATTTTCGAGAGATAAATTTTTCATTTTTTGGCGTTCTTCAAATTGTATCTGAAGTAAATCTTTCTTTAGATCTACATTCTAAGGTTTTTTGGGACTGGAGTTCAAAAGTTGCCGTATCCATTTCCTGCGAAATGCTAAGGTTATTATCGCTCATTCAATCTATTTCAAAAAATGCTCTGTTTTTGATTTTTTTAATACCGCGAAGGGGAAGCACTGAAGTGTCACGCGACCACCAATATTTATGTGCATGATGAAACCTATCTGAATTGAGAGGTGGGCGCAATCGTTTCCAGCAGTATTATTCCAAGTAAGACGATTTTACCTCACTAACAACTTCGACCTTGACTTTCTTCTCGACAATCGGTTCCCTGTCCTCATCCATTCCGACCTCACTCTTCTCCACGTCGACTTCTTCTTCTTTTACCTGAAGAATTCAGTTGGTGATCCGCTACCATAATCCAACTCCAAACTCCAACTACAGTAATCTTTGATCCACCGTACCTCCTCCTTGACGTCCTGCTGCTTCTTGTCCCTGTACTCGTCCAGGTGCTGCTCTATCTCCGGGTCGATCCACCTACTCGAGACTAGAGTGTAGTCTCGAGTGGAGTCGGCGGAGGATTGACCGCTGTCGCTGCCGGAGCAGTCGAGTCTGCAAGTATTTGCTTTGCTTTCTAATTTCTTTATCTGTATGTTGAGATGACAATGAATAAAAACTTTAGGTTTCAGCTTTTGGATAGGTTTAACCAGTGCTATAAGATATCAAGAGTTGTGCGTTCAACGATTCTGGGACGTTTTCGACGTTTTTAACCAAAAATTCAAACTTTGATTCGAGCCTCGACAGTCTGCTGTGTATGCTACCAGTAGAAAACCCTCATCTAAAGTTATACCATTGCTCCTTCTCTTTATTCCCACCTCGTCACTCCTCCATAGCTCTCCAATCGTATCTCCATCTTTCTGATCATCTAATCTAACTCTACCCTAACACTAGACTTTTCTTTTTACAATAATTCAACCATCTCCACATGCCAGCCGCAATCCTGTCATAGTTCTCACCTCGTCACTCCTCCATAGCTCTCCGGCCCCATCTCAAACTTCCTAATCATCTAATAACTCTACCCTAAGTCTAGCATGAGAAACCGTTTTCCAATCATCTCCACATGCCAGCCGTAATCCTGTCATAGTTCCCACCTCGTCACTCCTCCATAGCTCTCCGGCCGCATCTCCAGCTTGACCACCGTTAATTCCCCGACGTCGTTGGCAGCGGCGGAAGAGAGACGGTCGGATCCTTTGTCGAGCTGGAAATAAGAAAGGTAAAGAATAATGCAATTACAGTTATGTTTCACAAGACCATCAACCGTGCAAGGGAATGCCATATTTGATCCATCGTAGACATGTGTGATATCAGTATCATCCAAAAAGCCCCATTGTTGTTTCTTTCCTAGGATCTGGAAGTAGACCGTGAGATGGTAAGCTGCATTTGATATGGTGTGCATGGATAATATTTAAAAAAAATTAATCCTAAGATTAAGAAGCAGGAGAATCGCCCACCTTCCCGTTCTTCCTCTTCGTGCCTCTACCCGTCGGCATATCAACCACGGGCGACGCTGCAGCAGCCGCAGCAGCTGCAGCCGAGTCCTTCTTGCTCTTCCTCGCCTTCGTGGCCATGGCCTTGGCTGCAGCACGGTTGAGCTGGGAGGTGCCCCGACCGATGCGACCGGTCACTTGCTGCAAAGGTTGACTTGATATTCAAAGCCTTTTCATTTGAGCAGTTATGTTTCACAAGGCAATGCAACCATGCCAACATCCGTCAGATACAATGCTGCTTCAGTTGTAAAATATTAAAACCAAGTCCCCTTACCTTCTCACTCGGCGGCGCGGGGACGTTGAACGAGGGTGCCGCTGTGCACGCGAACAGTGGCAGCTTCAGCGATCGAATGTACGAGGCGGAACAGGGACAGGTCTCCGCGTGCATCAGGGGCTTCTTCTGGAATGGATACGGTGTGTTGGAGTACGGTAGGGTAGCTCGGCGATCGATGACTGACTAATCACTCACCACGGCCAGGTTCGGCAGCGTCGGATTCAGTAGCGCATTCAGCCGTCTCGCTCTTCGCATCGGAGAAAGGATGGGGTACTTATGAGCTCTTCTGTTCTTCTTCTCCAGACTCAGAGCCAGCTCGGCTCTCGCCGCCTCTTCAGCATGGGCGTTTGTTCTCCTCTTCCTCAGCGGAATCGTCGGCGTCTTGAAGCAGGTGTCGTCTGCAGCAGCGGCGGCTGCAGCCGCTGCAGCAGACGTCGACGGCTGATCGGCAGCTGCAGCAGCAGCAGCGGCCTGCTGCTGCAGGGCCAGTTGCTGTTGCTGCATGGCTGCAGCCGCGGCAGCCTGCTGCTGCTGCGCGGCGAGCGTGCGCTGCTGCTGCTCTTGCTGCTCGCGAGCGCGCTGCATCAGCTGTTGGTTCTGTATCTGCTGCTGCTGCGCTTGCTGCTTTTGGGCTTGTTGTTGTTGCTGGAGTTGGAGCAGTTGCTGAAATGGATGTGTTTTAGAATCGTTGTAAAGTCATTTTGAGAGTTCATAATGCAATTTTTCCTCGCTCATCGTAGTGCCAATTAATACAATATCGTATCGAGTGCAGCTACTAATAACTTCCAAGAAAAAGATAAAAAAGATTTTTTTAAATATTTATAAATGTGCTCACCCTCTCTCTATCCGCGCTGATAAGTCCATTCATCTGTTGCTGCATCAGCTGCTGTTGCTGCTGCTGCGCGTTCAGACCGGACGGACCCGGCTGCTGCTGCTGCTGAGCCTGCTGCTGCGGTTGCTGCGGTCGGCCGACCAGTGCCTGAAAATGACTTTCATCAGTAACTTTGAATACGTTTCACCAAACACTCATCCGCGTTTGGATATGTCTTTGATTAGTACTTGAATTGAATCTTTGCGAAGTAAAACAATAGCAAAGCCTCACCTGGAGCTGCTTGATGCCTTCCAACTGCTGGATCACCTCCATCACTTGCTGCGGGGTGGCAGAGGCACCCAGCAGCTGCTGCAACACCTGCGGCGTTACGTTGCCCAGCTGCAGCTGCTGCAGGAGCTGCTGCTGCTGCTGCATCTGAGCCTGCTGCTGCTGCGTGGCCGCGGCAGCTGCAGCAGCTTGCTGCTGCGCCTGCTGCTGCGCCTGCTGCTCGGCTTGAGCTCGTTGCTGTTGCTGCAAAGTTTGAATTACCTACCAACTCTGGGAATAGTTGTATCTACCTGTTGTTGTTGCTGCTGCTGCTGCAACTGCTGCTGTTGCTGCTGCTGCTGCAGCTGTTGCCTGAGCTGCTGCATGCGCACGGCGTCAGACTGTGGGGCAGGGGTTTGCTGCCGCTGCTGCTGCGGCGGGGGTTGCTGCATCTGAATTGAAGCTTTTCATTCTGCTCTGTCAAAGCTCGGTTAAAATCAGACTCATTGCAGGTACATAGATATACAACATAATAATGCCATGAAAAGCACCTGTTGCTGCTGCTGCGGCTGCTGTGCCTGCTGCATACTTGCTTGGATGGCCTGCAGCAATGCTGGAGGCACGGCATTCAAAGGAACACCTGATGATAAGTGAAATTATTCGCTCTGCAGTTCTTGATAAGAACTGAGACTGTGAATCTACTTATTGATCGTCTCCAGTCATACTCAAGATTTCAAATCAACGATTACTCAATATACATAACATCTAATATAAGATATAAGATCAGGTGGAACTGAGTAATCGTTGATATTGAATCTTGAGCATGACTGGATGTTACTCAGTGAGGCCAGATAGGGGATGAGCTCGAAGAGCTTGAGACGATGGCTCACCTTGCTGCAGCAGGGTCATGAGTTGCTGCTGCGCTGCTTGCGCTTGCGCGTGCTGCTCCTGCTGCTGGCGGAGCTGCAAATTTTGCGTTCGGTTTTATTGCTAAGTATGTTTTCTCGACGGACAGTTGGGATGCTAAATTTAAGAAGATCCCATCCCTTGACCCAATGACATTCTGGGAACGAAGATCCCAATCCCCTCCCTATTGATTGTACCTCCTGCAGGCCCATTGCCTTGATGTCAGGATAAATATGAAATATATGTTTTCATAACCCACGGAACCACTACTGCTCGCTACTCCCTAACATGCGCTCAGTCCATTAAAACCATTAAAACACGTTTATAAATCCTAACGCATCCTAACGCATAGTACTATTTCATCAGAGCATGTGTTCACAGTATTCGTCGTGAGAAATATACCAACTGACCTGCTGGGCTTGTTGGGCTGCCTGTTGTGCAGCCTGTTGCTGCTGCTGGCGTTCCTGTTGCTGCTGAGCTTGCTGCTGCTGCAGCTGAAATGGATTCATTCTCTTTTGTTACTACTTTGATTCTTCCAGCACAAATCCGCAAGTCATCATACCTGTTGCTGTTGCTGCTGTGCTTGTCTGTTCGCCTGCAGCTGCTGCTGGTGCTGCAGCTGCGCTTGGATGTGCGGCGGCAGGCCGGGCTGCGCCTGCAGCAGCGGGTGCGGCATGCCCGACTGCGGATTGTGCTGCTGCGCCTGCTGCTGCAGCTGGATCAGTTGCTGCAAAGAGGCACTTTTTATTGTTAGTTTTATGCTTTCTAAACAAAATTTCCTGACAGCCCGATCGCTTTGCCTGATTACTTATGTAAATCAAGCGAGTGTGAAACATATTCATTCATTTGTCCAATATCGAATATGATCGAATATTAAAGTTGAAGACTCGGAAAATTGGAGTAACATGATAAGCGCATAAGTGTGAAAGAAAAGACAACTTCCTATGTTTCACACGCGCTTGATATTCGGACTACGGCATTGAAAAGTAATCCTGGGTTAGAATTCACAAAAAAAAAATTGAAACTCCAACCTGCTGCTGCTGCTGCAGCTGCTGCAGTTGGACTGCTGCCAAGTTGAACTGCTGCAACTGCTGCTGTTGCTGCTGCTGCTGAGGGGCAGGCTGGCGTTGGGGTGTCTGAAATACATTAATCTTAGTTCATTCTCATCTCTGTTGCACCACTATTCCAAAAATGCAAGGATTTGCAATGAAAACCATTCCAGAAAACGTAATAACCTTGTTCTGCTGCTGCTGCTGCTGGGGCGAGTTACCGGCCGCCTGCGCAAGCATCTGCTGCATGCGCTGGTGCTGCTGGATCATCTGCGCCTGCTGCTGCTGCTCGGCCTGCTGCTTGGCAGCTGCAGCTGCAGCTGCCGCAGCCTGCAGCAGCGACGAGCTGTTGTTCTGCGGCGCGGCCGCAGCAGCCGCGATCTGCTGCTGCTGCAGCGACTGCGGCAGCGGCACGGGCGCGCCCGTCTTCCGCTCCAGAGGCGCTTGGGGCATCGCCAGCGGGATCGTGGCGGAGGGCTGCGCAGCAGCCTCGGCTGCGGCCGCAGGAGCCGCCGGCTCCTGGGTCGAGGACCCAGGCGCGGCCAGGTCGGCCGTGCCGTTGGAAATGAGCGCTGCAGGAGGGGCGGGAGGAGGCGCGGACTCGTCTTCTGAGGCGGCAGACTCGGCGGGATCGGCGACACCGTTCATCGCCGGGCCACTGAAAAAATGTTGTTTGCTTTCGATTATCTTGTAGCAGAATTGTATACGACTACGTTTTGTATACGCAGAAAAAATCGAGACAGCAAGTAAATGTAGTGTGCAAAACTGAGAATTACTGATTCAGTGTGCAGATAACGTAACGTATCTTGTAAGAATTATGCAAGTGACTATATTTTTGCCTAGTGGGATGAAGTTTCAAGTTCAGACTCACTTCTCCGCGATCTCTTCTCCACCACTGGGTTGCATCTGTTGAGCTGGTTCCTCCTCCGCGGAAGCTTCAGTCTCGTCCATGTCCATCTGTAGATTATAGGAGTTGAATTCGAATTGTTCAGATTAACGCAGAAACGAAGTCCTTGTGTCCTTATCCACTATATGAAACGTAACTATTAGCTTGTAGTGTAGCTGCTGAATATTGTGGTTATTTTCGAATGCGTAATCATATCCAGGCCCTACTCCCCACAGATCTAATCCGTTCAGTGAAGTATTACTGAGAGCAAAAACGAAGAGTTTGCAAAATAATTCCCAGATCTACGCATTTTCTCACTGGAGAAATGTGGGAGTGGGAACTCGCATCATTCATTTTCATCTGACAATCTCTCTTCTTGTGAGATAAAGATCCAACCTTCTCATTCATCTCGTCGACAATCTGCATGCCTCCAGCTGATGGGGGCGAATCGACGAGAGGAATGTCGTCGGCGGCGGCGTCTGCGGCTGCAGCTGCTGCAAATAATTAATTTTTCAAAGAAAATACATCTACTAAATTATCTTTTGACACCAAATGGCTCGACTAGTGTCCAATAACACATAGAATACCATCCAGATCTGCTCAAACCACGACAAGTATTACTGAGTATTCTCTACCAATCTTCTACATCGTCGTACATCAGCAGATCAAACCAAAATTCGAGATGGAATTTCGAAAATCGCTACCTGCAGCTGCAGCAGCTGCAGCATCTGCTGCCTCTCCTCCGGGCTGCGCCGGCTGCATCGTGTCCATCTTGTGTGTGTATGTGAGTGGGATTTGGAACAGTGATTAGGTGGACGGGCAGGCGCGGCAGGCTTACTCGTAGGACATTACTGCAAAGAATACTTTATGAAAATTTTGGGATCCCGAGGCGCACCATGATAAGAAAAAAAGGTCGAGATAAGCAATAAACGCGACGATAGTAAGAGCATATGTGAGGAATTTACATAATTGGAAGAAGGTATTAGGTGACTCGGAGGAGCCACACAGGAATGACGTCACGCTTGGACAAACTGAGAAGTGCATACTAGAATGTGATCAAAGCTACTATTCAGTGACATTCTGAAAAATCGTACAAGTAAAAGTAGGCGCTACGCGCATTTGCATTGGATTCCAACTCGAAAAACACTGACATTGAGCAAGAAAAATAGAGTGAAGAGAAGGAGGAGAGTAGGGGATTATGTCTCTCGCTGTTATAATCCGAGGAAAAACATCACGCTACCATTGCTGCAGCACATCAACCTAAAGCTAAGCATTTCGAAAATCGATAATTAATAATTACAATCGATAATGCCGCGAGAATTGTATACAAGAAGAAGCGTTCGCACACCACACCAGACTACTGGTTATTACCGTGTCTCGTCCCTTCCCTCCTTTCGCTTTCTCCCTCCTCCCCGTCCCGCTTTCCCTCTCTCTCTCACTCCAAGATATGTGGCCAACAGCGCCACAAACAGGAACTAAGAGAGGGAGAAGCGTGCAAGGAGAGCAAGATATTGCCTATTTATGATGCAATCAATGCATTTTAAAGACCGTTGGTTCATAATCGATCCGAATGCAGACGAAAACGTTGGATCAAGATTCGAGGACCTAACAAGAAAGCTAAATGGATAGGGGTATTTATGGCACTATATCAATGCATTTTCAAGACTATAAGCGAGCTGAAAACGCGGATTGGACGCGCCCCCAAGATGGGAATGATGAGTAAACATTCCGGCGCGTGTCAGCAAATAAAAGGGATTGGAGAATTCATGAAGCATTTTGAACGCAGAGATTCGTAAAAGGAGAAAAGGCGGCAAAAAGAGATAAATATCATCACAATCCCCTGAGCGCCCTAAAACCCTAAGCGCTCAAACCCCTATACGATCTCTGTGAAACGAAAAGAGTGTATCAACAAGTAAGAATGAGCACAACTATTCATTCCGATCTCTTATCTCTAGCGTCTCTAACCGCCTAGGTAGAGTGTCAAATGAAGAGACAAACGGCGAAGCCATCTCTCCTTATCGGTCAGAGATACGTGCGAGAGGAAATACACTAGGCCGGCACAATTTGTCATCTCGGAAACGGAGCGGGAAACGCACAATTTGTAGCAGGCAACGAACGGAACGCCTAATTGGCCAATCGACTCTACTAGTCTTCTCAATGATTTGTGGCGTCCAGGAATGTCAATGCGTCATAAATATGGAAGAAAACGAAATTGAGGCGAACGCCAACTGAGAAGTGACCATTCCCTCTACTTATATGTCCTTCTCTGCTCTCTCTCTCTCTCTCGCCCGGGCCAAGGTCAAATATCGAGCGCCCGCGCGCCACGAGCTGTCACCAATTTTTAAATATTCAAAGCCATTTAAACGCATTTAAATCACATTTTAAACACATGAATTAGGAATAAATCAGGGAATGATCGACGGGGGTGTACGGCGAAAGACGATAGATGGAGGGGAAAGAGTTTGTGTGGGAAAGGGAGGAGGAGGGAGGGCGGGTGGTGAGAGTGAGTGTCCCCTGGTCGATAGTGAATGGGGAGACGAGAGGGAGCGAGCGAGAGAGAGAGCAGGCAGACGAGCAGAGACGAGACCTACCTTGTTGTTTCGCTTTGCGTTCCTTACTTCATTACTAAGAGAAGTTGCACTCGGATCGCACTAAGTTTCCCCCACTAGAACGAGATTACACTAGAGAGGCGAACACTCATTGATCAATTCGAGAAATTCCCGAGCGAAACGGCTCTAATCGACTGTTGAGTCAGGAAAGGTCAGGCTGTTTCGCCATGGCGGCGTCTATTTGTTTCAGTGTAGCTTGTGTGGCGGAAACGGAGCGATTAATGAAAGGTTTCGCCTCATATGAGAGCAGCGCCGCCGCAAGAGATGAAAGATGCGAGCAATATGAGAGTTGTGCGTATAAATAGCATCAAAATGCAAGAAATTGAGCGTTTTGAGCAGAAATGGTCCAGAATGGGCAAAAGTGGTAAAAATGGGGAAAAATGGTTACAAATACCATCAATACACTAGAGTGAGTGCAAATGGTGATTTCAAGCCAGAATTAGACTAGACTGTAGGGAATTGAGCGTTCGTGGCAGAAATGGGATAGAAAGGGCAGAAAAGTGAAAATGCATAAAACAGTGACAATATCGACTGTAACTAGCTTAGCCGGCCGGCCTGATCGATCGTCCCTGTCGCCTCTTATCATCTTATCTTATCACAGACCCCAACTCACTCTCTTTCTATTCGCGCCTCATCTGACGCTATTTTACACACTACAAGTCGTCAGAAAACATGAGTTGAAACGGGGCGCCGAACGTGGTAGATCAAAGATCGATATTGTGAGGGGTAGGCGCTCTTGTTGGCGGGGGGGGGGGTAAGGGGGAAATAGACAGAGAAGAAGAAGAGGCGACGCGGCAAATCATCAAAAACCTCGGCAATTCCCCAAAGGTAACAGATAGGTATCAGGCGGAACGCAGAAACTTGGTAATTTCAATAAACAAGACTGGAAGGTGTATAAAGGAGGAAGGGGATGGAGTGAGAAGAAGGGAGGAGGAAGGGAGAGAGGGGGAACGAGGGGAGGCTGCCTACTCTGCGTCTCTGCCGCCCTCGCTCCTCCCAGCACGCGCGTTGTCTGTGGGCTCTCTGCCTGCTCTGGTCGTCTGGCCGCTCTCGCCTCGATAGATGAGAGATGAGAGCGGGGAAAAGAGTGAAACGAGAGAGGAGAGAGACATATCGGACAATCAACAAACATCGTGGCCCAGTCAGCCAACTCAGTTTGGTTAGCCTACCGATCCGTATCCACTCTATTCTGCCTAGGAGCAGAATCTCTTTTGTTCAAGTTATTGCACTTGCAGATCTGTTAAAAAAGGCCATACTTAAGGATACTGAGAAACTAGGCAGTTATACCACAGAAGCCTATAGGAATGGTTCAGAGACGAGTCAACGATTACGACTAGAGTAGAGCTAGTTAGATACGTATTTTTCATGCAAGGCGGCGAGACGAGAAAAGAGAGCTAATCAACAGAATTAAGTCTACGTTCATGCGGAGATTTACCAGCGTAATAGGCTTGTAAGAGCGGAGCTAATAAACGTGTGAAGCCATTGGAAGGCGAGAAAACATGCGGAAATGGAAAATGAAAAGGGAGCTCAACGGGAGAGAGAATGTTATCATAGACATAAGTATGAACACAAAGAACAAAAACATGAGGAAGAGTAAAAAGGGAATGGGAGCTGAATGGGAAAGAGACAACACATATCTCATAAGTAAAAAGGGCAAGGCAGATAGACTGGTAAGACCACAAAGAACAAAAAACATGAGGAATTGGAGAAATACGCCCGGGGAAGGTAGCCATGGAACAGTGAAAAGAGTGATAATACTATCATACAAATGAAAAAGGGCACGACTTTTGCCAGTAAGACCACAAAAAACAAAAACATGAGGAAATGGAGAAATACGCCCGGAGAGCTCAAAGGTAGTCATGGAGGGGTGCTCTTTGAGTGAAAGAGAGGAGAGAGGAGAGGAGAGAGATTACGGCGCACCAGACTAACATCTGCTCTCTCTCTCCCTCCAACCAACTAACGCGTACCTATGGGTATTCTCAGCCCTTGAGTTTCACTATTTCACACGCTCTCTTGCTTCTCAGACTAATAAGAGATAAAGAAGGGGCTCCAGTACCTAGATCTATTCTCAGCTCCCTGTTCAATTATTTAACGTCTTCAGTAGTAACTGAAGACCACGGCAAAATATTGACGTCTGTATTATTTTGCAATGAAAAAAGGCCTGGCCAATTACTGAAATGGAGCGCCTATTCAAGGCAGACTAATCACTGGTCTGGATGCAACGGGGATCACTAGCCTATGATTAGCTCCGTCTCTCTTCCGTCTCTCTCCCGTCCCTCTCCCGTCCCTCTCTCATTCCCAGAGTTCTCCCATCAATCATAGAAGCGAGAGAACACGCAAAAAGAAAAGAGTAATCATTATCGCTCATCTCATAATTAGTAATGGCAAGAAATGATGAGCTTTTCCGATGAAAAGATAAATGAGTATGCCAAACTCCAAAGATCTCAAGCTACAAGAAGGAGTCACTTCCAAAGCAGTGAATAGAAGCCTAATCAGCTACCTTCTAATCGTGCCAACTATAGTGTGCCGCCGAGTCATTCCCACATCCTAACCAAAAACACGCACAGAAATATCACGCAGTCACCAGTGATAACAGATAATACCAATGACAATTCCTGAGTCACAATAAACAGTGCCTTTCTTCAACTATAGGGATGGTTCTTCGTGTTAAACCAAACGGAAAGGCAAAGGTAGTAGGGAAGTGATAACAGAAAACAGACAACGTTGACAATTCTCCCTCCGCCGCTCTGACTCACGAGGATTCAAAGCGTTTCCGCGGGTGCAAAAAGTCGGTTCTTTAATCGAAATCAGAATCGAGCTAGGGGGATAATAGCGTTGTGAATGAGAATAATAGGAACGCCACAGACGAATGACGCGATCGTAAATCAAAGGATTGCACTTGAACGCCTTCTTTCTACAACTAAAATGGTGGGAATAGAGGCAATAAAACGTGCAAGACTCACCGAAACACTCGGCCGATCTTATTTGATAAGCTCTTATCTCTCCAATCAGCGTCACTCGCTAATTCATTCGCAACACGCTTAATCGATGAGTCCGGAAGGAAAGAAGAGAAGAAAAAGGGGAGAAAGATGCTTCAAACACCCAAGAAATCAACAAACCCCTGGCGATTACCTTTTACTGATTAAATTTCGATGATTCCGGAAGGCAAGGGACAAAAAGAGGCGACGAAAGAAGGGGAGAAAGACACTTTCGAACGCGCCCCTGCTTGCATGCAAAAAACGCGCGCGAACACACAAATTGAATGGCGGGAGAGAGAGAAGAAGAGGAGAGAAGAGAAATGGAAGCGCGTCTGGCTAATGAATAATGCTAATTGGGAAGTGGTTTTCGTGCACCCGCTTAGTTATTAACTACACATTTTCGAAATACAAAATTGAAAGCCGGGAACAGACTTATGGAGCCTAGGAGGTGGATTACTAGAGCAGACGCTCAGACCCTCAATGGTCAATGGGGGAGAATGGAGGGAATGGAGGGCCAGAATAGAATGGGCGAGAGAGTGTGGGAAAGCGAGAGAGCAGTCTCGGGAAGGGTCAACCCGAGACAGGGACTGAGAGCGGCTGTCAAGAACGGGAGTGAGACGGCGAGAGTGGGTCTCTCTCTCTCTCCCTCTCTCTCCCTCTCTCTCTCTCTCCCTCTCTCTCTCTCCCATTCTCGAGGGAGGGAGATCGCGTAACCCGATTAGACGAGTAGCCCCTAGTCTGGGTAGGTCAACGGGTCTGAGGCCAAGATACGTACGGCTTGATAAGTCGAAATGCGAACAGTTGGTAGTTGACGGCTAAAAGCGGTATGGTTTTCACACTGATAGAATATGCGAGTAGCCAGGGTAGATAACAAAATGCGAAGTGCGAAAGAGTCATCGAGTTTTGATAAGTCATCGAGTTCGGATGGAACCGAAATGTGAACGAGTAAGAGAAGGTGGCGCTTGTGCTGTTTGGGGGGTCTCCACTTACAAAATAAATTACTACTATTTAATAATAGGGGGTACCACATTGATAAAATGGTTCAAATTATTGTACTACCCTACCATCCTATCATGATGATACCCCCTCTTTTCATATTATTCCTTGATACTTGCATGAAGTACGAGACCCCCCAAACAGCACAAGCGCCGAGAAGGTAAGTGACCAGGGTAGGTCATTCAGTCCAGGGCGAAACATGAGGAAGATACGTAGAGCTTGATAGGTCGAAAACTATTACCTTGGGTTTTCAAACAGTTAGATTAGAGTAGCCAGGGTATTTCATCCAGTCCCGAAAGAGAAAGTGAATTCGAAATAGTGCGAAGATAAGGGTAGGTCACTGAGTTCAATTGAAGGAGATAATGCGAAAGTGGGTGAAGAAAAGGTGGTTGGAACCGAACAGAAAAAAAGAGATGAGATTGAAAGGATGAGGGCCAAGCCAGAGGGAGTTGCGGGATAAGGCGATGGAGTCTGGTCTACATTAGACTGTTGATTCAATGAATTGCTCCCGGGCATATTGCAAGTAAGGGCGAAAAGAAAGTGGCTGGAACCTACTACCCTCAAGCATCTTATGAAAAAACGATGCCAGAGGGCATTTGAAGTTTATTGGTCAATTTATTTCTTCGAGTAGGTCATTGTGTTCAATTGGAAAGATAATGCAGCCGCATTTGAACAGGATACAAGTGGATAACAGAAGGTGGTTGCAAGTGATAATCGGCCTAACATAAACCCACGAAATCCGAACGAAGGCATCGCCTGAGGGTATTTGGGGTTTGATTGTTTCACCTGTCATTAGCTTGTAAGATGCACATAAGTCGAGCAATGCCAGAGGGAATTCTTAGTTAGACAAAGCGAGGGAGCGCACGAAATGGAGAGAGTACAGCAGCTCCATACTGCATTCCCACTCTCTAAATGGCATTCCCACTCTCTCTAAATACGCCCTGCGTGAGAACGTAAGAGAAATGGCTTCCTCTTGGCCTCACTTTTCCTAGAAAACAACATGAGAAGCCCCGTTTCTGCTCTCCAACATACATAGTATTTGCGCAAATCTGGCACTTTCTGAGAAAAATCGTAGGAAAGAATCAGTTGATGGTGTGAAAGCAGATGAAACGATGAAGGAAATTTTTTAAAAAGGAACTGGTGATAGGTGCATTCTCGGAATAACAGCGAATTTGGATAGAAATTACCCGAATGTCGATAGAAAAGTGGTGAAAAGGCTCGAAAATTGATTTGAGCGGCAAACTTTAATGATCGACTAATCCACACAGGTGATTCATTGCAACGACGATCACTATTACACACGGCCGCAACATTGGGAGAGAGGGAGAGGCGGGGAGGGGAAGATGAGAAGAAAGGATGGGGAACACTGACCTTATTCGAAACTCCGTCTAATTTTGAAGTAAATTTTTAAGGAGTCAAGCAGGTTTCCGGAATTGTTTATTAGTCGCTCTGGGCTACAATCCGTTTAAACCGACGATCACTATTACACACACACGCAACATTGTGAGAGAGGAGAGACGGAAGGAGAGAAATGAGATGAAAAACGGGAGAAAAAGAGAGGAGAGAGATTCAAAACACGCCGGAATGCCATCATCCCGGGTGTCTCATTTCCAATGTCATCTGTACCCCTTCTCAAGATTCGTTGAAGCATGCATGTTGTTGACATCGTTTTCTTCATTTTACTAGCAGTGATAATACTGCCCTTCCTTCTGATAATGATGACGTAAAGTACAAACTTAGAATTAAAGAACTAAGAGGTGATACTAAATCATGAATACTCCTGTAATCGGGAATCGGTCTTAGAACGAATTCCACTCGAATTCAAACACGCCGGAATGCCATCATCCCGGGGCGTCTCATTTCCAATGTCATCTGTACCCCTTCTCAAGAGTCGCTGAAGCATGCAGGATGTTGATGTTGTTGTTGTTGTATCATTGACAACATAGTACTTCCATCTGATAATGATGACCGAAAGTGCTAACTGAGAGCGGATTAAAGAATATACGATTCGAGACAAAAATTACGAATACTATCGTTGAAGAACTCACGTTGTTGTTGTAGTATCGAGAAGAAGTTTACTTCCGGGAGTCTGATATTATGATCTAGTGTATAAGCTGATTAAGAGATTAAAGAACTAAGAGTGGGAAATGAGATTACGAATAAACAGCAATAAACAATCTCGTGATTGGTTTAAACACCCGGAACTTAAGCAGCTGAATAGGAAACAGCCAAAAAGCTCAAAAACATAATAAAAGTGAGGATTTCGTATCTCATTCGTTTCCTAGGATCCCAACTCCTCCCTATGATTCATCCGAAGGGACAGTTGGGGACGCGCGCACTCGGATGTGAGAGAAGTCTCTACTTCACTACTTTAGGTGCACATCTCTACTAGTGTTGATAAATCGGAACTCGTCTCTCCTCATTTCGCATGCTCTCTCGTCTCTCTGACCGTCGAGAGAACATTGTAACCGAGAGAGGCGCGTTCCGAATTGTCATCACTAATCTCTACTATACTAGTGCCTTCTGCACGTGAAGTAACTAGAAACAACATAATTATATTCAAATATGTAACAGTTAAATTGAGGACGTACGCACTCCAAATTGGATGCGAGAAAGAGTTCTCTGATACTTTAGGTGCACATCTCAATACTGCAATTCGTCAATTAATTGTAGAAGAATGCCCAAACACGAAATAAGCTACTGAAACGCATCCCCCTTCTGGCAAGAATACTTATTACCACCTGTCGTTGTCTAGAGTAATTCCCGGTTGTGGGCATGCTCACTCTATATTTGAGCATCGTCATGACACGTCAGAAAGGCAAACTGGGATGTCTTTCCACCTAATCATTAACACACAAAATATTTAGCAGTTTCCGGATACGGATTCTCTGTTGCATGTGATCAGAGCTCTCCGCACACGCTTGTCCTTATCACTGATAACAACTTTATCTTCCGGGGCCTCAAGATGAACCAATAAGCAACAACTGATAAGCAAAGTCAATTACGTTAGTGTAAACTAGATGAAACATAAAAACAGGGTAATATATAAATCAGAGATCAACAAGGAGCGGAAATCAATAAATGAGATCAACTAATAAAGGCCGGGAAAATAGGGTACTGTCGTTCTCAACAGGTCAATAAAAATAAGTCGACAACACGGTATCAATGAGAGAATCAATCGATACTACCGTACCATCTTACCGACTACAGACCAACGATCAACAGGGCAAACAATAACGATTCAATCAATGGACCATAGATAAATGAGAAAATAGAGTGTGGGAGGAATACGATAATCAATGGAGTCTACCGTTCCCTTATCATCGCTATCGTATTCCAACAAATCATCAACAACAGAATCAATCGATACTACCGTACCCCCTCCCCCTACCGTACTACTCCACCTCCACCTGACTGTAGTCGTTGGGCTTAGACTGCCACTGGCCGAGCTTCGCCTCCTCTTCCAGGTAGTGAATCAGCTCGGCCCGCGTTTTACTGTAGCCGGTGGCCGATCGCTGAATAGTTATTTATTTTATACCGAGAGATCCAGAATGATCGAAGGTACCGTTGGCCATCTCATTACATTGCGCTGGCGAAACCACAAACCAAGTTATCTCATAGTTACACAGTACAAATAATCGCCAAATTGGGTTCACGCTATCAATAACGAGGCAACCAATCTCTATTTATTACTTATTTTATGGCGTGTACGGGATCACCAAAAGGCGTTTTTATAAGATGATTGCATAGCACCGGTGAAACCGCGAATCAACAATCACTTCCACGCGAATTCCGATGCGCCTCCGCTCTTGCAATAAAGGAGGCAGCCGGTCGCTTATTTAGATTTATTTTTCTCTTGAGCAAAACGACACAACACTGGACGAGATTTCATCCCCAAATATCTCGAACGAACCACGAAATACCAATTCAACTTAATCCCGCTTTCGACAACATTTTTTTAACATCGCAAGACCAGCACCATCGCATCTTCATCCCCGCCAGATCTTAAAAGAGAAGGGTGAAACCCGTAATTCACTTTACATTTATTGAGAGATTCCAGTGACTCCAGGGGTACAGGAAGTGAACCCAATGTTTATTGTCGTGGTTGACTAATTTTTTTTAGATTACCTTCACATCCGTATACTTGATCAACCCTTCTACGAGCATTCCCTACATATTCCGCCCACTAAAATTCCACAACTAGCGCATTTTCTCCTATTTTTTGAAAAAGCCGCGACCGTATTTTCCAACTGGTTGGAATTTTTTGAGATGGGGGAGGATTTGCCGTACCTTAGCATCCGTGTACTTGATCGATCCTTCTCCGGGCACGAGGGCGGCGAAACGAGTCAGCATCGAGATCTGCAATGCATTAATATTATATGCAGACAGATGAAGGCTCTATCAGGCATCCCAAGCGATAATAGGACACCGCTGAAACCTTACTGGACCTAGCAGCGAAACAAAGATTTACTGGACCACGACATAATCGTTTTGATATCGACCAAGTGTAAATTTTCTACAGTACCACTGAAACATGCACTCAGAGTTTGATAAATGATTTTTTCTTGCAAAACTGTCGTCTCACTTTCGACAGTCGCGAGGTCGCGGCGCCCAGTCCGCTATCCTGAGCTTGCATCGCGCGACCGGACTGGAATCGATAAATCTCGTAACTGATTACTACAGTGCACCAACCTCAACAGCTACCGTAACCCTACCGTTTCCTCACACTCGTATCGGTCAATAAGCTACCGTAGTAACCCACTAAATTCCTCTCGAGACCCTCACCCTCGTATCGATCAGCTCCACTCCGCCGTCGGTCGCGTTCCAGTTCGCGCTCACATTCGACGACTTGGGACGCGCACGCGACATCGTGTTCTGTGAATTAATTATTATTGAATTATTTAATAATTATTTTTAATAAATAATAATAATTATATATTTTTGAACTGCATAGAACGATGAGTTTTACTGGAAATCCGAGCAAATATATATATTTTTTACAACAAACAACCGCGATCCATTGCAAAGGCGAGCTTCTTCCCGAATATGGTCAATCACTGGAACCAGTACCTCGCATGTAAGTTTCATTCATCACTGACGAATAATAATTGAATGTTGACACACCGCAGATTATAATTGTGAAATGCCTTCTTATATGGCCAACCACTGAAGCGGAGAAGCGCGTGGATTTACTGGACTAATATCTGATTAGGCATCCGCGAATTCTGTTTTCGAGTTTGCCAAGTCCGTATCGGTGTTCTTAATCTCCAAGAGAATTAATCTCCAGATTTGAGCGCACCTTAAAACGAGCAACACGCGGGCAAACACCTGACCTCTACGAATACGGCACTCACTAAACTGCCTGAAACTTTCGACTCACGGGCAGCACTTTGTTCTCCCAGAACGAGTGAGATACACTTGCAAGCAAGTCTCTCTGCGCCAATGCTCGATTTTACAATAATATCCCCTAATTAAATAAGCGTGATTAATATTTAATTTAGTATTTAATCAATACTTACAGGCAGGAAGAATGTGCTGCTGCGCAGCGCCAGCGACGTGTTCACCTGCAGAATATCTCGAATTACTTTCAAATGATCCCAAGTATTTGAGCAGTGAATCATCGGTTTCATGTACATTTCATTTCAGCTCCAGTTTAGATATTGCTAATATGTCCGTGGTAGTGGTTTCATAATTTTTATAAAAATGACGACTTATTGTCAGTCTGCAGCAAACAGCGAATTACAGAATAACCACCGAATGTTTCGAAAAAAATATTACGATCTTCCCGTTTCACTATGTGTTTGTATTGGAACTTGTATTGGAAAAGGAATTTCTTTGATACACGAAGCCTTTCGAATCTAATATATTATTTTTAGATGCAATAAACATGCTACTGTATTAGAATATTGTGACAATTTAAGCAATTGCTTACTTCCTCATCGCACATCACGCACACCCAATCGATATATCCAATCGATGCTACAGTACACCTACCATATACTCCTTCTCGCTCGGCACGAATCCGGCCGCTCTTCCGTAGCAGGCGCGCGCGATGCACGACGCGCGCGTGAAGTGCGCCAGCGTGAGCGACGAGAGGTAGATCTGGAGAGAGGGGTACTGTATCTACAGTAATTCAGAATTCAAAATCAATCGATAACTCCAGCAACACGAGGAAATACATCGTAGTCTAGAGCCATTAAGAAATCGATAATCGCTGTCTACCGTAACCCGTATCTTCCCCTCGAGACCCACCGGATGGAGGAAGTGCGAGAGCAGCGCGCCCTGCAGGCCGAGCACGTTCCACTTGAGCACCTGGAGTATTGATTGGGTTACTGTAATGCCGTGAACATTTGAATCCAATACTTTCTGTTCTATGTTTCACGCTTGCCATAACCTTTTGCGAGCAGATCAGAAATAATCGTGAGTTATCTTATATTTAATTATACAAGTCTCAATTATGTCCTCCATGATAAAATCGATCCCAAATCTACCGTAACCTCCCCTCCCCCCTCGGGACTCCTCTAATCATTACCGTACCTTGTCGCTGCAGCTCATCGTGCGCAGCCGCTGTCCCATCGCGAACGAGTCGATCGATAGCCGCTCGTCCTCCTTCTCGCCCAGTACCGTACCCTCGCCTGCAAAATATACTGTAATCGGGACCGTAATCGAGCGGTAATGTTCACTCCCGTATACTTGCCCCAGCACCGTACCCTCGCCTGCAGTACGGTTATCGATTGATCGCCTTGTCTATCGTATACGGAAATAACCGTATCCCTGCATGTCCCATCATCCATAAATCATATTCATTTTTTAAAAACTGCCTTCTGAGGAGAACTAGCGCGCCGTTGCAGGCAGGGCGAATAAGTATGCCCTGCAACCCCAATCGGGTCTGCTCCGTTTTAGAACTCTCGTTTTAGAACTGGTCGTTTTAGAACTCAGGGATAGTTGTGAAACATGGGTTCTAGAATGACACACCCTCTATAATTTTCATGAGTATGCCTGAAGGACCAATGGGGAGTTTATGAGAGAAAACTGGGCTAGGTGGGCCTCTAGAATCCGCGTTTTAGAACTTCTCAAGAGTTCTAAAAAGACCAGTTCTAAAACGAGAGTTCTAAAACCGAACAGACACCCCAATCCCACATTAAACATTGCGTTGAATTATTTATTTTTCCCTCCACAATCGTCAACCCATTGGTTGAGAATCAAATTTACAAGTAATCAACTATCTTTGCAGCCTCAATTCACCATTCCATAATTCCTCGACCATTACCGCACCTGGGTCATTCAAATCTCACATTGACGTGGAGCTACTCCTATTGAAGAATTGAGGACCTCAATCTTCTAAAGATTCATTGCTTCCCAAATCCTACTACTATTTTTTTTTTATTTTTCTCCAACCGCTACATGGCTCTTACTGAAGTAGGATCAAACCCACGGGTAATCACTGTTCGCTGCAACCCCAATCCTCTATTCCGACTCAAATCGGCTTCATCGTATAAGACTCACTGGCGTATTTTATGTGAGTATATATTTTTTTCCGCATCAACCGTCCATCAATTGACTCGCGGATGACTCAACAATGCTTCACTATTCCCTGCAGCTGCAATCCTCCCGTAAATTTCCATTCACACAAACAACCAGCATATTTTCTCACCGTCCTCAATCTTGTGCCTCAATGTCAGTCTGCCCACATTGTTGTAGTCCTTGTTAATCGTGCTTCCGAAGTAGACGAACCCCTTCCGAAACTACAGAAAACACAAGAACAACTAGTTTTTTTCCTAATCACCATCGTCAAGAACCAAGGTCAACCACACCCTCCTGGTCATAACTATTAACCGCAGCCTCAGATCGTCGGTTACTCTCCAAACAATGAAAAAAGTGCTCACCGTCCTCAATCTTGTGCCGCAGTCTGCCCACATTATTGTAGTCCTTGTTCTTCGTGCTGCCGAATTGGTACACTCGGCCGTCTCCACACGGAGCAGTGGAAATGAAGAGGTGGAGCGAGAATCTGAGACGGAGATTGAAATAATAACGTTAAATTACTCCTGAATTCTAGGCGCTTGTGACCTGCGCAAGAACACATTTAAAGATCAGACTGCCTAGTGCACAATTTAGTTTTGGTTTTGTTATAATCCAGACTACACCAACAACGCATTGCCTAACCCCATTCCTGCTAGTCACATACACATGCAGCAACTCGAACATTGCAGGACGAATTCGCAGGATTATTTTTGAAAGACGAAATAACATTTCGAAAGAATCTCACTAATAATATGTTCATTTAGTAAGCGTGGTTCGTCACCGTCATCCCCATCAGCACTTCCGCCACCGCACGTCCCTATCTAATACCATTGAACCGCAAATCGCATGATCCTACTTGCAAGTGAAAAGATTGGCAATTTGCGGATGAATCTTCTACCGCCTCGTTCCTTTTTAGCCCACCTCTTCCTCAGCCGCATCTTCCCCTCCTCTCCTTCGCCCTCATCCCTCACGAGCGCGCTTCTCTCGGGCGCCGCGCGCGCCAGCGCCACTTGCGAGTACAACCACCTGCAATATAATTAATAATTAATAATCAATAATTAATCAATAACTAAATTATCATTATTAATTAGCAAAAACTGCAACGCAACGCTACTATCGACCTTCTATCCCCACAGACACATTTTATCCGGTTCCGAAATTTAAACCAACTGTGCAAGGACTCATTTCATTCTATATTATTTTTGAACATTACTTTGACATACTATCCCGAGCATTCAACCGTCATTAACGTTTTTTATCATTTTCAACCTTTCGCCCTCTTCCCCTCCATCACTCACCTCACCAGCCCCCTCCTCGTCAGGATCTCCGCGTGGCAGTCGTGCACGGCGCGGCCCTCGAACGACAGCGAGGACGCCTGAGCAATATTTAATTATTGATTTTTCTAAATTCCGTATTTAGATCGTATGTCGTAATTTTCGCACGAGAATACCTGTGGGATACTGGTTTAATATCGATAGACCCAAAACAAACACTATTAAAAGTGTACAAATGAGTGAGTAATGGTCTGACTCTCTCATTTCGCAATGATCTCTCGTCGGTTAGAGAAGCGAGAGAGCAGGGGAAAGTGAGAGAGTCAGACCATTCCTCAAATGAGTGTGCATTGTAAAACCCTTGAATCTGAAATCTACCGGGCAACCGAATCATCGGATCGAGCACAGGCTAGGCAACTGCTTATACTTTTTATTGGAAAACTCCGCCACAGGCGTATTGCAATAGCGCGATTGTGAGCGATTTGTACAATTCCTGAGTCCGAAATCTACCGGTTGCTCAAAACTCACAGGTCCGTTTGAAACATACTGATTTCCCCCCACATATATTCTCAAATCGATAATAAATCTACAGTACACCTCGAATGACCTCCTACTGTTTAAATAAAATCAATACTACCGTACCTTGATGCACTTGTTTCCAGTCGCGAGCGAGATGCAGTGCATCTGCCCCTTCGCATGATCCTGCAGGAACATCGCGGCGAGAACCTGAGAAGGGCTACGGTAATTTTATTGGTTACGGTATTTTGGAGATCCAACTGCCTGCGGTGAAATAATAAAAAGGAATCACTAGATACCGGCGACTGTTAGTCTAGACTGCGTCGAAGTAAATGGGCCCTACACTCAGAAGCTCAAACGTGGTTTATCGTTTCACTAATCTATGAAGAAGTCAAGAGCTATAAAAGTTTCGATCGATTTGAGCCAACTGAGCGAATAAAAACATTAACGATTCGAAAGATAATTGGATACTTCTTTCCCGCTTCACTGCCCAACCACTATCTTTGCCATTACAGCACTCCAATGAACGGGTCCATAGTGTAGGAATAAAAAAATAAACAAAATAAATCCCTCACCCTGTGCGTGTTCGCCGCCGCCGGGCACGTCTGCGCCAGTCTGCAATTATTGATTTTTATTATTAAAAATCGATAATTCAATCAATAAAATAAATAATCAATAATCCTCACTTGTGGAACATCGCGTACGCCTGCTCCTGCAGCAGATTCGACAGCGTCGTCTGCGCCATCGCGCCGTCCGCCCGCGGTCTCTGTTTACGGTATCGATTACGGTAGGTTTGGGGTACGGTAAAATTACGCCCGCGAACTCTGAGAGTACTGTATACAGGCAGTACGATAGCTTTGTGGTGCGGTTGCCAGATTGTGGTAGCTAAGAACTACGGTAGGTTTGGGGTTCGGTATACCCGCGAACTCTGAGTACGGTAGTCAAATTTCGGTAATCTTTTATTTACCAGTCTTTGCGCTTGTTGCATCGCTTTTAGAAGAAACCTAGCCAGAAGAAGAGTATGTTTTCGAGAGATTGCCCTTTTCTTGTCAAGAAAAATATTTTTTTATGTACACAAGTTTGGTATACCTATTGTCTTTCAAATCAACCCCGTCCTAACAAAGTAATAGTGGGACATAACGTCACCTGGATTTTCATTTCATAATTGCATTACAAATAATGTGTGCAACAAGAGAATAACTACCCAGTTAGATTCGCGCTTCAACCAAAGAATAACCATAGCTCCTCCTCACCTGCACTTCGCATCGGTACCCGGCGCAGCCTGCCCGCCTCTCCGGGTCAGCGATCGATACCGTATCCTCCTTCTTCACATCATCGATCGATACCGTGTCCTCCTTCTTCACTCCGTTGATCGATACCGAATCTCGCTGGGCTACTGTACCCTCCTTCCGGCCCACTACCGTATCCTCCGCCTCTTCCTCCTTCACCACTCGCATGCTCTCGACGCTCATGGAGAGCAGAGCCTAAACATGAATAATAAATTTCTCAAAACTCGGTGAATCCGTGTTTCACAAGAATCTCTTAATTCCCGTGTTGCATCAATAGGCGACTCCCTCTTGTCTTTAATTGCCTACATATCTCCCATCTCATTCACCCCACCAATTCGTGTTTCATCCTCCCTATAGCTCACCTCGAGTGCCATCTTCGCACACTCCATCTTCGCTTGCCTCTTCGACCGATACTGCGCGCAAGTGACTATGATGGAAGGGCAGAGTTCGAGCGAGGCACTGCGAATTAATTATTAATTAGAATCATTAATTATTAATTAGCATTATTAATTAATTATTAATTTGTTTGGTTACTAAATGTATTCATAGTACAAGGCCGTAGAATTGAAGAATCTAGACCTGGAATTTTCTAATAAAACTCGTGCAACCAGAGTGTGCTTGGCGAGTATGACAATGAATATTTTTCGCACTACTATCAGTTGATATTATCTGGATCATATTTGATCATTGATCCCCCACCCAGGCCAACCAAGCCCTCTATCCCTCCGGGGTCGGTAAATTGGTAGTGACTTCGGTTGCAAAAGGTAACGTGCCCTAGAAGCATTGGGAAAGCAAGGTTATCGTATTCCAAGCGAGCAAGTCGGCCCACCGACGAGCACCACCTAGCGTAGTCGCTTTCGACTGTAAAATCGCTTGATGTGGCCGAACCTTTACCTTTACCTTTTATTTGATCATTTATAAACCCCCCAGAAACCTGAATTCCTGTGCCTCGCCATCGACAGTGATCCTCGAGTGGCACTTGAACACCTGCAATTAAGAATTAATTAATAGGGCAACAAATACAATAATTAAAAATAATTAGTGAGTCGATTCTATCCCAGCAATCCGCGGTCACAAACCAATATACTGTTTTCTCTCTCTTCATCCAATACAACAGCATTCGAGAAATGGTCTGACTCTCTCACTTTCACATGCTCTCTCTTGTATCTGACTGACGAGAGAGCATGGCGAAATGAGAGAGTCAGACGATTGCTCCAGCATTCATTAGCCGTTCACGAGTCTAAATTTAATTTTGACCCTACTTCTCGCTGCTATTAGTCGCCCCACCCACCCCGATCAATATCTCAAACAGCAGGCTGACAGTGTACTTAACGTGCTGCCTTCCATAAACAACTACCGTACCCTGCCATATGCTGCTCACTACAGTATCCACTTCGTTACCGTACTGAGTACGGCGTACTCACTCCGATCAATATCTCGAACAGCAGGCAGATGGCTGGTTTGACGACCGTCTTCCCCTCGACCTCCGCCCGTATCTCGTCGTCCTGGCGAGCGAGGAAGGATCTGTAATTATTATTGTTCCTCTAAAAGTATAAAATGATTACGTCTGTCTGTCCGTCTGTTTGTCTGTCTGTCTGTCTGTCTGTTTGTTTGTTTGTCTGTTTGTTTGTCTGTCACGCTCCAAAAAAAATGCCTGGAAAACCACTTTAACGTCGTCGTACAGGTCCAGGACCGGTACCATTCGACTCCTCATAAAAAGTTACACTTAAAAAATCAATACCTATTTCGTCATCATTACGCAATATGACGTAATCCTTACGCAATAACCCGTTTTTCGCGTGTAACTCGGCGCTAACTTGACCAAATCACTCGAGCAATGAAC